>VZSV01000047.1:2609088-2625998 GCA_013398735.1 Nothocercus julius
GGCGGGTGCCCCCGCACCCGGGCGCGGCCTTACCGGGCGCGCCGCAATCCGCGCAGCGCTCGTTGCCCGGCGCCCGCAGCAGCTCCTGCAGCTGCGACTTGTTGCGGTCTCGGTCCATCATCATCATCATCATCATCATCGCCGGCCGCTAAATGAGGAACCGGAGGGAGCGGCGGGACGGGGAGGGGCAGGACCCGCTCCCGGCCTCGGCCGCGCCCCCAGGGCCGCCCCCTGGCGGCGCCTCCGCCCGTAACGGCCGCGGGGCTCGAGCGCGGGAAGCGGCGGCGCCGCCGCGAGCGGGAAGGAGGGGGCAAAAATTCCTTAAACGTTGGTGCTTCGTGTCTGGGGAGCCGAACGCTCGAGAGCTGTTTCAGATTTAAGTTTCTTGCATTTCTAAAGCGCTAATAGAGAAAGTTTACCCAGGGAAGCTCGTGCATAACCCTGTAAAAACACCTACGTGTGTATATTGACCTCTTCCTTTTGCAAGGGTCTTGCATTGTACAAAATGGTACCGAGGAGTTTTTAGTTAAACCTTTCCCTTCGTTTTAGGCAAAAAGGAGCAGGGGGGACAGGTTTTTCTTCCTATAAACTGGCATGGGCTCACTTTGATCAAAAGCAGCTGCCAGTTTGTGGCTGACAGAAACCAAAATATGGTCAAGTCACAAAAGGAAGAACATGGTGTAAAAAAGTAATTACCGTCTACCTCTGGTGAAGTCATGAGAGGAAGTCACAGAGCAGTAGCACAGCTTGGGGTAGAATATTGTTCAAACGTCGATAGAGAATTTCATCTTTCCGCTCCTACCCATTGTATACCAGCCTAGTTAGCACGTTTAATTGTCCCAAGCTCAAGCCAGATGCTGTTTTACTAGTTTAATGGGTGCTCTCCTCACCCTCCCTGTAAAACATAGCAAATGTGTATGATACAGTAATAGCTATATTTTGCAACTATGAGAAGCTTCAGTAAACGTTTTTGTTTAGCTAGATCTGAGGCACAGATTTTCCTTCCTTTCCAGATACCTCCACACCTGCCAAGAAGTCCGAGCTTTTTATTTTTCATTTTTTTTCCTGCTCCAAACATACATATATTTTAAATTTTCATACTGTGAAAGTATCAGAGGGGCAGCAGAAAGTCTTGCAAGAAAGGTTCTGAATGCAAGGAGCTGTGGAGTGGCTCCTGGGAAGCATTTCCAGCTCAGCTCCGTTAATGTGAAACAGCCACAGTGGCTCCCCGCTCCCCCGGACCAGCTGCTTCCACACAGGAACAGGCATTCCTCCGCCAAGCAAGAGGGATGTGCTATTCCTTGCCTCCATTTCGGCTCCTTTATGAACTCTTAATCTTAAACTGACACTTTGACTGCTTAAGTAAAAATAAAGTAGATGTTCATCCTCGCTGCATAGAAAAGTTGCTACTATCTTATCATGAGGAAGTGAAATAGTTGATGCTGCCTTACACCTTCCAGATCGGTGTTTTTTTCCACCATTACTGGGAGAGAAGAAAAGAAAAAAAATCTTAGGCAAAACTATTAGAACCATAGAGTTGACTCTGAAATTGAACTGAATTGCCTCCCACTGATTTCTACTTTGTGTTTACATTTTCCACATACTTTCTAAAATAATAAAGAGGAAACCAGTTGTATAATACGAAGTATTATACCACTATCCCTTGTAACCTAGCTAGATTAAAATTGCCTTTAAAAAGTAGTGAAGTAGTACTTTTTTTTCCACTTTATTTTATTAACAAAACTGTACAGGAATCACTTAGACCACTGATAAAATTCTTTAAGATTTAACAGCCACCACTTTAGTTCACTCTCAAGGGGTGTCCTGGGATCCTGAAAGCTATAAAGAAAACTATCTACAATGCAAAAGCTTAAAATAATTTACTGTTGTTCATAAATATTTTTTCACTCATTTGGAACATCTTTGAAGACACAAAGAATAAAAAATGAGAACAGAGGTTACTAGAAAATGACCTCCCTTATTATTACAGAAGCACAAGGGAATTTGTGTGCCTCTGCATGGCCCCATTCCATCTCATACTTGATTTAAGAACGAACGGTCCAATTGTAACATAAAGACCATAAAGTAAATAGTTAAGTATTTCCAGTTAAAAAGCAAGAATAAAATAATTAAAGTAGTTTTTATGGACTGAAAAATGTTTTAAAAGTCTTTATACATCAGAAATATTCAGAATTGTAGCAAAGTTTCACATTTATTTATATAAAAACAGCTTCAATCACAAATAGTCAGATCGAAGTCCTGTGAAATGCAAAATGCAGTATAAAAATAGAACAATATACAAGATTAGAAGTAATTAAATACTACTGAATGCAAAGTAACAGTGGTATAATTGTTATTTACAAAATCCTGACTAATCTTTGAGTCCATCTTGAAGTCATCATTTCCCTACTACTTTAACCAAATAACATGGAAGTCTGAAAGCTGTAAATAGTGAATGAATTGAAACCACTGTATACAAATATATGTACATTGAGGCACAGTGCTTTGCAGAGACTGTTATCCAGTTGTTACAGTGATGGAAGAGTTGGTTTTAGTAGTTTACATTGCCAGAGGTGTCCCCCAAACCTCTTATACAGGTTATTCAGCACTTACATGCAAATTCAGAAAGTCTCTTATAGTCAAGTGATCCCCCCGGAAAAATAAGTTTACTGTGCAAGTCGTGCCAGCTGCTCATCACAGAAGCACTTCTTGCCATGTGACACAGAAATTGCGGAGAGAGGAAATACGAAGTAGTCCTGATTAGTCTGTGCATTTAGAATTCTAAACACACTGGACAAGCACCAAAAAACACATTTCAGCTGTGGGAAGCAATATCATGACAGCAGATATATACATTACTTTAAATACTTATAGAAATTTAATATACAAACAGTTCTGAATATACAATAATAGGTGAGGAGGGGTGGTGAAAACCAAAAAAAAAAAAAAAAAACAAACAAACAAACAAAAAAAAACACTCAAGCTATGGTGAGGTACCACTGTTAGGATCATCCACACCACATATTCCTGGTCTTAGCCATTTTAAGGGAATTCAAAAGACAGGCTGTTTATTGTTTGTCTGGATATTTCAAGATGAATTCCTTCAAGATAATGCAAGAACCTAAAAGAGAAAAGCCAGAGTGACTACAGGAAGATACTGTCATTTCCAAATTCTAGACCGTATTTTCAGTGCTTAGAGAAAGCAAACATTCATCTTTTCAAAAGTATTTTATTTTACTGTAATTCTTAACCACTCTGCAACATTTAGGGAAAAACAAGACCTACCTTCTTTTAGTTTTTCCTTGCTCTTTGAGCTTCTCAGACCTACAGATATTGCGAAGAGTGGGGAGGTATTCGACTATGCTGGCTTGTTTATTGCCCAGGTTTAAAGGCGCTCTGGAAAATACAGTTCTGACGACTGCCAGCCTCTTCTGTGCTTTTTTGTGAATGCTAAAATAGAGAATTCATTTTTATTGTTTCTCGTTGAAGAACATTTAGAGCATTTTATACCCTTCACACCAAATCCACTTTCTTAAAATTCTGTTACGAGACACAGATGTTCAAAAACGCTTTTCGCTGTACTAGACGCCTAAGACTTCTTATCATACACTCTTATACAGCATTGCAAAGGCTGCAGGTAGGGGACAGGAACATTGGGGACAGTCATTTATTCTTTCAGTTTTCTGAGCTTAACTACAGAGACTAATCTGAGGAGGTCTTTACCATCTAGTCCTTACGTATGTAAGATTTAGTATACCTGTCAGACCAGGTCTCCCAAAGCATCTACTGTCCTCAAAAATGTGACTCGTATTTGCACGAATGTCAAAATCCAACCAATGCATTGCAGTGTATGCACTGAGGGGAATGTTTTGCTCACAACATATTGGCTGAACTTGGTCATACGCTTACTCAGTTAGATCCATTTTGCCAAACGGTCAGTTTAGCATCATTAAAGTGAACGTTTTTTTCAGCGTTCTGAGAGATAATGAAAATATTCACACTGGTATGAATGTGTACGTGCAGTACCTGAAACTGCCTGTTCCGGGCACAAGGAGCTGTGTTTATTCCAGGAAATGGAGACAAGGTCTTACCTTGAACCAGCTGACTGACCAAAGGACACATAATTTCTCGTGTTTGAAAGATGCAAAGTCAGTCCATCAAGTTCCTCACTTTCAGGTGTTTTACAGGCACCCAAAGAGGCCTCCAAGTCTTTTGAAATATTATGAGAACATCTGTGAAAACTGAGAGCTTCAATAGTTGCCTTGAGTTCACTACAGCTCTGGAAACTCCACCAATCAGTATTTTCTACACTGAATTCATCTGAAAGACCATTTTTGATTTTGCCATTTGTCCAATTAAATCCTTCATCTTTAGAAAACTCCAGTGCTTCCTTGGTATTAGTGTTTATGCAGCAATCTAAAAAAGACATATTCTCCACAAATTCCGTCAGTGAATTCAGGCACTGAAAGACAAGTGCAGACCTCTTCTCACTTGTTTTTCTTTTAATTTCCATTTTTTCTTCTTTATCCATCAATTTTAATTCCTCTTTGTTTTCTTCAACACATGATATAGGACTTTCTGATGGCAAAGTTATAAATTCAGATGAGTAGTTCAGCCCAGTATCAAATAAATCACTATCATCCAGTATATCAAGCCTTTTCTGGTTCTTTGTCTTTTTAGACTTTTTTCCAGCGCTGCTTTTCCCAGTGCAAGAACTATTAATAGATTTGTTATTTGAAGAAACTACAGTAGTCCTTTCAAGTATAGGGTTAGAGGCCTCAGACTGATTTGGAAGAAAATGCACTGGTAAAGGAAGAATAAATTCAAGATTGCTATATATAAAATCCACTTTTTTCATCTGGAATTCTGTGAGTAGCCGTATCAATTTATTCCATTCATCCATGGTTGTGATTTTGTGCTGTAAAACAGTAATTGTGAGAAAAAAAAAATACTGATATCAATTTTTTTTTTTTTTTTTTAAAAGTAAGAAGTGTTATTACATGAAGTCTTCTGTTTTTAACTTTATACTCAAAAGGCAAGGGATTGTTTGCTTGAAGGAAGCTGCCTCATTTTGCATTAATTGCTACAAGATATCAATTTCTAAAACATTTTTTTTCCCCAAATCATTTTCTCGTAAGATGGTATCCATAACAACAATTATCAGAACATATGCATGGCAATTATTCTAAGTATTCAAGCTAGCCAACTACAAAAATACCTGAAGAAACGTAAACAAGTCTTCTGAAGGCAACAAGATATTCTTAAGGCCAAGCAATGTTTCTACACAGCCTGTGTCACATTTTGGAATCTCCCAGAGATGTGTATCAGCTTGAGAAAAATCAGTCTTGGAATCAGTAGTTTTTTCAGAATTAATCACTTCATCTGTCTTATTTGTCTCATCTCCTCCTGTATAAAGATAACATGCTTTACTTGAAAAGTAGAAGTTGCATCACAAAATAGTTGATTTCCCCCACTTTTGCCTCAATTCCTTGTTATCAACAATTATCTTGTTATCTACAACTCATTAGATGACTAAAAAGCAGCAAACTCTGAGCTAACTACGTGCTCCCCACTCTGCCCACTTTTGCATAAGAGAAACGGAAGATAAAAATATTACCCCTCATTTCCATACTTTAGAAGTACAAGTAAATCAAACTTCCAGACCCTTATGTATATATAACAAGGTTTGAAGCAGAAAAACAAAACCAAAACAAAACACACACAATAATAAAGAAATGTTTAGGCATCTTAAAATTACCAACTATTCATACATGTCTAAGACTCATTTCATTTAATCAAATATATGCTAAGATGGACAATCTAATCTTTTAAATTAGATCAACGTACCATGGAGTGCCAAATGTTTATCTTTCAAATATCCACCTCCACTTCTAATCCAAAATTGTAAGAAGAGAACACTTTGTCTGATATCACAGTTATTGGTGGTTAACAAAGCAGCTAAATCCTTCACATCTGTTCGCAAATTTTCAGCCAAACACAGCACTTGCAGATAGCTAGCAGCATTTACCTGAACAAAAGGCAAAGACTACTGAAAAACAACTCTTATCCATGCAGACATAAATTGCACAGAAGCAAACAATTGTATAAATGCTCGGTATACATTTTTCCTTCTAGCACAGTACATCAAAATAGATTACAGTTATATTAAAACTTCTGCAGAAGAGCAGAAATAATTTATTTCATCCTGAAAACTGAGTTGCAATGTGTTTATTCTATCTCATAAATATCAAATACTAAATGGTTATGAAAATAGCAATTTTCCAATAAAATAGTTATAAGCTGGATATAAATCTACATCAACATTTAAGTTCCAATCTAAGATTAACTGCCAAATATTTACTAGGGATGTATGTGCATTTTCAAACACAGACTTACCAAGGAAGGGGTTCTAAAGTTGATTTCTTCAAAATAGCCGTCAAACATTAAACTAAATGTTGGATCTACATTAAGAGATAGCAGTTAATCAGTTTTGAATTCAGTTATTTATCAGTTATTCAGTTATTAATCAGTTATTTCCTTTAATCATTAAAGCAGCCAGCAGAAGCTGTGTTTACTTGAACACTAACAAACTCATTTTATAGTTTGTAGACTCATTACATTTTACATTCAGGAGCTGCATTTGACCATTAGTATTTAAAATCATTCTATTCAAATAGGCCCTTCTGTCTTGAAAGCCTAATTACTGAAAAAAAATACTACTCACCATTAGTAGTAAGAATTACAGGCCTCTTTGCAGTTGCCATGAATGTCTTTATTGCATTGAGAAACCCTGCATCTTCATCAAATATTATATCTACCTATAGAAAACACAATAGAAGTACCAAATACCAATAGTTTCAACAATGGATAGAAGTTATGAATTAAGTCAGACAACATTAATTACAGAGAAAGGCTTTTAACAATATAGATTTTTGAATATATGTGGGCCATGATAGTAAACACACTCCAGGTAAGGTCCACTTGTCAGTATCTTCATCTTTAAAATATGTTTCAAAATGTATATAAAATAATGGTGTATAAATGTGATAAATGTGTGCAAGTTTGATTAAAAAATACTCAGAAGGATGATGTAATTAAGCACCAACTTCATTTTTAAAACATTGATAAGCCTTGCATTTGAATTTGCCTAGAAGTCTCAGAGAAGTGTTAGTTTTTTTAAACATAAAAAATATGCGTTGCCCAAATCAATATTGCATCTGAGTTTTACCTCTTCAAAGAGAATGAGAGATGTCGCACTTTTTCTGTTGTCTTCTTCTTCAACTTCTTTGTTTACTGACTTAATTTCAGCATCTTTCTTTTCTTCACATGAATCCTTATTATTTTCTGCAGATGGGCGAAACAAATTAACAGTAGAGGCAGACTGAAAACATTTAATATATGTTCTAACACTGGTTTCAAAAAACCACCTAGTGTATAAACTACTTAAGTAAACCTACACCAATGTAAAATTTAAATGTGACCTATAATCTTTTCTGATGTCTTGTTAAAAAAAGGGGCACCTTTAATTCTGTGGCAGTAGTTTTGCATGCACATATACTATCTAGCACAATGAACATTTCACCCCAATCTGAAACAAGCAAAACAGTATAAAAATGTGTTTACAGTTTTTAAACTGATGGTCTCTGCTTGTCTGTGCACTAGTTAGCTCTCCTGTACTGGAGCATAATGCACATTCTACATAGAAAAGTGCAGAGGTATTTTTAAGAAGCCATAGCTGGCCATTAGGGTATAATAAATATACTTAATTCTACTCATTTTTCCACTTATTTCCAGATATGCCAAAAGAAGATAACTGAACATTAAATAGCAATACCTACCTTTATTTTTTTCTTGCAATGTTATTATTTCATCATTATTCTTTCGTTTGGAAGAAATTTTGAAATAGTTGGCTAGTGTTTTAGGGGGTAAGCTTCGTTTTGCTCCTCTTGGTGAAAGTGGAGGTTTTCTTGGAGAAAGAGCTTTCTTAGGTGAGTACATTTTTTCTGCAAGATACGTTTTTCATTAAATTTATGCTTTAGAAGTAATTTCAGAATGACTTTTCGCCTTCAAATTTAGAGCAAATACCTGTATAGAGCTTAGAATAATTTTACTGTGCATACTTCTGCTTTTTTTTTTTTTTTTCTCCTCTACCAGGGAACAATTTCTGTTCCATGTTCTAGTCGACCGCCAAAGTATTTACTTTACCGCTAGAGATATAACCAATGAAGACAGGAGTCAGCCATTCTGAGAAAGTCATTAAATGGTCTGGTACAGAGCTGTCTGAACCAACAGAGCATTTATTACTACTATGCCAAATAATCTCAAATTTGCCATCTTTTTCAAAGAATTAGTGTCTAAAAATTGTTTCAGAAAATCAGTTTCTAAAAGAGACAGATATAGCTATGAAACCTACTTGGTGACTTGGCACTGCTGCAGCTGTTGAAGAAGCAAGGTTTGTGTGCATTTATGCCTTTTTTGTCCACTTGATGAGACTGAGTAGCTTCTTTTAGTTGAGACAGGATCTGTCTACCACTGCGCTGGCAAGAGGCATTAACTTCAAATATCTGCAGTGACACATAATTTGTAAAAGAAATTTTAGACTTCTTGTACTACAATTGCTTAATATCACTAATTACAAATTAAAAAAAAAAAAAAAAAGACACTGAAAAAACTCCACAAACCTTAAAACCAAGTTCTTGGGCACAAGCATACACTGCAGCAGTTTTTCCCACTCCTGGTGGGCCCGTTATCAGGACGGTATTGCAGAGGCTAGTCTCTTCCTCAATATCAGATTTATCATCTTTAAAGTCAAGACTGTCCAAAGAATCTGTAGAATTATTTAGAAGAGAAAGAAAAGGACTGTTTGGACCATTACCCTTGATATCATTTTATACCAACATTAACTAGATATGTATACGTATTTTATTTTTAATTCTATCAGCACCTTGATGTTCTTTGTCCTCTTTTGCCCCTTTCTGATTTCTTTTTTCTTCCCAATCAGCTCTTTTTTTCCATTCTTTTAGCCAACTATAAAGGGGAAAGGACAGAAAAATAAAATTATTACTCAATAAAGTGACTCAAATTCAGACTGACCATATTGTAAAAATCAGCAGAGAACATCCACTTTTTCACCCTCTTAAATATAATCAAGTTCCATCAGATTAAAAAAAAAAAGTTTTGCTTTTTTTTTTTTTTTTTTTTAAAGAAGGATTCTTTCTTTATTCTCCATTCTATCAGTTCACATGTATAAAAATAAGTTTACAAATTATTTAACAAGCTAGAGAATGCTTTGTCATTCATGCTGAGCCTTGTCTCGCAGAGGGATTATTAAACTCTGCATAGGGGTCACAATAACTTAAAGCAGCACAGGGACTTTGGCAGAAAGCACAGCAGGTTAGATGGACTTGAGCGCTAAATTACTGTGAGCGGCCGAGGCAGCGCAGCGCGAGCAGGCTCAGGTGTGCGTGCAGGGAAGCAGAGACAAGCAATGTGAAGTTGCTCTCTCTCATTCACGTGGAGTAAGCATAAAATAACTTCGACAAAAATCAGTTTTACTGATTGCAAGGACACTAATTACTTAAGTATTCCATTTTAACTCATTATCTAATTTGCATTTCAGGTGTGTTTTTATTTGGCACCATAAAAATTTCTATAGTATTACTACAACATAAGCAATGACCAACATGTCATTCATACCAAAGGGCAATTCATATAGGCAACTTTTGGAGAGAAAAGCAAAACAAAGGCCCCCAAACACACACCGTGTAAGTCTTATTGAAGCACAGCATCAAATTGTTAGCTTCATTTTAAGCGTAATCAAGCAGGGGTTATTTAAGACAATGGATCTATGCTCGCATTTCTGACCTGTGTAGCTTTTCAATTTCTTTCTTGTTCCCTACAAGTTCACTGGAGTCTTGAGGCTGATACTTTTCTGTCCAGAGCACATCTTCCTTTTCAACACCTACAGAAAAATTATCAATTTACTTCAAAAACTGAAGCAGGAAACAACAGCACAAAATCCAGTAGATGATACATGTAAGTTTCAGCACATACTTACTCTACAGCTGCTATGCTTGAACTTACACACTTCAGGCTAAAACACATTGCTGGCTCATTACAAAGACACAAAGTCATAATGACAACAACGAATATCTTTTAAAACCTTTATGTTGCCTGCCTACTTTATAACGTTTTCCTATTTCCCCATTTTCTCTATTCACGCACTGAAAACTCATGTGAAACCAACCAGCACCACCTATCAGTGCAAATAGATTTAAATCAGGCAAGAAACACTTACCTGAAATGGCATTTGGCTCTGATAAAGCTTCAGTGCCCTCTCTCATAACATTTGGCTTCTGGGTCTTGTTTTTCTCCGCACATATTGCTAGCCCTGTCTCCGCTTCTGTTTTCCCACCTTGGGGAGCACTAATGTTTCTGGCAACTCTGGATTTTATCCCAGTCTCTGAATCTTCAATTCGTTTTCTTCTTTTTGATTTGTGGTCTTCAGTCTCTTTCCTTTTCCTTTTAGTTTCTTTCCAGTTCTCAGAATCCTTTTGATTCACCTCAGACCTCACAGTGCTATTGCTGTTTTCTAAGAGAAAACATCTTTTTAAAATTTAAAGCTACATCCAATTACAACTATATATTTAAATCACATTTGAAAGAATTTCATCAAAATGACCTAAAATACGGGCCTGTTTATTTCTAATTTCTTGAAGTTTTAGGTCATCTTTTTATACCACAGTTTTCATGGGAGTGGCATTTGTTACGTAAGTTACTAACCTTGTACACTGTTTCCAAAAAGCAATTGTTCTGTTTGCTTTTTCAGAAGCTTGTAGAAGTATTTTCTGACAGGAAACTGGGAGTTGGAGAACATGATCTCATCAAGTAAGTGTTTTTGGAATATTTCAGGAAAAACTGTTCGCTGGCTAGAGAACTAGAATATAGAATAATCACTCAAAAATAGTATATATAACAGCAATGACAGTATTTCATAATTTCTGACAACATTGGTAGGTGTCTTCTAACAGAAAACCCTGAAAAATCATCTGGTGTTACGATGCAGAAGGGGCAAATCACAAAAAAAATCTAGGGCTGATATTGAATCAAACTAGAGGATTTTTTTTTTTTCTTTAACAGAAATCCTAATAGGTAACAAAAATTTTCAATTTGCTCTTCATTGTTATGGTAACAACAACAAAAAAAAAAACAGTTTTAAAATACTAACCACAGGTGCAGAATGGTCTCCACTTAGTTTTGAATTCACAGTGGAAAATTCACCAAGTGAGATAGCGATATTTGGGACATTAGTGACTTCAGTGTTCAGCTTCCTTAGCTTAGTTAATACAGGACATGATGGTGATTTCAATTTCCACAATGGATAACCTACCCAAAAGAAAAGTAAATCTTTTAACAAAATAGATGCAGCCAGTGCCAAAATATCCCATACTAATGTAGGAATAAATGCTCTTTCATTTACAGCTTAATCGTGTCAAACCCAAGCTTATTTAATTTATATAACATGGACTTTTTTTTTTTTTCCCCCCCCCCTCTATACTAACTTGACCTCCCACAAGCAAAACAAATTCGCACACTTATATATACAGCATTTTTCACCAGTAAATTGCTCCTGGGCTCTGTTCACTTTAAATAATAACCTGCAGCCTCACTGGTTCTCTCTAGGACAGCTGTTTTCCCCAGGACTGTTTGTTGGTTGCTTTGTACTTATAACCTCAGTTAAGTCTTGCTCTACCTTCTGCCATGCCCTTCAGTATGGGCTTTGTAGCAACTCCGTCACTTAGTGAGGGGGGAAAAAAATGAGCTGCTCTTTTGAAGAACATTTAGCCTTTGTTAAAAGTTGTTTCTGTCCCAGTCAGTCTAACCTGGCCTTTATTCTCCAAATTTGAACTTGAAAGACTGAGTTATTTAATCACACATTAACAATATTGTATCTCTACCCACAAATGTATATATTACTCTAGCATCAACTTAATGTGAAAGTTGGGTAGATAAAAACTGGAAGCTTGTAAGTATTCATTATTCCATAATGAGTTCTGCTTTACAACTTTTTTTTCTGTACAGATCACCCAAAGATTTACTTGAAACTATTATATAGGTTTAATCAATGAAGAAAAGCTTACACTCATCTTTCTGCTGCACATGGACAACTGTCTTAAAACTGGAACTTGCAACAGAGTAAGCTTCCAGCACTGCTGCTTTCTTTGCAATCTGCCTTTTCAGTAGCTCTGGCAATCCACTCATCAAGAATTCACGTTTTGCTCTGAATTGATCCCCATCTTGAGAATTTTCAGATGCATCTTGGCTTTAATGAAAACAAAAGTTTAAGGAAAAAATAAATACAACTAGCAGGTATATAGGGCTACAACAAAATTCACTAAGATTCACTTTACACATTAAGTAAGAAATAGTCTGGGAGAACTGTTAAAATTAACTCAACGTTAATTAGGTCATATTTCATTTTAAAGTTTTGCATTAGTAGAGATTTTTAAAGAAACTCATCCTCCCAATTCTGCATTTTTACACACAGTTCAGGATGTTTTATGGTAGTCATTAGCTAGGTTTTGAAACATCTAAAATAGTAGAATAGTTGAAGAAGCAGTCTTCAGAAAAAAAAGAAAAATGAGATATGCAGCTTGTAAGCTTGTAAGCTTTTGATTTATCAGCATAAAACATTAATATTTACCCAGTTTTCAATAAACATATTTCAAGGTTATTTTAATATTCTCTCATTTTACAATCTTAAATATATTTTTAATTCTTAAGCAATTGCAATTTGAACACTGACCTGCTTTCATCAAAGATCACAATTGGCTCATCTGCAGACTTTTTAACATTTTTGCCTAGGAATGAGGATGGACAGCCCGGTTTTCCTTAAAAGAAAAAGGGGGGGGAAGAGAATTATGAATATTATATTACACCAACATACATTTCCACTTTCTTCTCACATCATTCTACCTTTGCTTTCTTCCTCACTATCTTAGGTAGCATAATATGCTTTGTAGTCTTCTACTATTCTGGGCACAAAGAAACATGTAAAATACCCTCTACACTCTAATTCATATCATAAAAAGGAAAGCTATATGAATTTTTGATTTATCAAAACAAAATAGCAATGTACTGTAAAGGCCATTTTATAAAATGAAGGTAAATTCATAACAACAACAAAAAAAATCCTAAAAAGCCCATTACCATTTGAGTTCTTGGTAACCTTCATATTTTGAGATTTTTTCCCTAGAACATCATTGAGGTTTCGAAGATTCTTTTGTTTTTGCTTCACACTATGCGCTGCTGTAGTGATATTACTCAGGCTTGAATCTAGAATTATTATCGATTCCTAGAGGAAAAGCAAACAAAATAACATGTGAGACAGACACCTTGTAGAGGTGCAGGTTCTTGTAACATAGAAAAACACTCACTTCTGGAGCACAACTGCCTGGGTCTTATAGATCTGCATTAGGATCATCTTTGCAGTCCAAGTCTGGCAGTTTTGCCTTATTATTTGATATTTAGCATAGCATTTTAGCCACTATGTACCTTATTTGAATCCTTAATAGAAGTATTTGCAGGATAAGAATTTTTTTTTCCTCCACCCAAACTTTTGTGACTTATTTAAGCAGAAAAAAAAGTACACATGCTTACATCACTGTCTTGCATTTTTTTCTTTTCAGCAAGAGCTTGCTGTCGCGACGAGCGCCTCACAGGAGTTAGGTCTTCATTAGCCTTTACTTTATTATGCCATCTAGCCTTTGCTTTTTCAACCAGCTGTTTTGCTTTGGATATGTTTTTAGAACTCATCTATTAACGAAGTATAAAACATGTTGAATATCTAGCAATTTATAGTCGTCCATCCTGTAAGCACTTCGCATATTAATATGATCCTTCATACTCCTAAAAGCATCTGATTTGCAGATTATATCAAAAAATGAAAGACCAAGGAGGAGCAAACTGCAACAAGCTAAACATCCAGCCAAAAATAATAAAACACTTTTCAAAAGGAATTGAGAGCCCTACCAGGGGATAGGCCAGTTAACTTCATTTCACTATTACACAATACTGAACATTAATATAACTACATACATACAGTAAGTGATGTGCTTAAAATGTTACATAAATTACCTTTATATTTTTGGATGCAAGCTCTTCATTTTTCATTGCTTCAGCTTTATTTGATTTTTTAGTTGCACTGATCCGTGTAAACCTCATTCTAATTAAGGAAAAATGTTATTGTATTATTTTTAATAAAGGAAAATGTTCTTTAAATTTCATATCCTAAAGCCTTTAAATAATACAGTGCTACAGAAAGAAAGAAATCCCTCACATAGGTTTATCATTTTTGCCTTTCAGTGCAAGCACAATCCTAATGCCAAGTCTGGTTCCACCATATTATTATGCAACATGGTTGATACTCACGCAACATTGGTATGTGTTCCATGAATTTTATTATGTTTTACGCTTAAAATATCTGCAAGGAAAGACAGTGCAAAAAGAGAGAATATATTCCAAAACGATTACCTTATTGGGCTGTTTGCCTCAAAGGGTATTGTTATCACCTCAGCCTTATAGACATTATTTTTCTTCAAGGATTTCTTGCTTGCTTTCGGTGTGGAAGTCTGTAAAGGACTACCACTTAATTCATTTTCACAAAGAGTATTTTTAATTCCGTTTTTTTTTGGTGTAACTGTTTCGGATGTTTCAATTTTCTTTTGTCTTAAACTCCTCCTTAACTCATTCATTTTTGGACTTGATGAAATTTTTACGTCTAAGGCATTGTCCTTAGTGTGAACACTAGCTTCTGAACATCCATCTTTGCTAGGATCGCTGGTATTTGAGACACTCATTTCCTTACTTTTCAAGGCCTTCTTTCGTAGGTTTCCATTCTTCTGAAGCTTCTTAGCTCTTTTGTTTTCAGTTCTATTGTTTTCAGGGCTACAAGGTGAATGCTTGTCCACATAATCTTCTGTTATTTCACTTTCTAATCCCTTATTTGAAGCAAGGTCACCTCCTTCTGCTCCTTCTTTTGAAGGCTTTGTAATGGCTTGTTTTAGTTTTCCAGGTGCCTTTTTAACTCCAGATTTTATTACATCTGATGGTGGTTGTCTAAAGGCTTTCATAAACTGATGCCTTTCTTCTGCAGAACATTTTGACCTGGAAGACTCTGATCCTGCAGTCTCTAATACAGCCAACTCCAAATCCTCTTCCTCAATAACAACATTAGATTTTCTTTTCTGAGTAATTTGTTCAGTTTGTTCACTCTCCGAGAGGAGCAGAATACTCTCTTTTTCTTTTTCTCCCACATAACCTTTTTGCTTCAAAAAAATGGAAGCTAGTTTCCTGGAAGCTTTTTGCTCCATATGTAGAGAAGGCGATTTGGGGGGAACAGAATGAATTTGTGCAAGGACAGTGACTGTTTTAAGTGGTAGCTGTTGTTCCTCACACTTTTCCGGATCACTAACGCTATCAGTTTTGACAGTTTCATTTGCCGTAACAGAATTGTCCGGTGTTAACTTTGTGCCTCCTTCACCCTGATCTACACTATCTTCTCCTTGACTCTTCAAGAAGTCCTCAAATGACACAGTTATTATGCTGTCATTTACCTGGGGTGGCTTATCATCCATCTGAACTTCAAAACTTGAGTCACTAATAGCAACCTCACACTCTATTTTAGGAGATACCATCTTTCTCTTGTCGTTAGGTTCCTTTCTAGGATTTTCATTCATCTGGTTTTCAGATGAACTTTCAGACAAGTCCATATTTACTTTGTGCTTCCTTTTCCTTGATTTTCTTATACTATTTTTCATTCCATTTATTTCAGAGCCAACTTTCTTAGCACGTTTTCTGTAGATGACATTGTTTGAGATGTTCTCACTTTGCAGACTATCTTCTGCTAACTCTTTTACACAGTTTTGGTCAACGGAAGTACAGGTGGCAGTAAAATCATCAGCGTCTTGTCTTGGCCCTGTTGTTTCTCTGCTGCTGTCATCACTATTAATTGCTATTACATAATCATTTTCAGATTCTTTCACCTCTCCTAGTTTGTTATTTAAATTAATTCTCTTCCCTTTCCTCCTTAGCTTTGAAGGTAATTTCAAAGGTGTGTTGCAATCTTTGTCATCAGCATCCGACTGTGTTTTATTTTCTCCAGCTACGCCTGGCGATGAAGCTTTCTCAGTTATAGATGTCTTTTTAAAATAATCCAATATATTATTGGGCTTCGGTGGTGACAACACTTTATCCGCCGGTTTTGCTAATGGTGAAAAGTATCTTGTGATTGTTTTTACAGAAGCATCTTCCTCTCGCCGTTTCTTGCATGGCTAGAGGAAATGTTTGGTGTTAATCTTACGATGTTTTTATTTATTTATTTATTTACTTCAAGTAACTCGGAGCAACAGGTAATACGGAAACATAAAGCAGTGCAGTATCAGTGCTCTGAGGGTAACAGTTTCTCCAGAGGGCTCTGCAAGCCCTGCTGCCCCCTCGGTGGCGCCGGGGCTGCGCCCAGGCCTCCCCTCAGCACCCTGAGGTGCTGCCGGGCAGGCGCTCGGGAAGAGCGGGGAACGTCGGAGCCACCCGCGCAGCTGAAGGAGAAACCCTTCAAAACAATTCAGAGAAATGAACGGGAGCAGGGATTTTTTTTTGTCATAAATCTGAGGAGGAAGACTAAGAATTTGCTAATTCCCTTGTGTATTTTAGCAGACTTCAGG
Source organism: Nothocercus julius (assembly GCA_013398735.1). Classification (NCBI taxonomy): domain Eukaryota; kingdom Metazoa; phylum Chordata; class Aves; order Tinamiformes; family Tinamidae; genus Nothocercus; species Nothocercus julius. Next base: position 2,625,810 of record VZSV01000047.1, read on the forward strand.
AATTCGCGGAACGGCTCTGCAGTCACAGCAGATCCTAAAAAGCCGCCCCAGGGCGCGCTCCGCTAATGAAGCTTTTGCGCTCGTTGGGGAAGATGGAGCCCAAGCTCCCGGCGCGCCCGCGGGTGCCCGTGTCCGCGGAGCCCCCGACGGGAGGCCGCCCGGGCCCGTTACCGCCCGCGCCCCCCGCCG
>VZSV01000047.1:2627788-2662195 GCA_013398735.1 Nothocercus julius
TAAAGTGGCAAGAGAAGGGAAACGAAGCTATATGGCAGCTGCAGAGGTTCATGAATATTACTTGAAGAGGAAATTTATTTTACCTAACCAGAGAACTTCCTGTGTTGGTTGCCCGTGCATCTAAAGATCTAGAAGTTACGTGTAAGGCTGCGTGCGTGTTGCAGCATTTCCTTGTGTGCTCAACTTAGACAAGTTGCTCACAGGGAGATGTTTACTTTTGGATCATTAGTTCAGTGTGTTCAAATGCATTTTGTTCCCTAAAAATCACATTCATCAAGTTGCCAAACGTCAGGTTTGCAAACATTTTAATAAACACTCAAAGAACCTTCTATGATCTCGTTGTTCCAAAATCAAAAGAGATCTGCTCTTCACCCTCTCCTGTATTCCTGGAGCACAGGCACGTTCAAAGGAATCCACAGGTGGCTATTTGAAAAAGATTTAAAAGAAAGTAGCTATAGTAGGATTAAAAAGAAAGTAGCTACAGTAGGATTTAAAAAAAGCAGTGTGATGATATGCTCAGGCAAAGTGCTTCTGGACAAACAGAGGACAAGTACTTTTTCTTTCCAATGTGGATTACCTGTATACAGTGGCAGGGTAGTTTATGAGTAGGATGACAGCAGGTGTGAAAACAGGGAGGAAAGACCAAGAGAATGTTCAGATTTTTCAGAGAAGAAAAAATCTTTAATTGAATTGCAAATAACCCAATTTGTATCTAGCTCTAGCCTTAGCCATTACCTGCTTTGCATAGCTAATATGCTTTCCCCGTGTCCAGGCTAGTTTCTTTGCCTCCTTCCATGCTGCACATATACTGAAATGACTATGCTAATTTGCTAACTGCCTGTGGTCTTTTTTCTTTTCACCAGCAGATGCAGATAAGGTGGTTCAGAAAAATAGGTGTGCGTGATTTTTTTTTTTTTTTTTTTTAATCCTGAATCCCTCTTTCTTATTACCTCTATTTAGATTAAAGAGAGTGCAACCTTGACCAGAGATGTACTCGAGCAACACTTCAGTGATTTAAAAGGGACCCTAAAGAAGCTGTTGGATGAGCGACTGGTGTCACTGCTGCAGGAAGTAGATACTATAGAGCAAGAGAGCATCAAACCACTGGATGAATGCCAGAAACTCATAGAGCATGGAGTCAGTACAGCTGATGACCTGCTCCGCGAAGGTATGGCAGGACCTGTAATTAAGTCTTAGCTCTACCTTCTAGGACATCTTTTCTTGAAGACTTGAAGCTGCCTGTTAATGATCAATATATTTGGCTCATTTTGGGCCATGCCAACTGCTAAAAAGGGATTACAAGTGGGTAGATGTAGGAAAAAGACTATCAATATTATCTCCTGCAAACACATCTTTTAATATTTCACTTCATGCTTACAGTTGATTGTACGTGTGTTAGTGTAGCTACTTTTAGACACAGACAGCATCTACTTTCAGAAGAGCATCTTGCCAAAGGGCTGCAACTGAGTTTGGCAGAATTATAGTGGTGAATAAATTTTATGTCAGTCCTCTGTAGGGATGACCATCATCTGCTGTAGACCAGTAATTCTCATTACCATGATAAAATTAATCAAAATTTGAGTTTAGTTAATCTTGGGAAGTGGATTACCACTCAGGCTGAATGAGTGAATATTCTAACATTTGTGACTGGAAGTTACTTACAGCTTATGGCATAGCAATTGAAGTAAAATAAGTGCTTTTCCTATAAGTGGGGAACATGAGTATGTATGCTGCTATATGGAAGAGGGTTCTTCCAAGAGATTTGAGGATAAAAACAGACGGGTAAAGGGCAGAACGTGCCTTACTGCTGCTAAATACCTAGCCAGAAAGGAATGTCACTCTTGACTGTTTCCCCAGATTGGAGAACTTACTTGGAGAATGTCTCTGCCATGAGTATGTTGGCAGTTTTCTTGCGTTGTTCTCATGTCTCAACTTTAACTTTCTTTCAACACGGTCTCAGTTTTGTGAACTAAAGTGCATGGAGCAGTCAGTCTCCCATGAGCAGGAAACCTGCCAGCTTGCTCTCAGCTGGAGCTTAGTCCTTAAAGAACAGGCTGGCTTATAAGTGACAGTATTTAAGAGTTAAGTTATTGGTTTCTTGCTAGTACCGCAGCTTCTGGAACAGCTGGTAGTTACTTGCTTCTATTTTACATATAGAGTCACTGAATCACAAGGTGGTGACAAAGATTGCCTGTGTTTTACACAAGTTTCTGTTAGATCTCGTGAGATGCTGCCTAGCTGTGCCCTTCCTTTCCCTTGGTCACAGTTCTCTCCGCAGCAATGTAAGTGTTGCTAAGTCATGTCGTTAAAGTGAGCGGAGAGGTTACATCTGAGTCAGAAAGGAGTTAAGCCTCTGTGCTCAGTAAACCTCTTGCTGCCAATTATGACGCGTGTTTTTCATTAGAGATTTGTAATCCTCCACTTCAAAACGGAGACTGAGCTTGCTAACGTTGTAAATTACCATAATGTCATCAGATAGGAGAGGGAACATACATCTCTGTCAGTTGAAGTGTGAGCCATGACTTTACATGGAAAACTTATGAAGAGATTTCTGTTTATCTCCACACCTTAGTGTACAGGTTATTTCATACATTATGGCAATAGTGACTATCTAGATTGTAATAAGCAGAACAGTGGTTCAAGTTATTTTTTGGTTTTAAATTTCAGCTTTTTTGATATTCTCTTCTGTGGAGGTGCCTTGCCTTTCCCCTACCCTGTCCCTTTAAAGCATATGGAGGAAAGAATTAAGAAGCCACATTCCTGGCATCTGCCCCCAGTTCTGCCACTGTCTGAGACCTGAGGCAAATTAGTACATCTGTTGTGGGTGTGTCTGCAGAGGGCTTTGAGAGTTTCAAAAGTTGCTAGATATGCTTTATATTGTTACCTATAATTTTGTTTTCTAGCTAGGAGTCTAGCAAAACTGCTGAGAATGCTGCATGTTTAATTGGTTATTCGTGTCAGAACTGGTTATTCTTTGAAGTGAAGAATGCCTGTCTTGGACATTTTCTCATTAGGAATATTTTTACCATTTGATTCCAGGAGAGAGTGCAGTCCATGGAGATGTGGGACAAGAGAATGAGAAACTATGCAGCTTTACAAAAAAAGCTTTACATATTCAGCTAGATAGGTAAGATCCTGATGCTCTGAAGTGATCTCAGGCAGCAGCATATGTGCTATTCCTTTATAGAGGATCTCTTCCTTTGAAATAAAAGCCCTGCACTGCATTGCCATAAAACTTTTGTTAGAGGTTTTGTTGTCCTGTTTATTTCATAGACTTTCACTGAGTTGGCAATCACAGATGGAGTAGTTTTCAACCTGCGTAAAGCTGTAGGCTGTTTATTTGTGAATGATGAAATCGCTCCCTGTGGAACACTCCGTATTTGAGAGTATTTCCCAAGAAAGAGTCTGGTTCGAACTGAAATACTGAATGTTTTCTGTTTTAAGTTACAACTATACATACCAATTTCCACAGCTGTTCTTTCCTCACAAAACCTGTATAAATTCAAATGTATGGAAGACATATGAATTTGTGGGAGCTGACTCCATTCAGTGTGGCAAACTTTCCTTTCTCAGCTTACCAGAAGTTCCCTCCTTGGTCGACGTGCCTTGTTTGTCTGCCCAGTTAGATGACTGCCTTCTTACTATACTGAAAAATCAAATATTCAGACATGGGACTGTCGCATCCCGCCCACCTGTACAGTTAGAGGAATTCGTTGAGAAGCCTGGAGGTATATTAGTCCGATGGTGTAAGGTAGGTAGAATATCCTGGGACAAAATCATTCAAACTTGTGCTTTTTTGAAAGATGCGGAAAATGCCACTTTCTAAATTTTCTACTGCTTTCAAAGGGATAGTCCACTCCTGTGTGTAGGTAGAAGCTATTGAACAAGCAAGAAATGCCTGAAAGATAAATTTTTGAGATAATCAAATAGTGAAGTGTATCATATCTGTGCTCCATGACTACTGTTTGTAAAATGGCATCTAGAAATCGTGGTGCCTGTTTCCGATAGATGTGATTCACACGAAGCTGCTTCTGCTGTGAACTCTCTAGTTCATTTGTGCAGCAACCATAGCTGGATGCTCTCACTGAGACTGAACTTCATGGTGCTTTTGTCCCCCTTTGGAGACACTTAAGAAGAGCCAGTATTTTCATTCAGAAGAGGCTGAACCTCTTTTGTTATGCTGTTATAGCTAAACATGCTTGTGTTCTTAGGGAAAGCCCAACACCTCAGTCTTTTGACTTAGAGATATCAGAGAAGGAGAAATCATCCTCTAGAATAATTTAAGGATAATAGCAAACTTCCTTTGCTGTTAAAAATTGGCACTAAATTTCTTTTCCAAATTTGTCTTCACTTTTGGCTTTAGAATTTTATATTAGCTGCTTCAAGCTGATTTTATTTTCTGGGCATATTTCTGTTCTTGAACACTATGTAACTCTTTGAATCACAGCCTGCAATTCTACCCTAACACGCTGTTCCATGGTGGAAAGGGGAGGAAAAAGAGCAGGGCTCCTTATTAATGCAATATATATTTCTCTAGGTGGATGACGACTTCGTACCACAAGATTACAGACTGCAGTATCGAAAGAGCACTGCCAGTCACTTTGAAGATGTGTATGTGGGCTCGGAGACAGAATTCATAGTGCTGCATATTGATCCCAACGTCGATTACCAGTTCAGAGTCTGTGCCCGAGGAGATGGGCGGCAAGAGTGGAGTCCGTGGAGTGTTCCGCAGATCGGCCACACCACGCTAGTTCCTCATGGTACCGTTTCCCTGCTATTTGTCTTCATCCTCAGTCCGTGTCATAAGTGAAGACTCCTGAAGGTCAATAGTTTAATGACTTTTGGAGCTTGTTTTTGTCTGATGGTGGGGTTTCCCCACTTAAAATATGTGCGTAATGCATGATGCATTCTCATTCCATGCTAGAGTTTATTCTTTGCTTAATTTGGCTTTCAGCTTTGTGATATGAGTGATGGTTAATGAGCATTTCCACCAGGTAGCTCTGTCTCTGGGCTTCTAAAGTATAAAAGGGAAACTTGCATGTTCACCATTTTTATGAATTCATATTTTTTGAAATAAATGTGGGCTGTGTTCAGACTTACTATGGAGGTGGGGGCAGCTCTTTCTTTGCAACTCATCTGAGCACTGAGTGCAAAGAGAAGCAGAGAATCTGAGCTGTTTCAGCTTTTGTCTGGTTCCTGTGTTAGACTGAGGACTTTGCCCTCCTTAAGGTAGGAGGGTGTTGCCCTCTTCTGAGAAATGAGCTCAAAAATAAGAGATTGATGAAAAAGAAGTCAGTCTTAGCCAGTGCTTACAGGCTAGAACTGAAGATTTTCCTCCTGCCCCCTTGTCTCCCACTCCTACTCCATCATTTTTTTGATGACCTGCATTCACAGAACAAGTTTATAATTCATTTGTAAAGCTAGTTCTGTTCTTGGCTGGAGACTGAAAACTTCATTTTTATCTTCTCTTTCAAAATTTTTAAAGGCGGTAGGTTTTGTAACGAAAATGATTTGAAAAAGAAATCTCTCTATCAGGGAAAAAAGTCCCTGTCCTTAACATAACTTAAGCTTCATAAGAGGTAAACCTCTTATGTAGATCATGCAGCAGACTGTTTTTTGCACAGATAATACCTAATCTAGTTGATGTTCATCCTTTTTATTTTTCTTTGAAGAATGGACAACTGGTTTGGAGGGCTACAGTTTGAGCAGTCGAAGAAACATAGCGCTTCGAAATGATTCTCAGTCATGTGGCGTGCTCTACTCCAAAGCTCCTACTTACTTCTGTGGGCAGACGTTAACGTTCAGGCAAGTACTTTCTGGATTGCTCTTGTCTGGTCTGTGTGCTGTGAACGAAGCTTCCTTCTCTAGGCTGTTCCCTTTGACTTGTGTGCAACATCAGCACAGCCCCAGCCAAGGTAGCACGTCTATCTTCTGCTTCCTCATTCTGCAGGACAACACCTAATGTTTTTGGAGGATATGCAGCTATTTAGAACAGAAGCTAGAGAGAACTCCTGAAGGATGGCAAAAAAATAGGCCAAGCTGAGCATATGTGTGGAAAATTCAGCTTCCTCTTAGTTTTTGTAGCAGCTGTTGTGGCTAAGCAGAATCAGGGGATGTTCTCCATTGATTCTGTCCTGCTTTGGGTAAGCTGCCCTATCACCAGCTTCTTTCCTTCCCTGTCCATCCGCCTGCTTTGTGTCCTTGGAGATGTTTTGTTGGCGCAGGTGAGGATGACAGTCTGGTACTGGTGTCTGTAACTTCTGAGAAAACTGGAGTGCTGATCACACTACTGAGTGCAACTGCCATTAGAAACCACTGAGGACAGAAGGCATCTTATGAAAGGCAAGCTTTCAATTTGACCCAAAATGAGATTAAATGCTTTGGCATCTCTGCTGCTTTCAGTCCTGGCCATGAGATGTTGCTGCTTCTGGGTAAGAGGAACTTCCTTGTGGATATGTCACTTGTAATTACAGACCTCAAAGATTTTGAAGCTCTATTCCATCTTTGTCTGGTTAAATAAAACTGTTCTTGCAGTACAGTAGGCAACCCTCAAAGGCAACTTAAGAGGCTTGTTTATGACATTTTTTATAATTTATTCCATAGTGTTTCATTTCTGCCTTCCTGATAATGAATTATCTTGACTTTAGATGGTTGTAATGTAAGGATGTATTCAGCTGCCATGTCAGAGATGGGATAAAAGGATTCAAAGCTTTCATTTGAAATCTGTTGTTAGATTTAATATCTTTTGGCTCAAAAGTGCCTGTGCAATTAAAGGCAGAACTTTGACGTTTCTCTCGGTTCTGTTTCAGACCAGTGCCTTTTATCTTATTTTATTGGTAACACATGAAAATCTTCTGCTTTATGGTCTGGTTATGTGGACTCCTCTGCAAGAGGAGATTGTTTCAGCATGGCAGAGCACTAACAAGCACATGTCTGAAGACAACCTCCAAAACAAGCCTGAGCAGCTTTCTGTTTCAAAGCGTGTGTGAGACTTTGCTGAGCAGTGAGATGAGTATTTAGTGTTTGTCTTTTTCCATCTGTTGAAACAAAAATATCTTCACGAGGGGATAGGTGGCCTCCTGAGCAAACATGAGGAAGATTAATGTTACAGATGCTCGTGAAGCAGCTTTGTAATCTTCTTGTGAAGAAGCTCCTGACAGCTCTTCAGAAATGAAGTGCATGTGATCACTCATACATTTACTCCTCTGCGCTCTGAGACAAAGGGAAACTGCTCCATATACTGTAGTGATGGGGGCACAAAGTTTTGCTCTGCAGCACTGGAAGTAGTGAGAAGGAACTCAACTGTATTCTGTTAGGTGTTGTTCCTACCACGTATTCTACAGTTTTTTAAAAAATTGAAGCCCCAAGGATCATACAGGCTGGAAAATAAAGTTGTTAATTTGGTAGCAAGTATCAGTCTAGTAAAGCAAAGCTTAGGAGACTTCACAGTGATGCTGTGTACTGTTCCCTGCTCTTGGCGTTGGACTGGTTATTAATTGCTGGAAAAACAAAATAGAAGTAAGGAAGGGAATAGTGACCTAAGCCAGATCCTGGCCCTCTTCCCCATGCAGGCAGAAGAGGGAAGCCGCTGTCTTGGGCGCTTATTTGACGGTTGTTTCTTCACACTGCTGGTGCAGGTTATTTACTGACAGTATTCAGCAAAAATCGGGCCTATATAAATGAGAAAGTAAGTGTGGGTACAAATCAAAATGATAGAGTTCCTACACTTCAGTGAATTTTCCAGTATGTATCTCTTGTCATTCTTGTGTCTGTACGGGCATTTATTTCCAAGGCAGAACTGATGAAAGGCTCCCTTCAGCAGGATGGAATTAATTAGGGACTGTATGCACAAGGATTTACCTCCCAGGTTTACAGATAGTAGCAGTTTGTAAGACTTTACTAGTGACTGAGTTTAAAAACTAGAATATAGTACTACAGTGAATTGTGAATCTTTAGATGGTTGTAATCTTTAAAGTTGTTGTGGGAAATCATTGTGGATCACTTCCACTTTTTTTTTTTTTTTTTTTTTCTGCTTTGCTTTACAACCCAAGTTTCTTTCTCTCTTAGTGACATTTCCCGGGAGACTGAAAAACGTGATGGAGTGCAGAAGTAAAACAGTTTGATCTTTCCTGTTTGTCTTGAAAGAATTTACCCGTTGTGTGCTAGTTTACTGCTCAAGTTACTGCTTTAATTTCCAGTTCTTAAAGCTTTTGCCTGAGTTTTCCTGTTGTTTGCCAACACCTAAGTATCAAAGCGCTGCTTTGTATTATGCTGTAATGAAAATGACCAGTTTTGCTGGTCATTTTAGATCATCTGAGTTGGTCTGTTAGTAAAACTGAGTTTCCTATATTATTTGGGCTCTCCTGGAAGTCTGATTGAGCACCTTTGAGGAATGGCACTAAAAGAGAAAGGATGTGGATGCAGAAGTGCAGAAAGGGTGCAGCTTTCCTCAGCTGCAGGGAACTGCATGCCAGGGCACTTGCATAGTTTGTTTCCTCATTCCCTTGAGACGTCAGTTCTTTCTCGCAACCGAGATCTTAGCTGCAGCTGAGAAGCCAGGCTTGTAAATGCTCTTCCATGCATGGGTTTTAATATCCATTTGCACAGAATGGATTTATTAAAACAAAAACTCCTCAGCCTTCTCCATCCCCTTAATATGGCAGAATTACAGAGAAATAAAAAAAGCTGCTTTCATACGAAGCTACCTTTGAGCATGTGAATACTCATTAATGACTTGCTGAAATTACAGTTGTCTTGCCATAAAACATGGTGTTGACCAGTAAAATTAGAGATGACTACAGACTGTAGTTTTGTGTACAGTAGTTGATTCTTATATTCTAATTGGAAATCATTTCAAAAGACTCATAATTTATAATAGTGGAGAATTCCCTTAAATGTTGGTAAAAACTTGGAAGTGGCAGGTTCACCTTTTGTACAGATCAATGGTTACAGCATTGCTCGGCAGAGCTTTTGGAAGGGCTGGTAGGACCTCTGGGCACTCAACAAAGATCTCCCCTTAAGGGAGCAGCAGTACAGAGGTCAGGGATGACAGGAGCTTATTCTCTGGCTTTCACTGTACATTTTGGTTTAAAGCTTCAGGCTTTGACTTCACTTTTTGCTTGGTAGAATTGAAACTGTGGGGCAGCCAGACCGACGAGACAGCCTAGGGGTGTGTGTGGAGCAGCAGAACGGCTACGATTCCCTGCAGCGGGATAAAGCTGTGTGCATTAGCACGAACGGTGAGTCTGAATCACATAATTGGACATAATTCCCCTTTTCCTTAGCCCTCATTGTGCATAACGTGCATGCAACTAAAACTGCATTTTGTGTACATTCTACTTCTGCAGTTAAAATGTTTGGTAGGATCACAAGTCTCCTGTTCCTGCTTGCAATATTGTAACTTGCAAGAACAGGGAGGCACCTGCTAGTGCACGCTGAGAGTGAGAAATAACATTTGGTATCTTGGCTGTTTCAGGGGCAGTATTTGTAAATGGAAAAGAAATGACAAACCAGCTGCCTGCTGTCACTTCTGGATCGACTGTGACATTTGACATGGAGACGGTGCAGTTAGGGCCTTCCAGCACTGAGGGCGGAAACTTCAAGCTTAGAGTAACCATTAGCTCTAACAACAGGGAAGTCGTCTTTGACTGGGTACTCGATCAGTGCTGCGGTTCTCTCTATTTTGGATGTTCATTCTCATACCCAGGCTGGAAGGTTTTAGTGTTCTAGCAGCTCAAGGAAGTGAAGGGATTCTTGTTCTTGGTGTAAAGTGTATTATTAAAATCTGGGGTTCGGGCTGTTTGTTATGAAGAATCTGTTAACAAAAACCTGTCTTTAATATTACTTGAACTCCACTATATTGTACTTTCTACTGGATTCATTTAAAAAGAAGTCATTGTGAAATATTTGATCTATTACTCTGAAAAAGTTAAACAGGCGTTTGCTTAGGCAAATTAATTTAAACAGTCCATAAAGACTTTTTACTCTTTTTTCTAGACTTGATTTTTATCAGTATTTCATTGTACTCTAGTCTCAGGGTACACTTGTGTGGAATTAACTTTGCTTAATGCTGCTGTTCTGTGAAACAAGCCTGTAACTTCGGGAGGGCAGAGTTAATGGACCAAAGCTTTCTCTATACCACTTAGAGAGCAAAGTATTCAGGGCAGTGACGTTACACTCTGCTTCCTTGTACGTGCCCAGGGCTGCCTTAGCTGAACAGATAGTGGGCTCCGCATGCAATAGCCATTTCTTCCACACACGGTACTGTTCCTTCCCCCAGGACAAGGATTTCTGAGCCAACGTGTCTGTTTAAATATGGAGCCTGTTAAATGTCTCATGGCTATCCAAGTGCCTTATTTTCAGATATTTCTTGAACAGTTTCTTATGTTGTCACTTGAAATATATTTTCTAGAGTAGTTGCATGGTAGTACTTAGATCCTCACTTTAATACCTTCCCTAGCTCTTCTTGACTTTGGTGGTTGTTTTGGAGCAGGCCTTGCTGCTTTCTGTGGAGGGATGAGATGCAGGTGGCAGCCATGATTCCTCACAGAGCCCTGGCTCAGAAGAGTTCTTTGCTTTTTACTCTCCATCAACAGTGACAAATGAAGAAGTGGGGGATTCTGGGGAATCCCAAGCACCATGTGCAGGATTACACCAGCAAACACCTTGCATCCAAGTGCAGTCGTGCAGGTCAGTGTGCCAAGTGATGGGGACAGCCTGGGCTGTGAGATGTAGCACAGCCAGAGGCAGCTGGACTGCAGCTCTGGGGTTAGTGTAGAGGGGTGTTAGTTGGAGGGTTAAGAACCTTGGCACATATTTAGCCACTCAGAATGGAGCAGATGGTGCTAAATTAGCACCGTCCCCTCCATCAGGTAGCATGGGCTAAGGATTTCCTGTGAATTAGTCAACTTTTATTTTAGAAAGCTATACAACATTATACCAGTTTTGCCTTAATAGCAAATGATACTTAGAATACACTTGTCAAGTAGAGCCATATTCCTGTTCAAAAGATTAATTTTTAGTACTACTGGATTTAAAGATTATTTTAAAGAAATGCTGAGGGTTTTAAAGAAGCCTTCTTACCTCAAGAGCAGTAAATATATATTTTAGCATGTTAGAATAGCAATATTTTTTTTATAAAACCTAGACAATCATCCTATCCTATTCCTTCAGTGTTAACACACTGCATTAGCATTCTGTGCTAGCATAAAAAACTCAAGTGGATGAGTGTCCCCCACTCTGAAGTTATCCACACAAAAAGATTAATCATCTTACTTGTATTTTTTCCCCTAGATAGCTGTAGTAGGGGTATATGAATTTCAAAAGCAAGAAGAGCCTGATATTTATATACTTTACAAGAAGAAAAAATAAGTTCAGATGCATTCAAAGAATGTGTTTTGGACAGTTACGTTGGCATTTGCTGTAAAATACAAAGTAAAAAAGACCAGACACCTGCAGGTAAGATTAATCCGTATTAGCAAATAAGAGCCTGCTGTATTTCCAGCTCCCTACACTTAATCATTTCCATCTTAGGGAGTCAGAGAGTACTAGCTTATCCTGTACTTCTGGGGCTTCTCTCATCTGCCCTGGAAGGAGTGTTTTCAATAAAGCAGTGCATCCCACATCCTGGTCCTTTGCTAGAAAGGCCAGGAGATGGTCAGAGAGCCGCAGTCCTGCTTAGAGACAGCCGGGCTGGCAGTGTAGCTAGCAGCTGCCCAGCACCACTGCTAAGCACAGCAAGATTTACTTTGCTAGTAAAACTTCAGGTGCCAGGTACTAGCTGTAACTTAGTACTGGGAATAGCAAATATCTATACTTTCTAGGCATCGAAGGGTCAGGTACCTTTTCATCTGCTTTTAGAGAGCCTAGTCAGACCACTGACTGTGGGACCTACTGCTCTGGGGGCTATTTACCAGCATCCTAGAACGTGAAGTGTACATCCTCACTTCAGGTACTTCTGGAGAGGGTTATGTTTGTGAGCTTGTTCAGACTACACCGACCAAGCATCTTAGGATTAGTGTGAGGGGCTAGCACAGTCCTCTGGCTCCTCCTGGGAGCTCAGGACACCACTAGACTAAACATGCTTTTCCAAAAGTTCAGTCTTTAGCTGTATCTAGAGCAGGGCCAGCTTGCCCATTTTCTTGTGTTTTAAACTAAGTATAAAACTAGCTGCCTGCAATACACATTAGGTACTGTTCAGCTGCCTCTTAGAGCTGCACCTTTTAAATGGGGGAGGGGGAAAGAATCTCAGGGTAAAAGACCTGAGTAAGAGGTATTAAAAAAAAAAAAAAAGCTGAAGAGGTTTAGTTTAAAACAATTGTTACTGTAGAACAGTTTAGATAAATAAAAGATTTGATACTTCCTTTTCAGTATTTCACCTTTAGCTCTTGGAGCCTTGCAAGCAACTGAGTGTTATCAAATCCTAAAAGTTGTTTCCTGAAGCTAGAACATTCACTTACCTCATCCAAGACATTTGTGTCAAGTGATATTTGAATTTTCTAAATAAAGCTTGATCCCTCAACTCTGTATTGTTTAGTTCATTGTTGAACAGGGGTATAAAGCTGCATATCGGTGAGCTCAGTTACCACAATCATCAAAAAGAGGTTGGCTGCAGCACTGCACTCATGTTTAAGTGCTTCTCCATTTCTTTTTTAATTACTTTCATCTTTACTCTCTCAAAAGTTCCAAAAAAAGTTACTGTGGAGCTTCCTCACGTCTGCAGCTACTTTCATTTCCCCGTGAAGTTCAGATTTAAACACCCATCTTATGCATGCAACTACAATCATATTCTTACGCTCTCCCCCCCACTTTCTTCCCCCACAAATTTCAACATTTGTCAACTCCATTCCTTGATATTCCACCATAGCCTTTACTCCATTTTACTGTTACCATGTTTTTTCTAAGTGCTGCAGCAATTCTATGTGTTAGTTTTTGGCCAACAATACTGACTGAGCAAGAACCAATGTTGTTTAATCCCCTTCTAATAAAGTCCATATTGGATATGCACAGTTTCACTTTAACTTATTTCTGCTTTCTGCTGCCAACTCTATCACTTTGGTTTATTTTAAAGGGAACTTGAAGCATGAAACTAGTGAATAAGTTTGCTGACATGGCAGCTTGTTCTCATAAATACAGTATTTATACAAAGATCCTGCTTAGTATTAGGATTCTAAGTATTTCTCTCAAAGAGAGCATGTTCAGTCTCACATCAAGTAACTGCAACTATCACAGCAGTAAGACAGTCTTCGAAGGGGAAACTTACTTCATCCAAAGTTCCTTTCCTTAGTTGTGCAACCCTGGGCTATCAGATTTACGACAAGGATCTGGTCCAACAGGAACACCTTCACTCAAGCACTGGTTGATGATGGCACCCAAATGTTCTGTAAATTAAGAAATACTTGGAAGAAAGCATGCTGTGAGGACAGTTTATACAATAGTGTTGATTCTCAATGAAGATAAAAATAATTTTGAATTGGGAGGAAGGGGGAAATACAGTATTTAACACTCTGATTTAGATACTCACGTCAGATGTTAGCTTCAGGCTTGCAGTTCACAGACCTAGCCTGTTAAGGGTACCAGCAAGTATAGACGATCACAGAATCTGCTGTGAACATATTAAAGGCTATATTAAAAGAGCTTTTGCTAGATTTACAGAAAATGCACATTAGACAACTGCAGTCTAGTGTTTACCTGTCATATCCTCTATTTCAGCATCCAAATTACTTTTAACTGGGAAAAAGTTTCAGTGTCTGCTGTTCACCACCCAGTACACTGACACACAGCACAATTCCTCTTCTTCCGTATTACCTAGACCATCTTCCGTTACAGTCTTAGAAAAGCAGATTCCATTTTTAAACTCTGCTCAAAATAAAGCATAGTTACATCCTGTAAAAGCTACTTGAAACATTAACCATTTGCATGTTAAAAAAACAAAAACAGAAAACCCACACAAGTTGCTCATTTTAACAACTGAAACAGCAATTCATATGACAATTGGCTCAGTAAGATAAACTATAGGTCTAAACATCAATGCACACAGCTTGGATCTCACGTATTCAAGTCTACCCCCAAGAAAGGAAAAATACAATTTCCATAATCTAGCCACGGACTTGGCAGTTTATGTAGACCCAAAGGCCTGGGTTCCTAGCCACATTGGTACCAATCTGGCAAAGGAAGCATGTTAAGGTAAATACAAACAAGCAGAAGAGGAAGTTTACACTAGATGCTGCTTGTGGCCTTTCTACATGCACAAAAAAATGACTGGACAACCATCATGGCAGATTTTATATTACTGAACTTTATGTACAAAAGCCGATTTCAAATAAAACATTTAATGTAAAAACAATGGTTCATTTAAACAACTGAACTTTTTTTTTTTGTTTGTTTGTTTGTTTGTTTTTTACATCTACTGTACCATTCAAACGCTTTTTAACCAGCTTACATGATATCTTCAAAATCTCTCAAAGGTACATATAGAAAAGGCATCTTTATAAATAGAAAACAAAGGGATTTTTTCAGCTTTTATTATAAATTGACATGACATACAAAGTTTACTGGACAGAAGTAATTTCATTACTATTTTTTGGGGGGTCACCAACTTTTTGTGCAAACAATGCTAGCCTTCTTTTAAGCATTAAGAGCATAACTGCTTAAGAAATGACATAAGCAATAATTCTAGAACTACATCTCCCCTAAAATAATCTATTTTTTTACATATGTGCACAGCTTTAGCAAATTAAAGCCAGAGAGAAATGCTTGATGTACTATCCAGAGGCATAATTAGAGTTTGCTAAAACTCAGAGAGCTGGCAAATTCAAGAAGTTGGTAATGAAAGCTGCAGTTTCCCTCTTTCCTATTTTTGTACACAAAATCAGTGACTAAGAACTTAATACTGGATGACAAATCACATCCACACCATTAGTTAAATAGTCTCACAGTTAAACACATCTTAAGGACCATCAAAATCAGTATTTACATTTTATAAATTTCTGAAGACACCATTAGAAAGCTTATATACCCCTTAAACAAATAGGGAACTGCATCTCATGGTGATGGAATGAAATAAAAAATTAAAAATACCTGTATTTACAGCAGCATTGTTCCTTTATAAATAAAGAATATGAAAAATGCAATATCTTAAGGATAATAAAAAATTGAGGTGATGTCACTCAACCACAGTGCTTGCTGGAATAAACCCTTCGGTGCTGATACTGTACCAGTAGTGAAACCACTTTCCATTGGAAAAAATCTGTAAACGTATGCATAAAATGTGTTAACAGCAGTGCAAAACTGCTCAAATATAGTTTAGTCAGCATCTTAGTATCTGTATTGAATACAATACATCACAGAATACTTGCATAAGAAGTGCAACACATTTTCTGGTCCAATTTTACAGTGCATTTTTCCCTCAAGAGTGGCATCTCAAAAGCCAAAGCTAAACCCATGGCCTGGACGTGCAGTCTGTACTCAGGCGAAACAGCAGGCATGAACTTCAAGGGAAGTTAGTCGACGAAATGCCTACGTGCTGACGATAGACTTTCGGCTTTAGCATGGCACACTGCGATGCACGACCCCAGCAGAAGGGGCTTACATCGAATAGTTTGTGTAGCTGTGTAAATGTGTAATAAAAATATAAGCTAATGTTCAAGTTTAAAATGGTACACTGGGTGATCAATACATCAGAATTATCCACGAAAACCAAACTGCTGGTAACCTCAAAAAGCCAAGGTGGTACTTCACTGTGTCTGTAACATGAAAAGCCAAAATCTTTCCAAACAGGCACAAGACAAAGGAAGTGCTAAGTTTGCAGAATTTCATAATTTTAGTGTAAAAAAAAAAGATTTAATTTGTAATTTATGATCAAATTGATAAATGATTTCAAATACAAGGATCAAGGTTAAACTTTAAATAGTGAGACGTTATTTTCACAAAAAGCTAACTGGAGAATTTCTAAATAAGAAAAGCATGAACTGTATCCCAACCCCCTTTCCCCAATATTCCACAACTTCATGGTAGGAAAAAACAGCCAGATACAGATGCAAAAATCTTAATATAAAAATTGTTTTACATATACTTAAATTATGTAAATTCCATAAAGTTCTTAAGACACTAATTACTAAAATTACAAAAAGACTTTCATATTGCTCTTCATGCTCAAACTCTTAGAATATTGTCATTACATCACCAAAACCGATATACATGTAGTACTTGCATAATTAACTGAATAGAAACCCTGTTAAAACAATATCCTTGCTGAAATCATTTATTTCCATCCAGCAGTGCCTGTTTGGAATCTCTGCATTGTGTGTAATTCTTTATAGAGCTCATGCACCCTAGAATGTCACTTCAATGTTTGTCCGTTGAATGGCGTTTCAGTTTTGACTTCAGAGCTTCTGTTTCTTGCTCTGTTTTGTGACACCTGAGATGCTATCCATTTCCGAAATTCTCTCTCTCATATTATTTTCACTGAATCCATTTGTCGTCCCACTTTGTTCTTCAGAAGATTCCTCATCTGTTGGGGAAGCCGATTCTCCTTTTTCTAACTTTTGCTGCATCTCCCGAAGCCTGGCCACAGCTTTGTCTATCGACATTATGCTGATGAGGTTAAAGTCATGCATGCTGACCAGATGTAGCATAAAGTTTCGACATAAGTTCTTCTTAATTATTTTCTGTCCATAATTTTCAACAAACAGCATACAGGCATGATTCATTTGATTGTCAGCAATAAACCTGTCAAATCAGAAATCCATCGTTATGCAAGTTAAACATTCTCAGAAATAGAAGACATCCTACAACATGGTTTATCAATAAAACTGCAGAGATTGTCAATTATGTAGTCTCAATATCCAGAATGTTTTTGTTTTCAAAGCCATACAGCTATGTGCAAGATTTTTTTTAAATTAAAACAATAGAAAGCATGTTATCAAATCATCCTTTATGAACCTTTCCTACACAATGGAAATGAATTAGGTGCTTAGCAAATTGCAGTACAAAGCAATCACCCAAATCTATACCATTCATATCAAAACTAAGTTTATAACATACCCGTGCTTCATAACATGAAGATTCCATAATTTCATCACTTCTTTCTCTCCTTCGTTAACATCAGAAAATTCTTCAATTTGCTGGAGGGGGAAACAATTGGAGGAAAGGACAGGAAAAGAGAGAAACATCAAAATTCCACATCTAATGACAATTAGTGAAAACATATTTAAATTTCTGCTTATGTACTCTACACAGAAATAACTGGTTCTGAAGATTGAGGTAATGCAGTCAAAAGCATCTGAACAAAGTCAGATCATGTAGAGATCTATGTTGATCAATTATTTTCCACATTATACAGATACCACTGTATTCCTGTGACACTAGCATCTCCTCTTCTAATGAGAAACAGCCACAAACAGTGATGAAAAAAAACTTATCATGAGGACTGAGTTAAATTTACAACTAAAGACATACTTTAAGCACACACTTTGATTCCATGAATTTATATAAAACACTCTAGATGTTACTGGCTCAGCTTCACAAAATACTCATTCTCAAAGCAAAAGCATATACACCCTATTTGTTCCCCACAACTGCAGACCATATTTTAAAAACTAAAATCCATTTAAAAAACATCTTGCATAAGAGGAATAATTACAGTAATGGTCTTCTCCCGTAGCCATTCAGGGTCTTTCTCATCCTCACTATCTACTTCCATCTCTTGTGGACGAAGAGGTAAACACGTGTCACTGTGAAAATATAACCGATTGTGTCCACTGCTGTATGTCCTTTGCTGTTCCACTTCTCCATCTTCAGATTCAAGAAATTCTGACATACTTGCTTTCGTACGTTTTGGCCTAGCAGAAAGGAAAAAGTAATTACTTTCAGCTATCAAATCAAATATGCAAATACTAACTCTTGCTAGTAGTAGTAATAGGCTCTAACTAAAAAAAAAAAAAAAATTGAAAAATGTATCACCTGTGAAACAGCCCATAAGAAAAAGAACAAAACCACTACATCTTTTAGGTAAGCGAAGTTCTAGGATAAAGCAGTCAAGAAAAAAAAAAAAAGTCACCTCACAAATAAACTCAACAGCTGTAGAAAAATCACAGGTGAAGACACCATTCCTTACCACCACTTTATTGAATCAGGAACAGCTGCATTTTAATGACACAAATTCAACACTGCTTACAGGCAGCTACAACTTAACAGATTCCTAATTTAATAAATTTTGGCACCTATCATACAAGCATATACAGACTTTCTTTTAAATATACCTACCTGCATACAAGTATGTGTGTGATAGGGGTTCTTTTGACTGGTCCATTGCGACTGAAGGCAAATCCAGGTTGGCGATGAATATCCTGAGGATTTCCTGCATAGGAGCCATCATAACACTCATTGATAGATACATCTATCCTAGCACCTTTTGGATGATACTGGAACAGATAATTACAAATATATTTAGGAAAAAGTAAAGACCATATCAAATAGTTTAAACAAGTAACCTTTTAAATTCCAAATACCTAAAATACCACTGTATCAATTATTTCACACAGCTCTAGATCCCTTTTACAACACCCAAGTCATTTTTAATCTCTAGAAGAGAATTACATTACTTAAGTTTCCTTAAGTTCTATATGCCACACTACTGTTAAGTTAGTCAACAACTCAAAAGTAATTATAAATTAAAAGACGATACTAGCAGAAGATGGCAAACAGCCTGTAAACTGGAAGGAGTAAAGAATAGTCTTCCAAGCAGGGTAGAATCCATCTTTCTCAAACAAACAGGAAGAAATTTCACTCAGGTTGTTAGGAGGATCCTTATCAGCATACTCTAAAGACTTCCAACCAAGTATAAATTACATTACTTGCTACATCACATAAAAAGAATAATTAATGTCAAAGCAGCTATAATCAGAATTCATTGTCCAGGGGCTGGGGTAGGGAAAGAACTCCAAAAAAACCCTACAGATTTTAATTACCCACACAGTATACAAACATTCATCCAAGTGAATTCAAAGAAAGTTGCATTTAACCTGTAGATATAGTCCTACGATTTAACAGATGTTAATGAAGTTAATACATTATATAGTATCTACTACAGATTTTATTATGTTTCATGCTAATGAACAATAAGATCACTTACAACATAATTAAAGATAAACCTGCTGTGACAGAGTTTCAGATGTTTGAGTAAACTATACAGTTTACGACAGTTCAGTGTGCACCATGGGCAATGCAGATCATCTCGGGCTTCAGTCTGTTGTCTTGTATTGTTGTTATAAAGAAACTGATGTAAACAAATAAAAAAAAATTACCAAATACATCTAACTCATTAACCTTCCACCCATAAAACCAAGTTGGACACAACTTCAGGAAACCTCTATCATATGTTCTTAGGAACATTAGATCATCTCAGTATGCTGAAACAATGGTATTTCAAGAATTTTTCCCCATAAGAAAAGCACCTGCCTCCCTCCAGGTGTCTAATGGGAGATGTCCTTTGTATTTCAAAAGATGTGTCAGACATAGCCCCAGGAAGATTAATTTTCTAAAATACTTCCTGTAAGAAGAAATATGTGGAACTGCTCTTACTATGTGAATCTGCAACCCCATAAGGCATTCTCTGAGAATACAAATAAGACAGTTCTGTGGATAAAAAACTTGCACCCAACTTAAGAGATGAGAACATTTTATCTCCATGCAACATTTACTTACTATTTCTCTCCCCGCTAACAGTTATTTTCAATACCTGGTAAAATATTCGTAATTTTTGTCGAGGTTCATTTAAAACATCTCTCTCTCTCCTTGTTTGAAGATCTGATGGCAAAGACTCTTTCACAGCTAAAAGAAACAAACCAAAACAAAAAAACATGGAGATACACACACTTCTGCTTAGTGTGAGTTTATTAAAAAAAAAAAAAAAAGCACCCCTTGTGTTTCTTAACAGACTGCAGAAATTCTGTGAAGGGCACCCTCCTTCTGGAGGGAATGGGCTACAGCAATGAACTATAGCTTAGGCAGCCCTTCCTACGAGCAAGGCTTGATATTCAGCTTCCTTCAACATTTACAGGTAACTAAATGGATCCTCAGTTTTGAAGAACCCTTCAGAGAACAAAAAGCAACATTTTTTTTTTGTCCATTTAATCGGTAGGTAATTCTTTAGCTGCTGCTGAAAGGAGAATCTACAGCTATTGATTTCAATATCGTCTAGACTTTAATGCCGTAACTCTTTCCAGCTTTTAAACTTACCTTTCAAAAAGTAAATTATAGGATACATGAAGCCCATTCATTCTTGTTATCCATGTTTAAGATTAGCTGAAGTTGTTGCACTTGTACATCAGGGACCTTATGGCACGGAAGTGCTAAGCAAGTTACTATTCAGCATCAAATTAAGTTTGCTTACCTATAGTCTGAGTGGGTTTAACAGAATTGGGTTTATTTTCTTGAGGGAGGCTTTCAGAATTTCTTGTTGCTAGAGGCTTAGCTATAGGAGCCGTAGATTTATCATTTGTGTCTCCTGTCCAGCGAAGAGTAAACTGAAGGGTAGGTCCCTGAGAAAATGTTTCAAATGGAGGCAACCTCTGGAAAAAAAAATAGACACAGTAGAAAATAGCATCTTCCCATGCACAAAAATACGCCATGCAAAATATTCACAAAAAGGGGACAGACATCTTTTAATTATCTAGATTAAAAAAGCCCCTGTGTTTTTTCAATATCTACATTAGGCATACTAAAAAAAAAAAAAAAAAAAAAAGAGAGAGAGAAAAAGAGAGAGAGAGAGAGAGAGAGAGAGAGAGAGAGAGAGGGCTATATGACTTCCTGTATATTGCTGACCAAGTCCTGGATTCCTCTTTTCCCCCATAATTTCTGCTTCTACAGTTCGTTCCTTTCTGTCTAACCGGTATTTATTACAATAGCTGAATTTGATTTGTCCAATTTCATGAAAGAGAAATTCAGAAGGTATTACAAGATACAACTGTCATACCTAGAGTAGCTTTTAACATTTCCTTGAATAAGTCTGACGGGGTCAAAGCTCTTCCAAATAAGAGCTAAAATCAAAATGTTTTGTATATCTCCTGAAAGACTAGTAGCATTTCTTGCTTAACTTAATTCATTTTCAAAGGAACAGCTGCTGCATTTTGAATTTGTGTTCCACCTTAATTGAGACTTTTAAGGGAAGACAAGTCCTTCAGATAATAAAACAGTCCTTACCTTTCCATCAAGTATAGTTTCCCATGTTGCTCTCTTCTTGCTAATGGGACACTCTTCCATTTCCTGCATGGCCACTTCATATTCCCCATCTAGAAGCTGCAAGCGTCTGTCAACACGAAGTATGTATTATGAGCAGAGAAGCTCACTTATTTTTATTGTCTGCCCATTGAATGCAGACTGTATTTCAGTATTTCTACAAAATATTTCACACCAACTTTCATGAAACTAAATACAGTTTTTCAGGCAAATTTATTTGGTAACAGAGCCTGAGTCTGTTTCTTTCATCCATAATGAAAAAGGTGTCTATTAACAAACTTAAATTTAAATCCTCATCCAAAATAAATCCAAAAGGAAGCTAATCTTAACAACAGCTAATACTATAATGGGAATCTTGAGATGAATATATAAAAACTTACCTTAAAAACCCTACATCAAATAAAAGTTTTCTAAAAGCATATTTGGATAAATAAGCACTTTGTTAGTTTCCTGGTGTCAAGCTATATTTTAAATAGCTTTTTCCTGAATCTGTATTTTTTTTTTTTTTATTATCAAAGAACTGATCTAGATACTCACCCTCTACCTGGGTTCTAGATTTCCTACAGAAAGAACGCTTACATTCACATGCAACATTTCCTTCTCAGGACAAGAAACAGACTGTTTCTCATCATAAATACCAAGATTTTGGTTGTTGCCACTGCTATCATCTCCCCAAGACAAACAATACAATATCCACAGGAAATGGTATGCTACTTTCCTACTTATCTTTTGCATTATCAGGACGGCTCTAAGCTATGGCTACATGCAAGTTGCCCCTATCCCATCTTCTTAGTACATTAACTAATGTCAAGGTAACAAATATAAAAACATTTTAACACACTTAAACTACCTGGCAGAGTAAGCTTATTATGATTTTAACTGCTTGTTTAAACACTTGAACAGTAACAAAGTTACATAACATGTTTTTTTATTGAAATATCTAGCATTATATTATGCTATCAAATAAAAATGTAAGTAGCAACCACACTTTAGGGTTCTTTCCCCCCTTCCCCCTCTTTTTAGTTATCTTGTCATCGGTTCATAACAAAACCACAGAAATTAGAACTGGAACAAACTGATGAAGATTAATAGAACAATGCTCAAGATGATAAAATGGAATTACCTGCAATTGTCATTAAGTAGTGTTCAGTATAAAATATGTGCTATGAAACGCACAGACTATTTTTTAAAAAACAAATAATTTAACAATAAAGCCTAAGCAAGCACATTAGCTACCAACTTAAATGCAAAAAAAAGATTGCCAACAATGACATAAAAAACAGTTTTAATACTAAATAGATTCCTAAGAATTAAAAGAAACACTGTTTATTTTGGATAATATTACCTGTTTTTATCAAATACAGTCATTTGTGCTACAAACGTCTTCTCCCCATCTTCACGATTTGATGAGTTTCTTTTTCTTCTAGCTGGAAGTTCCTCATTGACATCTGTATATAACAAATATTGCATTCAATCATTATACAGACAATTTCAAATGCAGTGCAGATTAAGACAACCATATATAAGACTACAAGGTAAAACTTGCAAAACCATATTTAAAGATTGAAATTACCGATGTTTTCATTAGTTTCACCATTAATAAGTCCATTAAATTCTCTTCTTCCTGGGCGAGTTACTCTGAATAATAATGAGTAAGACTTCACCATATGGCTGTTGCTTGGTTCAAATTCATTGCTGGAAACTGCAAGCGATGGGAAGTTGCCTGGTTTTATTTGGCTGAGGTCTGGGTTTAAAGGCACCTGCTTTTTACCTGTAGGAACCTGTCTTATTGGACAACTCACATCCTGCAGGAGAACAAGATACATATAGCTTATTTTTTTTTTAGAACACAAAATATAGACATTAAGTGTTAAATTTATATAATCTATGAATTGCACTTGTCCTACTGTCTTTTTGAAAATAAGCCTTCTAATAGATATGATTTTTTTTAAATGACATTTGGAAAGTCATTAATGTTAATTTAATTCTGTTTACCAAAAGAAATTAAATGTTTTGGTTATATGTGTATTCCAAGAGCTTCCTATCTTCTCCATCCAATATTACAAAGTGCACTTACAAGCTTTCTGAGAGACAGAGAACCACTTACCTAGGATTTATTATATACAGTATCTCTCAAACAGATCATGGAACACTGTGTAATATTGGAAAAATAAGGCAAGAAAGCCTAAGTATGAAATGTGCAACAAAACATACTTAAAATAACCATGAGCACCTCCTGTTTTTATCATATTTGTCCATACCGTAGCAAGACACAATAAAATTCATGATTGGGGAAAATATATGAAATGGTGAGTGTAAACCTTTCTTTCCTCCACAAAAAAATACAACTTGCATTACTGAATCTTTTATTTTTCCTCAGTAATGAGGATAATTTTCCTCACTGGCGTGAAACAAACATAGCTAAAGTAGCAAGCAAATTCAAAGATGCTCAAAGAAAAAAAGGTTTGTGAGTAATAATATCTAAAATCTGCAATAATTGAGATGATTAGAGTAAAAACACAGGTACAGAAAAAAGGAAAGAGACAACATTCTGGTGACTGGGGAACTCAATGACTACTTTTTTCCTTTTTACTTCTAAACTCTAAAAGACAGACTATTTTACGAATTTGTGGGTGCCTACTTAAACCTTTAGACATGAAAACAGGATTAACAGATTAATTAGAAATAAAGTTTTGCCTTAGTAAAGGCATATAAAAAAATGGAGTGACAACAGTTGGCTGAAATTCACAACAAATGAGTATGACTTACAAGCAAGCAAAATTAAATTAGAGCTGAATGTCTTTTGTAAAAAACATTCCAGTTAATTCACAGGTAGCATAACAAGACCGATATACATTTGTTTCTGAAGAATCCCTTATCCGGTCAATAGAAAACAACTTACACAGTTTAGGTGTAAAGTCTTTCAGCATCATCTCACTGCTACCTTCTAGTATGGCAATGTTAAATAGAAGTTCCAGAACCAAGTAAAACTTCTGCTTTAACAAATGTATTAGCAGTTCGTCAAATCACTTTTACCTTTCGCTTCTTGTGGCAAACTTTCACAAGCAGTACTTCCAGGGTTACAGAATTTTGTTCATTCTCTGAGTTTTGCAATGGCTTATCTAAACAGGAAAAATGTATATATAATTTCCAAAAGGTAAAAGTCTATTCAATGCTGTAAATCCACCTGAAATAACTTTAACTGTATTCACTTTCAGACACCAATTTTGAAAATATATTTGCATTTAAGATGCATCAGTATACACTGACACCTTTTTTCTACACTTCCCTATTCTTATCAGCAGCTAGCAAGACACCCGTATCTCTTGTAGTTTTCCCCTCTAAGGCACGAAGGGCAACGTATAATATGAAGTTCCTGAGAACAGAAACAAGAAGAATACTACCCAGTGAGACCAGCAGTATTTTAAAGATCCTTATACTTCTGAAATTTCAACCAAGAGATACAAAGAACTTTCTCAGAACAAAATTACAGTTCAATAAAGCAGTGATCCTAAAATTTAGACATTTGGACAACTGTAACTTTTATACTTCTTACTGAGCAGATCTGGTTAAGCACAAAATACTTTGAGGGAACATGACAGCTTCCAGATCAGATCATGGAACCTGTTAAACGACCTCAGGTGCTTTTTAAATCCAAAGACTTAAGACTTCATTCAGGATATTTTTAACTGAAAGATGAGAAACTCCAATTTATTTAAACAAACAGCTAAGTTTTTATTTGCAGGGAAGAAAAAAGTAAATTTACTCATGTCTGCACAGCATAAAGGCAATTGCTGCTTTAATTAAAGGAAGAGCTCTACATTCCCCACTTGATAGTCCAATATTGAGATTTTTAAGAGGTAATGCTGAATGTCATGCATAAAGAACACAATAAAACTGCAAGTCACTATTACATATACTAAAATGCACTAATACAAATCACTTTTATCAAACCTGTCATGGACTTTGTCTTATTTCTATGTTCTACCTGATATCATTTATTTTCAAGCTTGTATTTTAAATCCCAAAGCATTGAATCTACTACTTGAAGTGTTTTTTTTTTTTTTTGTTAAGATCTACTTCAAATTCCCAAAAGTCACATTTTCATAAAATCACTTTTCTTCAGGAACAACTCAAGGTCAATTTAAAGTTTGAATGGATGATGACTTGAAGTATTTATCAAAATCACTGTGTTTTGACTAAAACCCTGGGAGGCTTATTTGCTTAACATTACAAATATGCTAAAGCATATCTGAAGTACACGCAGTGAAAAGCTACACAACTTTCATCAGTTAAAAGGAAAATTTGAAGTACTGTAATTAATGGGACAACTGAGCATAAAGAAAAAAATTGCATCTAGAGAGCAGAGTTTATAACAGACTACTTAAATATTCCCCTCACAATCTGCACTAATTCCAAAAGCGCTATACAAAGCAGTATGATGAATGAATTTTGCAAACATACCATTTTTATGGAAGAAACCAGTAAACGTGAGTTGCAAATGAGCAGACAAGCTAAAAAAAAAAAAAGAAATTATGTATTAAAATAAGTATTTTGCACTTCACAGCAGACACGCAATTCACTGATTTTCAGGACAGATCTACAATGAAAGGAAGAATCATAGTGCTGAGGCCCATCCACTAACTGCTTGAAAACTGCCAAGATACAGCAGCCATAAGACTGCAACAGACATAAGATGCAGTTATAGATGGGTCTTCTGTTTACAGATCAAATGATTCTTTTTGTCGTATCCATGACTTGAGACAGGAATAAAAGTAACAGTGCGCTTCTACTGTTGTGCAAAAACCTATCTGAAGCCATGCACAGAATCTTGCCTTCATGGACAGGCAAGTATTTCCTAGGTAGGCATCAAGAGCAGAGACATTTTGATGAAATTTTCCAGTATTTCAGAGTAAAGTATGAACTTGATATTGAAGTCTTAGTCCAAGTATTTGAAGTGCAGTAAGCAGAATCTTTACAGCGATAGACGGCCTTAAAAATCACTTACCAGTCACATCAGTCCATATCAACCCTAACATATCCAATCAAAATACTAGTTACAGTTAGTTTCAGAGTCCTGAAGTTTATAGCTTTGATTATTCTGCTCCCTATAAGCACATTTTAATTCCAATCATTAGGGAATGCAATTTAGTTACTCAAATATTCTAAACACATCACATGCTAAGTCACTTCTCAGCTTACAATGCATGGTATTGATTTTTGTTAATGATTATAGAGATTTCATATCAAATCAAATTAACTTATGAATTCATAAAGCCATAAAATATTGTGAGAATGATTCATCAAAAGTTAAGTACCAGAATTTTTGTTACAATTCTATTATTATTAGAGAAAAAATAATGGAACCAAAATGCTATGAGAATAACTGCACTGAAATTACTATACACAGTTACAGCAGCTGAGGCTATGAAAATGCTTGATAACAGGAATAGTGTTCATGTTTCTTGAGTGTTTACAAAAGCAATTATATTCTTTTTATTGTTCATACAGCTGAAACTTTTTTTTCTTTAAAAAAAACACACACACTATCCTGTCTACTGACTCATCAACAATCATTTTATCAACTTACAAACCTTGGTTCATTTATAGCCTTTGATCACCATGGTACAAAGTACTTGACTGATCTTTCTTCCAAATCTATGAGACAAATCAACGCCATACAAAAAAAGCACTAAACATGTTTATGCCTAAGGAGCGGTAATACAATATTACTTTTAAGACTGCAAATAACAATACTTGAAAATTTAGAGGTCTTTTTTACCACATTAATTTGTCTATTTGACAGCACTATGTGAATGGCTGGCTTTCATTCATTTAAAATTGTATTTATTATTCCCCCCAAAGAAAGGAGGAAGAAAAAATAGCAGTCCCACACACATAACACCAATAAGATGCACCTCACTTCAGTTGGGTATTTGCTATACCCTCTTTTTCCCATTATTACAAAAACAGACTAGGATGAAAATGAACTGAAATGACTCACACCCAATTTCACATCTCAGTTGAGCTTTGACTTGTGCCAAATACAATACTGCACACTCAGCAAGAGTTCACATCTCAAATACTGAGTCTTCCTATTCTGCTTCAGCAAAAAGTAAAAATACTAGCTTTTTCCCACATTAACCGTGTTAAATGATTTTAAAAAGTAAATTAATGAGGGAAAAAATAAGAAAAAACAATAGGTTCATCTATAATTATAATTTAATAATTACCATTTATAGAGTAAGCATTTTTTCCAAAACAACAATTCCACACAACTCTTAAGAAAGCACAAAAAAAAAAAAAATGTATCCCATCGTTGCATTTCTTCACGTTTAAGTGATTAGCTCACATAGTTTGAAGTTTTGTAAGCAACTTTTCAAAAGGCAAGAACTTTGCTTCTTTTTTTGTTCCACATTCCTGTTGATTTAACATTCACACATGCTCTTTTGTACATATATATATATATGCCGAATAATACCTGTGAGATTCTTGTTCTCCCTTCATTTTCTCTACTTTTGATAACATGTCATCTACTTTGAATGTTTTCCTGTGAGAAAAAGAGCAGAAAGTAGTTTCACATAGGTACTATTCCCATAACATAACAAGAAAATTTATTCAGTCCAAATTTTATTCCATAACTGTCTACATAACTGTCTACATAAAGTCTTAGACTTCTACCCACAAAGCATCCTTTTTATACCTTTTTGAAGGGTCAGTAGTGCAACTGTGTCATAGGAATGCAACTACTATGCATCTTTTCAAACAGTGTCAAAATAATACCCTTATTAGAACTTTCAGAAGAAATCCTACTGTTTAAGAAGTGTCATTTAACAGCACCACATTCAAATCGCTATAAAAGTATCTAGTATCTCAGCTTTACTCAGAGAGGAAACCCTTACGCTTTAGCGATGCTTATGCCAACTACTCAGGTACAAGTTAGCTCCCCAACTATGGATATTTTAACCTTGATTCTAGATATGAAAAACAAATCTGAAAACCTAATTATCCAAAAGGCTTCTTTCTCCACAAAGTAACACCAAATGAACACAAAACAAAGAATAATGTACTTTGGAAGCCACTCGTTGAATGCATTCATGCAAAACACAGGGGGAAAATCATGACCGCAATGTAGTAGGGAATAATCACTTCCTATCATTTCTCTCAGTAAATCCATCAATAACAGTATGTCCATGCTCATATTTTCAGCCTATTCTACTACATAAACCTAACACAATTAAATGTACATTGCTAAATAAAGTTCACTCATGAACAGATGATATTCAGTAGTTTCCAGAACAGTTCTAAATTTCTCATTTTCCTTTAAAGAGTATTTGGCCCTAGATGCACTCCCCTCAAATGCATAAACTAGATTGACAGTGCAACAGTCATAAGGCCATTCTTACTTCGTATCTTATTCTCTAAAAAGAAGTAATAATAATGAGAGCACACAAGCTGTTGCCAAATACTGGATTTCTTACAAAAACAAGGGGTGCACTGTCTGCATCCATAAATCTCCTGAGTGAATGCAGGCTGCAACCTCATGCATTACTTACATTCAGCATCTAACAGCCAAAAAATTTAACTACAAGTCACCAATGGCCGAGCAGTAGCACTGAGCAAGAAACACAAGTAGAGGGTTGCAATCAGGTAACAAGGAGAAGAGCAACTACATTTTATGAAGGAAACAATCACTGATGCAAAGCTGTGCTTAGCCTAAAGCTCAATATAGATGGCAGATTCATGAACAGACTCACATCCACTGAAGAAGGGATTACAAAAACAAACTCAGCAACGCTCAGCTTTATAGCAACATATGTTAAAAAATAGAAAATTTGTTGAAAGTTTTGGATTCTAAGGGTAAAAAGAAAACGTAGCCTAGTCTCGACATGCACATTGCTTAAGCTTATCAAGATTATCTACAGCTCTGCAGAACAGCAAGCAGCGCACTGATCTCTGCAAGGCTACTGGGGGATCCTACCAAGTCACTAACTGGGGCTAGGCTAGAGAACTGGATTCACACTAGAGAATTGCTTAAAACACAGCTCTACAGAAAAATTCTGTCATGACCTCGAATGTGGGCTTGAAAAATGGCTTGTAGACAGTTTCAAAATAGGGAACAGTTTAATGATCTTTGATAAGGTATACTAATATCTGACATGGCTTGTAGTTAGCATCTGTGATTAATACTGATACAACAAGAACAATGATTCAACCTTTCCAAATGCCAAGACAAGAAAAAGCTCTCCTAAAAATCTTTTGGAATATAAACAAAAACACAGTAAAACAAATGTGTTGCATTTGTATTAAATTTATAGCAATAGGAATTTAAAGGAAATTCCTTTAAAATAAATTACTATTTGTATGTCATATTTCCAATCCAGTCAAACAAAACTTACTCATCTCTAGTACCCAGGATTTTAAAACAGCATTTACTGGTGCTACAAGTACCTACATCTTGCATTCCTTTCTCCACCCATTCTTACTCCAGTCAAGTACAGTAATAATTAACAAAATATTGGAAATCACATCATAGCATGCCACTCTGCCAATAATTAAATATACATACATATATATATATATATATTTTTTTTTTCCTTTATTTGAACTCTTCAGGACAGTCAGTTTTGTAAAGAGGGCTACTAACCGTTCTCAAGTCCATCATTATCAATTCTCATCAGGGATCACTTTAGCAAAGCATATCATCTCTCAAAAAAAAAATTGCAATACTTTTTTAAAAAAATACGGACTATTAACCTAAGTTGACACATGCCCATTAATTTATTACATATTAATGTTCCTCTATATTTTAAACAACTTGGTCATCACAAATATTCCCCATATAAAACATATAGACCAACATCAATGGATACTTTCTTGATAAATTCCATTTTTATCACCTCCAAGTGATAAATTTGTCTGGCATTTTTTCCAGACTACTTTAGAGCTAGAGATAAAAAATGTGCAACTATAATTTACTACTGTAATAGTTAAGTTGCATCAAGCTTGGAAGTAATTTTTTTTATTTTACATAGAATACATTAACATTGTGTTAACTTAAAATAATAAATAGCAAATTAAAAAAAATCAGAATTTAAAAGTCTTAAAGGGAAAACAAATAATATGCATATACTGTAACCATCTATATATGCATGGTAAGGATGCATTCTCAAGGTATATTCATTTGAAAATGAAACTCCACTAACATTTTTACACTTCTGAAGTTTTTCAAATATAAACCTCAGTAAGATTTCTAACTCCAATTCGTACTTTTTCCTCTTTTAAAGCCTCCTGTTCACCAAAACAACAGGACCATATGTTAACTATTCCTATTGAATGAATGGCAATATTGAAAGGCAAATACAACCTTGTGCACTTTATAAAGTGTTTGCCAGTATAGACCTGCTGGCAACAACCTTGCTAACCTTCTGTAGAAATTAGACTAAAATTGTTTTGTCACAAGTCCTTCAATCAGTGCCATTCCCAGATCTAAATAAAACTACATTTAAGCCACAGCATTCACCAGTTTAACTAGACTGCTGAGAAGGAGGGCTGTAGGATTAACATAGAGCACGGAAAGATTCGGGTAGTGGTGGGGCCCATAAGAACACACTGACAACTGATTTGTCTCCTTTTTTCCCCTTTCTTTTCTTTTTCTTCCCCCTCAGCAAATACTCAGGAAACTAAACTAGATTGCTTCTGCTGCATTACTCTGTTTTTGTAAAGACAGTATGTTTTACTTCATTCTTTCTACATCTAATTACCAAATTGATTTCAATAAGCCAATATTTTCTGAAAACTAGTGAGTGAAACGAACATTAATCTGCCCGTTATGGAGCAAAACACTGTCTAAAATAAAATCATCGTTCTAAACCAGAGAATTATGGCCATTAGTAAAAAAAATCAATACGTTTCAAAGAGAAACTAAGCATTACTTGGGCAGCTGAGATACAGGGATTTGGAACAGTGGACAACACAATGTACATGCAAAGTACCAGTTGTTTCCCAGCAACTACAGGAGACATCCAAAGAAACAGAACAAGACTCAGGTAAAAGAAGAACATATGCATATCATCCAACTATAATTTAGTGCAAATAATAAGCAGAAACATGTTTTTGTTGCACAATTTGAAAAAGATACATATTATTCCAGATACCTTGGTGACTTGCAAAAAAAGAATTAAATAAGTCCTAAATATTATTTCTTAAAATCTGGCTCTACTCTGCTTTAAAATATACAATTCACTTTAGTTACTGCTGTAAAAAGAAATAAGCAGCAACTGCAAGTTAAAAAAATCCAGTCAAAAGTTAAGATACATTCAAGATCCCTCAAGAAACAAAGTATTTCTTGTACAATTTTAAGACTAAGGTGGCAGTAACATTTATAACTAACACCACCTTACTCCAAAAAGGCAAGAAAGCACTCTAAACACTAACCAAGAGATGTGAGAACACCAAATATAGCCTATTTAAGTAGAAGTCCACAAGTTATTGCTCAACAAATAATCCAAAAGTTATCTTCCTTTGATAAAAGTTTAAAATTTTAATTGCCTGGATAATCAAATTTTATTGCTATTCCTTAAACATTCATGATTAAACACTTCTGTCCCACAGCAACTGTTCCCAAGCAATATGAACTTCAGTGTTAAAATATTTTAGGAGTCTTTAAACTTTAAATTACAAAAAAAAAAAAAAAAAAAAAAAAAAAAAAAAAAAAAAAAAAAAACGAAGTATAATGAATGATATACATTGTGTTGGGGAAAAGAAAAAGTGAAATAACTTCAAAATTGCACTAATAATTACCTACA
Source organism: Nothocercus julius (assembly GCA_013398735.1). Lineage (NCBI taxonomy): Eukaryota > Metazoa > Chordata > Aves > Tinamiformes > Tinamidae > Nothocercus > Nothocercus julius. The sequence continues at coordinate 2,659,834 of VZSV01000047.1, forward strand.
ATTATATCACGCACTTTTCAATTCACAGTATTTATGTATTTTATACTCAATTAACATGCAGCCATAGCACCCTAAGATGAGTTGGATGACTGTTCTGCAACATCAAAACTAAGCCCACTTCTCATATATAACCAGTTCTAAGCAAACAGCAGGTGACTTCACTATTTTTTGACTTCTACTTAGCTATTATCTTAAGATCACTTTTCAAAAAGTAATTTTACCTTTTGATATTTGTTCGGGAGTTTCTATGGGACATGTAAGTGAGAGTTCTGTGCAAAAATATTGGCTGCAGAAAAAGAAATGGGGAAAAAAAAAGTTAATAAGCTTTAAAGTTTCCTGTGAGTCCAAAGTAAAGGAGTGATAAAGACCAACTACTTACTGCTATGAGATTCCGGGTACGTAGAAATCTATATATCTGTGTTGGTTCTGAGAGAAAGAAATATATGTTACCTAACATATCTTACACTTTTAGAAACACAGCTTTATAATGATGAAAAAGTATCCAATTTAACACTTTTCTTTAAAAAAGCAACTACTGAAATCACAGCTTAAGTGAAACATCATGAAGTCTACATAAGCCTCAGTTAACAAGTCAAAGGTTACTCCACCTACTGTATAACATGAAGCAACTTCTTGTTTAAGCTACCATAAATCAGCATCACAACTCAGACAGCTATGACTGTTCTTGTTTTCCAACAAACAAGAGGTTCCTCTGAGCCTTAAAGTCACAAAAAAAAGGCAGAAAAAGGCTCACACTACAATTTATTGTTGAACAGATAAGTTTTCTTCCTCCAAATAATAGTGTGTCAGACATGATACCAAAATAGTATATTAAATTTATATAGTCAATTTTGTATCTGATTGTTTTATCTTTCTAGAAAGTACCAATGTCACTGACAAGCACCAGATATACCAGGGAGTGTCAATTACCTATGGCACATTACAGATCATTTTAAGCTAGGAAAGTTATTATCTAGAATCTTTTACATTCATAGGATCCATTTATTCTGTTAAAGTAACTACTGTTCCAAATAGCAAACTGTTTGCTGGAAGATAATAGATCTGTGATCAATACTAACATGAAAGAGCAGCATCACTTGAATCAGGTGTAATACAAAGTTCAAAAATAGCAAGATTTGTCTACAGAAAAGAGAACCTTCAGTTTAAATTAAGTAAAATCAGTACAAAAAAAAAGTTTAGCTCTAGATTGGGTTATATCCACCAAGAACTTCAATCTGAACAAAAATACACTATTCTTAAACTAAGAGACATCTTAATTAGATAATGCCAACAAGAGGCTTGGAAAAGGCTTGATAAAAGACCCCAAGGAAGAGCAGAAGACAGAGAACACTGAGTGCCCATGCTGAGGCTGTCAGCACTGTCTCCTCTTCCCCAAACAGAAACTAACCAACTAGTTATTTTGTAAGAAACAGTTTATTTTTATATTCCTGTAAAGCATTTATTTTAAATCACTAGTAATCATATCATTATTTGTGGAATCCTGAAATCAGAATTGAACAAGGACAGCATTTTAAAATCTTTCATCCCTTTTAAAGGTAAAATTCAACCTTATTCCTACACTTAAGAATGTATTGGTAGAGAGGTGGTATCTTTTTAAAGAGAAGGAAACCATAACTAATCTTAGTCATTAAAGAGCGTTTAAAACAATAAAATTCTGCTTAACACAAATTAAAAATTACAATAAAATCTGTATGTTCAAAATCAAGGAAAAGAAGAAGACATTAAGAAAGATGTGAACTTTGATAAAAAATGAAAATACTAAGCAGTCACAACTTGTAAAGCAACACTTAAGTATTTCAGTCTGTAAAACATGGCATACTCATAATTTAGAAATATAAGCAAACATTAATTATGTTCTTAACCGTGCAATATGTAATTTAAAGACAGTGCACTCCTGCTTGTGCCTTAGCTTTCCTGAGCAGAAAAATTCTACAACACACTTTTACCTGCCAACAGACCTTCACTTCACATGCCCATGTTAGTTAAAAAAATAATTTTTTTAAAATCTTTTTTTTTTCCCCCTAGCATATGACCTTGAAAAGGGACAAAACCATTCAAGGAGAATGTGATTCAATTTTACATGTGCTAGAATTTCTTAATCCCATATTTACTCATTGCCATTTTCTCATAATCTCCAGACTACGACGTGAGCTCACAGCGATGGATTTTCACAGTAACTTTTTCCCCATCCTGAGCTGGGGGAGAGACTCCCCCCTAACACAGCATCTCCAACATCCCACACTTCATCAGTGACCAAAGCTCTTAAAGGTCCCGTTTATCCCTTGATCTATTTGCAGGAAAGCATTTATTGATCACATCGCTCTGTTAACATGACTAAGAG
>VZSV01000047.1:2674040-2803067 GCA_013398735.1 Nothocercus julius
GACGATATTTTTTTTTTTTCTGAGTCTTTACTTCTTGTCTGTCTTGAGCCTTATATTTCCATGTGAGTTTGGTGTGCCAGCTTCCAAAAACTAGAAGCTTAGAGTAGAAAGAACTTTCAGTTGTCTTGAGAAAAGGTTGTCTCGAGGCATCCAACAGTGGTGCCTAAATGGATGCCTGAGGCATCATCCCAGTTAGCTCTGTTTTGAGTTCTGTATGACACAAATTTGCTTGCAGAAAATGTGGGAGTGCATCTTGAGACAGAGGGCTAGCTTTCTTCAGACATTTTGCAGGAATTGAAAGATCTGAAAGGAGGAGAATTTCAGATTCAAAATTACTTCTTTATGCATTTTTCATGGTTATAACAAGTGTTTATATTTTGTTTGTCACTGTGCAAAATTGATTCTGTGCTTGCCTTATTATAAGGTTAATTCTGTTCCTCTTTGCATTTCCCACAGGAAGATATCCAGCTGTGGTTGTCGCATGTTGCATTTTGCAAGCAATGGGTGAGTCTTCAGAATATGAACCTTTCTTTGAGATGATCGTCAAGTGGTGATCAGTCCAGTGCCTGAAGTTAGTGATGCAAGACAGAAGAACACATTTTACTGTATCGTAATGCAGTATTGGAATAGTTTTGGTGTTATCGGAGCTGTCTGAGATTTCCAGTCATATAAATAAGTGCAGAATTCAACTTGGAACAAGTTAGTGTGAAATTTGGTACTTGCAGGTCACAGAGATGAGGCTGATTGCCTGGAAACCAGAGTACCATTTGGTTTGCAAGATTCATGCTATTGGTTATCACTTGCCTGGAATCTGTCTGTGACTTGTGATTTTGTTCCAAATATTTCTTAGAGTGGTTATGCCAAAAGGTATAATGCTGGTATTTTTGTACTTGCTGAATGCCAGTCTTTGCATTGTTCCTACCCTTCAGATGTTGACCTTTCCCTACTGAAGAAGGTGGTCTGGTCATAGCAAAGAGTGTGCTGCCAAAACATAGACTCTTTACGTCAGAGTGGTCAGTGAGGTTCTGGGTTTGTGACTCATGCAAGATTTCTGTTAGCCCTCCAGAAGAGATTTAAGGTAACTATCCCAGTGAAATCTGAAAGCTGAAACATCTGAAATGGAAACATCTGAAAGCTGGTCAATATGAAACAAATATGAGAAGCTTTCTACTGAACATAAGTCTTTCCCCCCCCTTCCCCCTGTCACAACTGTATTGGAGTTTGTAACCTTCCATAATGAAACTTTGGTGGTTCAGTTCAGTACTAGAATAGATAAAACTTTTTTTTTTTTTTTCTTCTACAGAATTCAAAACATCAGCTTAGTAAGGTGTTTTCTTGCATGTTAGCTATTCACCCCAATAAGCCAGGTAAGTAAAACTGTGGTGAGTCCTGAAGGAAAGACCCAAACTCGAATAATGTTTGAATGTTTAAATAATGTTGTTTTTTGATTCAGGTTGTGGGAGTAAAAATACCTGTTTTCCTCTTACGGTTTGACTTGCTGCTCATTCATATTTTCTGTTGCAGCACTGTGGATTATGGCAGCAAAATGGGAAATGGAGGCACGTCTCTCATCAGAAAGTGCCAGGCACTTGTTTCTTCGTGCTTTGCGCTTCCATCCAGAGTGCTCGAAACTTTACCAAGAAGTGAGTTTCTGGTTTTCTTCCATGTGCAGTTATTTTCAGTCAGATCAAATCACTCCAGCAAATCTCAGATCTCTGGCAAAAACTGCTTTTTCATCAATGTGCAAATGTCAGAAAGATTTTTTTTTTTTTCTCAAGATTTTGTGCTTTGTATTGGTAGCTCTTAACTGTTTAGTGAATCCTGTATGTATAAAAATTGAGTGTTTTATGTCATCTATCAATGAATGTGTCAGAATTCTCTGAAGTACTAGAGACTCTGCAATTTCTCTGCATTAGACTAAGTGTCTTTAGCCTTTACTAGGGAACATGTTTTTTCTTATCAGCAGTTAAGGTTTAAAGAATGGGTAAAATATGGAAATTTCTTAATGTGGAAAGTTACTGGGAAATACGTAGAGCAGAGAGGTATGTGCATAATTTATTAAAAAACAAGGCTTCTGGGCACACATGGAATACTAGGTTTGTAGCACATGCTGGTGGACTTAGGTGTTTTATGCTTTATTTCCCTGTGTTTGCATGTTGTTCTCTCTTTTGCAGTATTTCAGAATGGAGCTGATGCATGCTGAAAAACAGAGGAAAGAAAAGAAAGAATTTGAACAAGCCAAGATGGATTTGGTAGGTCACTTAAAATTCCCTAGAGCTACTCTCTGCTTCCGTATCAGGTGTCTGAATGCATAGCTTCAAAGGATCTGTGTTAATGGTTTATTTGAGAGCAGCTTAGATGGGGCAATAGTTAAACTGATTTTTTTTTTTTTTTTTTTTTTTTTTTTCATTCTCCTTAACTTGTGGAAACTAGATAATGTTTTTCTTCATCAGAATCTGTCCTTAATACCTTTTTCTTCTGGTATTTTTTTCCCTGCTTGCAAAAATGAGAAAGGAAGATAATTCTAAAAATACTGTGCTTGATATCACAGGAAGAATTCAATTATTCTGAAGAGATTCTTAATGGGGAAATGGCTCGCATCATTTACAGGGATGCTGCTCAGAAAATCAAAGGTAGTGTAACATTTCTTGCCTTTGTTTAGTAGGAAAATGGTTGCCGTTAACTTAGATCTCCAGGATCTGAGTAGCCCTAATCCAGTGTAAGCAAAGGATGCAGTGGGATATAATATTTTAATTCCAGTTGATAACTTTTTTTTTCTCCCCTTGACATCCAGGTGTTGAATTTCATCTGGCTCTGCTCTCTATTGCAAAGCTCTTTGATTTTACGCAAGATTTGCAAAAAGAAATTCTTGAAAGGTGAGGAATTTTTTAATAAAAACGCTCCACTGCTCTAATTTATAGTGATTGACAGGTTAATGACTAAGGCTGGTTACTCTAGGCAAATTGAAAGTTAAGTCATATCAGTTCAATATTTTGTATTTTTTTCTTGGAGAAGTGCTCTCTGGCATTTGAGTATTTAGAAATTAAGTGCAAAAGATCAATGACGCTTGAGTGATGTTGCAGACGTGGTATGTTAGTTTGCAGGCCAGCTATGCTGATGACCCTCTTACATGGGACTACATGGCTCGTCGTGAGCTGGAGCTGGGGTCCCCGCAGTCCGCAGAACATACTACAAAACAGATGAAAGTAGCTGAAATGACCCAGAGAGAGGAAAGGTGCTGTGCAGTGTTTGAGGAGGCTGTGACAGCAGTCCCCACAGGTGAGATATTCTGCTTGCATTTTAACAATATTTTTTCCTGGTATTTTTGCATACAGCATACCGCAAACATTTTGAAGCAGGTATTGGCAAGCTTACTGTTGTGATTCTGTTATGTTTGATATTATGCATTTGATCCTGCAGAGGACATGTGGAAATGCTATATCACTTTTTGTCTGGAGAGATATAACAGGAAAACCAACAGTGAAGAATTAAAGCAAAAGGTAAATAAATACTCATAGTAACAAAGCACCTCTATTTCAACTGCCTTCTGTAATCTTTCAAACAAAAAGCAAGTATATTTTGAAGTGCTTCATCTGAAATTTGACCTGTGATTGTCATTAAAGATCACTTAGCCTTCATCTGAGGGAATCAGCTTTGCTGTTGGCTTTACTGTGGCCTTGCTTGAACATGAATAACTCGGGCATTTACTTGTCAGCAAAGTACTGTGACCACCTCGGATGGATGCTCCTAAGAGGCCAAACTTGTTAATGTTCACTGGTAGTGCTGCAAACTTGGGCTTGTTCAAAAGGAGGGAAGAGTTAAAACGTCTTGTGTAAATAAGAGCAAAGTTTGGTACTGGCATGTGGGCACCTTTGTTATGCCTCTATTCTTGGGAATAATTATGAATCCTGTGCAGTTTTGTCCCTTTTACTACAATCAGAGAATATTGCTGTGTATGGGTTGTGTGGCTTTTGTGTGTGTGTGGTGTTTGTTTGTTTTGCTGTTTAAGGGAGAAATGTAACTCAGATATTGAAATCTTGCCTTTATCTTGAAATGTATGCAGGTACCTCAAGCATTAGATTCGTAACTTTAATTTCAGGGAGTTTGGACAAAAAAGTCCACGAGATATTTTGTAATGCTGGGGATCTGGTATTTGCAGCAATAATATTTGTTTTCTTTCCTTTTTGTTCACTTTTGGCTCTAGAGGCTGGAGAGGACACTGAGTGCGTTCAACAAAGCCCACGAGTCCAATTTGCTGCCAGAAGGCCAATATAAGCAGTGGGTAAGAGTTGACATAGAAGAATAGCCTGGGAGACTGCCCGGCATTGCTTGCATGCCTAACTTTACCATTCTGAGTAGGTGGTAAGCTGGGCAATATAGTACTCAGGGCTTTGTTTTCTACCAAAATGCTACAGAGCTCTTGTGACTACCTTTATCTGCTGGTTTTTAGCTTCAGCTGCTACTGGAGTCCAGCCTCTGTGAAAAGGCTGCGGAGGTGGCAGAAGCTGCAACTCAGCGTTTCAGACTGTCGGTGGAAATCTGGCAGATGAGGCTGCAGGTGCTGATGCAAATGAAGAGCGATGATGTGACCCAGTGTTTTGAGGAAGCCCTTAAACACATGAAATCTAAGGTCTGTGCTGTTTTATGGACTTGCATGCTGTTGTTCTGGACAGGAAACTGCTGATATTTATTTGAAGGGTTTTTCTTTTTGCAAAGCAGTCATTCCCAAATCATTTTTAAGGTCAGAAATAAAAACTTGACATTTCACATGCACATTATGTTCAGGAATGTCAGGGAACTGCAAATAAACTTCAGATTCAAAATTTGAAAGTCTGAATGACAGGTGATATTTTGCACGCTCCTCTAGCAGTCAGCTGGCATTTTTCACATCTGACTAGAAAAACATGTTTCCTTTGCTGCACTGTGTTGATATATTGTTTGCATGTGTGGTATTTCAAGCCTTGGATTAGCTATGTGCTCTCTGGCTGCTCTATTCCAAACCTTGGGTACAAGGGAGTGCAGAGAGGAAACCTTCAGGTGACTGTTTCTTTCCTCCCCTATGTTCTTGGGAGCTACTTTTGGGCCGTGGTGTTCAGTGATGCAAAAGAACATGCAGGGCAACACTGAGCAGTTGTGCAGCTAAGTTGTGCAGCTCCCTCACGCTCTGAGGGAGAAGGGAGACTAAAATTGATTTCAGTGTGTGATGCAAAGACAGCTCTCTAATAGCCTTGTCTAATGAGCCATTTAACAGCCGCTGTAATGTGCAACCTGGTAGCTGCATTGGTAGTTGTCTCTGTAGATCAATCTGACTCTCACCTGTATGTCAATATGATCTCCCTGCCTGCTTACCTTGCAGGGCACCTTGCCATTATGGACCCTCTGGGTGGAATGGAGCGAAGGCACAAACAGCAAGGAAGACACAGAAGCGCTATACAAGGTGTCTGACCAATATAAACTTACTTTTTCTCACAGCGTGAAAGTAAACAGAACAGTATGTGCAGAGTATGTTTCTCTCAGGAGAGAAAAAAAAAAAAAAAAAAGCTTATAAAAACATATCAAAAGCATTTTCCAACCTCTGTATGAAAATACAGGGTAAAACACTATTTTTTCTAGCCCTTTTTTTTCCTGTTTACAGCATAAAACAGCTATTTCCAGTGGAGGCTTAAATTCAAATGCTTGTAGAGCATTGTGAAATCCCCTATATGAAGGATGTCAGGGGAATGCCAAACCCCAGCTGTCTGAAATATTGGAAGAGAAATGTATGTTAGGTTATACTACAATCTGCAAAGTATTGGATGTGTTACTAATGCTGCTTTTCAAATGTCTTTCAGGATGTTTTTGTCTGATACCTTGCCTCATTTACAAGACACAATGTCAAATGTCTAATTAGAGAGAAGGTACTGCTTGATTTCTCCCTTGTTGCGTTTTAATTTTAACTTGCATGCTTTTTAATTCGCAGAGATCCTTGTGTGCCACAGCTCCTACTGAATCTGCAGCTATGAAAGAAAAGTATCTTGACTGGGCCTACAGGAATGGTGGTTATAAGAAAGTAAAAAGAGTCTTTACCAGGTGAGAAATAAAAACTGATTTTTCTAGGGCATATATTTGTAAGGTTCAAAGTCTGAAGTTATTTATTTTCACTCTAGCCTGCATGAAAATCGTCCATTTTCACTTGACTTCTTCAGGAAGATGATTCAAATAGAAAAGGAGCAAGTAAGTTGTTAAATATCTGATTAGAGCCTTGTTTTAGTAAACTACACTTTCTGACTTTGAATTTGGATAGCAAATGGTGGTCTTACACATAGTGTACCTAGTTTGTAATCAGTTCATATTCTAAAGTTGTGCCACAAAACCAAGTGCCATGGTAACTAATCTTTGAACGTCTTGGTAAAGTGTGTCTATGTGCATGTATAATTATCATGACAGGTTTTTTCTTTGTAAGAGTCTCATTAACTGCAATATCCACTTCTGTACAATGTAAATGGCCCTTTAATACCTTCCTTTGCTAGGAATCCTGCAAAATGCTTAATTTGAGAGAGTACTATGAACGTGCCTTGCGAGAGTTTGGTTCCACAAATTCTGGTAAGGGTGTTTTTTGCTTGCTTGTTTGTTTTGTGTGTGGATTTTTTTTGTTTTGTTTTTTTCTTTTAATTCAGTGCTGCACCTCTTATTTCCATGCATTTGAAAAAAGTGGGGGTTTTTCTTGCTTTTGTTTTCCTTTGCCCTGTGATTGCTGTCATGTAGGGTGTGGCTTATTTCTTCTGTTCCATTAAGTTTTAAGCAGAACAGCTAGCACATAAGGTTTTGACATGGTGTGGCATAAGAGATGCACATAACCTTATTAAGTTATTAAAACATCACTGTCACACTGAATTGGGAAGAGCTTTGGGACCTCAAGGGGGGATGGTCTTCAAGTAAACCTCATTGTATTAAATATAGAAAACAGTTTTTGAGGAGAATTTCTAAGTTAATATTGTAAGTTTATTATGTAATACCCATTCAAAATCTAGCTGAAACTTCTGTTTTCTCTTTTAAAGATCTCTGGCTGGATTATATTAAAGAGGAGCTAAACCATCCCCAAGGCAAACCAGAGAACTGTGGCAGCATTCACTGGCGAGCTATGAAGATGTTACAGGGAGACCTGGTGGAAAACTTTGTTTCCAAATACACCTTATTGCAAACTGGACACTTATGAAAAACTGTAGCCAATCAATTACGACATGACAGTGAATTTTTTTCTAATATCTTTGTATAAGGGTAAATATGTTCCTGGATCATATTAAAATATACTATTAAAATATACTTTTTTTTTCACACATGGAAGAATGTAATCTGCCCTATTGCAGTTGTTAGTGGTGATGCCTCTGCCAAGGGCAGGTTCAATTGCACAGTTAAAAGAGAAAGCAAAGGCAGCTCTGAGAGTTATGAGCGTTATCTCTTCATCGTCACAGTGCATCAGCTCTACACTTCCCAGACCCTCAGCAGCCTAACCTCTGTATCTGTCTCGAAGTACAGTAATGAAAAACAGAACAATGGAAAAAGAATCTGTAAAATGATAGTATTATTTATTTCTCATTTCTTACCCTAAGTCCTTTCTTTAATAACAAAAAACTACTGTAATTTGTGATTGTATCTTAAAGACTGTAATTCTGATAGCTATCGGGAAAGGTGGAGCTCAGCTCAGCTCCCACAAATGTTCCTGATGTCACACTAGGAAGTTTTGACCTACACTTCGAGTCCTATGTCCTCAAACTTTGAAAAAATGGTTCTTCGGAGACAGTCTTTAGTTGTTTGCAACCATTTCTTACATTTCCCTGTGTCAAACTCGTTAAAATAACATAACCGCTGTCATTAGACCATTAGATCACTCTATTTTTTTTCTGTCAATAGAAGATGCCTAGGGAAAATATAGGAACTTACAACAATAGTTCCTTTATGTAATTTCTCAGTGTCTGAATGGTGTGATTTTTTTTTTTTTTTTTTCAAGAAGATAGTCTGACTGCCACTGTTTGACATAAGGGCCTTGATTCAGGAAGGCAGGCTTTCCTTTTCAATAGTAGACACATGTTTTTCAACCATTAATCTCAAGCTTAAAGACATTTTAGTACAGAAAAATGTTTTGTTTAGATTTCTCAAGCAAGTAGAACCTGCAACTCCTCAAGCAATGAATTCCAGTAACTTTTGGTGAACTGTAAACAAGGTTTGGAGCAACAGCCAGCTCATATGGCTATTTGCTGTGGAAACTGAAGTATGTGCTATGTCTTTCCCAAGCTTTTACTTAGGCCAGCTTCCCTCTCCCCAGTGGTTTTCAGCTGTCTCATGTCTCACATTATGCATTTCCCCTCCAGTATTTGCTCCTCTTAAGCCCTTTTGGTCTGTGCTTTATTATTTTACTCCTTCCCCTGACTCGTCTTGCTTCTTCAGTTCAACAACGATGACAAAAAGCTTTTATTTTATTGCAAAGCTTTGAAAGAAAATCCACCAAAACACATTACCATTTCAGAAAGCAGGGCTAGCCTAACAAGCCTCCAGTGAGGGCTGAGGCTTGTGATCTGCAACTAGTACTGATAGCTTTGACTCCCCAAAATGCGTTTCACTCTGTTCCTCAGTCTCCCTGACTACATGTCTACTGGTAAAATAATTGGCTGTTAATTGTTTGTAAAGTTAAAATTTATTAGGGGCTTTTGTAGCTCAACCTTTTCCATTATCTGCTCTGGTACTCTACAGAACTCTACACTTACTGCCTTGCCACTACCTACAAACCCTTTGAGCTATGTGCATTTCCTAAAAACGTATTCATTTTTCTGATACCTTCTGTTCAAGGAGCAGCCACCAGACCTGTTCTGTCAAGGTGCTTCCCCTCTGCTTTAAAGATTTTTTTTTTTTTTCTTTTCTAAGCATGCTTCAATTGTGAAGCCTGTGGGAGATTGCTCTTTTGGCAAGATAAAAATTCAGGGAGCCTGGGGAGGTACTAACAGTTTATTTACAATTTGATGAACGTAAAACCTGCTTACTTGTTGCTAATGCTTGTGTAATCTGCTTCTTTCTCCTACTGTTGATTGCTTGTTTCTGCTCTTAAATCAGACAGTCCTTATTTCCTTATATTTATAGCATCAATAGTGCTGTGTGCCTAAGAGACAAACTGCACAATAGAACAGAACAACAACAAAGAGAAAATGCAGTCCAACTGTAGGAGATGGCTGTTTCTCATAGTAATTAAACATTTCTGTATAAGCTGCCGCATCGGCTGAAGTGCCCCTGGGTTGCGTTCGTGGGTTTCCTGGCTCAGTGTTGCAGGACACCCTTAGGCTATTGATCATGATGGTCATAGGCACGGCCTTCAGAACTGCTCGGGATTCAGGGCGCCAAACTGCCTGCGGTTATATATTAACCCTTGAAAGGCTCAGGAGCATTTACTTAGCAAATTAAATGGCCTGAGCATGAAACCTATCCGAATTAATTAACAAGCCACTCCAGTGCCAAGTTCAGAGCTGGCAGCAGCAGCACTGGCCAAGTGCCTCCCTCCATTGATGACTGATGTGTTGATCGTGGGGAAGGTTTAGACTGGACTTTTTTTTTTTTTGGTGAATAAACAGCTCTTTTCCACACAGATCTTTCACAACTCCTGCCTGCCAGACACCTATGAAGCCTGGCATGCACCAGCCTTGTGATTTTAGCTGCTTTGGGACCAAGTTTTGAGTTGCATGCGGTGGGTGCACAGCTGCATCTCTCCTAGCTCTGTGATATGAGTACAAGACATGAAAGACCATGGGTTTAGTTGCCCTGAAGGGCGTATTCGACATTTGCTTTGACAGCAGGTATCAAAGCAAGTCCAACCCTGGCTGTGGGGTGAGTGCGGCTCAGCGCAGCACTTGTCCTTTTTTCCCTTCTGGAGAGCAAACTGCAACTTCACATTCAGCAGAGAAGATACTTAATTTTAACCCAGTTCAAATGAATCCTCAATAGTTAGCAAAACATACGATCCAGAATCCTGGAGTCCCTGGAAACATCAATAATTATCCTAAGCAGCAAGAAACAAACTCCTTTCGGTGAGCGTGGTGGTTTTCTCCCAGGCAGCCCTTCCCCGTCGCCTCGTTTGCCTCTTCCACCACGCATAGGGGCGTAGTGATAAGTTCAATAATTCTGTGGTAAATGTAATACTTTTCTGTGGTAAATTCAATAATTCTGTGGTAAATTTAATACTTTTCTGTAGCAAAATTAATAATTCGGTGGCAAATTTAATATTTTCCTCCGGTGAAATTAGTGATTCTGTATTGACGATTCTCTGCCCTTGCCGCTCGAGGCGGCGCTGGCGCCGGCGGGAGCCGTTAAGGGGCGGCTCGTGCTGGAGGGCGCCGCTTCCCGCGCACCGCGGCGGCTGCGCGTCCGCGGGGCGGGGCCGGAGGCGGCACCAGCACCGGTACCAGCGGCGGTACCGAGGCGGGTCGGGCTGTTGGGCGCGGTGCGGGAGGCGGCTGCCGGCTCCGCGGAGCAGCCCGCCCTCGTGGCCAGCGGACGTGGCGGGTAACGGCGTTTGCCTTCCTCCCCCCAGGGCACCCTCCCCCCGGCCATGCTGCCAGCCGGCACCTCCCTCGGGCCTCGGCCTGCCCGGGGACACGGGGCTCGGCTCTGTCCTCGGCCTGGTGGCTGCCGAGTCGCCGAAGTGGATCCCTTTGGTCACCTCATTGATCTCCCTGTTTCCCCTTTCATTCCCCATCTTTGTGCCCACCTTTGCATCCCAACTGACCCAACTGGGCTCAGTTTTGCTGCTTCTATTTGCCATCCAAGGCAGCAGCCAGATGACTGCTGTGACCTGTAAGATTTTTTTTTTTTTTTCTGTTGTTGCTGCGTGGTGTGACTAATGGCAGCAGCACAAGTGATTCCTTGGCAGATTCATTCCCAAATGAAAAATCTGCCTGGTCTGAAAGCCCTGACTCATGCAGGGAACAAACTGACGCGCCCAAGCGCTGTGGGCCGAGGAGGGGGGTGAGCGTGCGCAGGGCTGGGCAGCAGGTGCCACTTGCTTCTTCCCACCATGTCCCGTAGGGATGGCTGCCGCCGCGGGGCACGCGTCCCTCGAGGAGGAGCGGATCTCCGGCGACGGGGGCGCTGCGAAATGGACGCCCGGCCGAGGTAAGCCTGAAACAGCCGGGCAGTGCAGTTCATGCTCGGGGAAAGCTACTTAAAACTCTTGGGCTATGCAGGAGAGATGCTGTGAGTTACACTGCTGCATTATTCCTGTTTTGTTTTGTGCATTAGTAGGTACAAGAGTATTTAATCAGTGCTACAGAAAACCCTCTCTGTTTGAAGTCTGGAGCTGTGGTTTTCCAAAGTGATTCATTTTAAAAAAATACCATGAGTTCGCTGTGACAAGTGGGGCTGCTGGGTGCCATGCACAGTTTAAAGAACTAAGAGCCATCAGGAATCTGTGGGAAACCCAGGTCTGGGCTGGTGCAGGCTCATGTCTGATGTTCCCAAGTGTTTGAAGCCTAAAGTACCACTGTAGCAATAGGGAGCTGTAGGAAAAGCTTTGAATGAAGTTGTGTCTGTTAAAATTAGTTTTGTAGCTCCAAGGTGCTGTCCTTTCATAGACCTGGCAAAGTCATTGCATGTGAAGCATTTTGCTGTTCCTGTACACTTCCTAAGGCTCTGTTTTGGCTCCTGCTGTTACTTCTAGAATGTTTCCTGAAGAATACTGAGAATGTTGCTGAGAATGAGGCTCAAGAGGGTGAATTCCCTGATATTTCCCACTATGAAAAAGATGCTAGTGGATTTGCAGTTGAATCTATTGACTCCTGGTCGGATCTGGAAGAATCAGAGGGTGAAGCATACGGTGTGTCTGAAGCTGCAGCTTTTCCTGAGCTCCAAACTGCTGCTGACTATGAGGTGGAGGACTGGGACAAAGAATTGGAGGATTCTGAACTTAATCCATATGGTAAGTGCAAACTTACTTATGCTTCATTTGATTTTTGGCTAGTAAATGGTTGGAGGCAGGTGCTTTGTAGGTGAATGTGTTTAAATAGCGTCGTGTTTTCTTTTGGGAAGTGTTTTTGTTTGTTTTGAGTTTGCCTCATGAATTTATGTTGCATAGTTGTATTTTCTTGTAAAATACAAGATTTAAAGCAGTGTTGTCTAGTTCAAGTGTAACTTTTTTTGTTTGAGAAATTTAATTCTTAAGGAGTGGGATGGTAGATGGAAGATTGTGTGTATGGAGTTTTCTGGAGAATCTAGAGCTCTGTAGTGAATCCTTATTCTGAAGCAAAAGAGACCATTTTGAGGACTGCAGAAATATAACACTTTTTGTGTGAAAGGTCCTCCTTTCTTTCAGAAAAAAATCACTCAGATTATACAACCTTAATGTCCCTTTAGAGCATGGAGCTGTCTGGACGTGAGCGTGTTTGTCCGAAATATGGCTTTTTGTTGCTGCTATTAGACTTGTTTTTAAGCTTGATTATGTAAATAACTGTGTATGTGATTGACTACCTTCTCATCAGTGCCTTGGACAAGGGTGGTAGTGGCACTTTCACAACCCATTTTTTACAGTAGCGTTAATCATTCTAGTCATAAGAAGTTTAATAATCACTCTTGCTTGAACTGAGCCTCTAAATCTTCCATTTGCCAGGCTATATGTTATATTCTTAGCCAGTAGTAAGTGATAACCTGCTGAGTTTTTGTGGATGCAGAGTAGTATCGCTTCTGATTTTTATCTGACTAGAGTATATCTCTTACAATTAATACAAACAGTTCTCTCTTTGCATAAGAGATGCCTATTCTTTGTTTATTATCATGCTGCAGATGACTGTAGTATTCAAGTTCTACAGGTCGGCAATAGAAGGATCTGGGAAAGTTTTTTGTGGTCTTCCTATAAAAACATTTTAATTTTAAAGTGAAAACAACAGTGCTGATTTTTTCATGCTGGGTTATCTGAAAAAATTGCGCTTTTTTTTTTTTTTTTCTCTTGATGTTTCCATTCTGGATGTTTCCCTTCCTTTTTAGATTATCCTTTTTTTCCTTCTTGTCTGCTCAGTTTTATGTAATGTTTTGAAATTGCTCGTTTGAATCGAAAATATCAGAGGTTCTCCTCTTTTCCTATATTTAATTAGCTCATAATTACTTACTGCTTTTCTCCTGTATTTAGTGGGAGGAAGGTGTGATTATTGGGTTCAGGTGCTTATGAACGATCCTGATCATGAGTGTCTTAGTTGTTAGTTGCTGCTGCAGAGAAGTGCTTAGGTATACTGTGTGGGTGTTTTTGTTTGTTTTTTTTTCTCCTAATTTATAATTATTTTTGAGAATGCTTGTTGTGATTGCTTGGCTTGTTATGCAGTGCTATTGGAAAAATGACAAGGTGATATATTGTCTTCTGTCCCATCATCTAAGCTTTTTATTTGCTTAGTCCCTTTCATGTTAGCTGGCTAGAAATCTTTTGCTCTCTAAAATGACTTTGCCCTATTTTTTTTACCTATTTGGTAAATAATAAGTTTATAGAAACATTGTTCAGAACTAGCTTTTACAGGGTCTCATTCTTCCATTGCTCTCTGGTTGATCCAGTCCTTGAAGGGTCTGGGGCCTTCTAATTCTCCATGTGGTTATGGAGAGAGCTGGAAAGAGAGAATAAGTGTGTGGCTTTGAGCCTTTTATACCTGAAGTGAATGAAGGAGAACTGCATAAATTGTAAGAGCTGGTGTTGGATCTTTTGAGTCCAGGTGTGTGACTGAGCTTTTGGGAAAACTGTTTTAAGTTGTCTCTGGGGCAAGAGGCATTTTTAAAATGAAGCTGTTGCCAAACTCAACTTTCTGAATTTGTAGGCTAATTTCACTAGTATTTATAGATCAGATTGAAGTTCTTGACTGGAACATACTGTGGAACTGCAAAATATATTGCTATACTACACCACTAGCTTTGTAAATATCTTTCACAGTTTAAATCTCTCTCTCTCTTTTTTTTTTTTTTTTATTTTATTTTATTTTTTTAGATGCTGGCGATCTCCCCTGTGGAAGCTTTCAGGAGAATAATCTTTTGGCCTTGTATTCGTGGCGAGAGGATTCGGTGTACAATCCAGGGTGTCACCATGCAGCTTGCATTGCCTTTCCACCACCCGTTAGGATCACTGAGACTGGCCAGTTTGATGATGCTGAAGAATAAGGTTGCCCCTGGCCAGAACTAAGTTTGACTTCTGAGATGGACTTTGTTCTTCACTGACGAATGTCAAGCCCTTTGGCTTGCTGGCAGAGTTCTGCATAAGGTCAGACATGCTGCGCCATCTCTGAAGTTTTTCTCAGATTCTTCCTGAGGTTTGTGTAAGATGGTCCTGATTGACCTCTAGAAACCAAAGTGCTGGTGCTGGTTATAAGTCGTTCATTTCTGGACTGTTCTTTGTGCGTTACAGCCCTATATTGTTGCTAACTAATTGCTTGGGAGCAAGTACTGGATTTCTAAACATCAGCTTGATTGCCAAGTGTAGCCAGTTTTAACATGGTGGTCCCAGTGTATCAGTCTTTGTGTTGTGCAGTTTTCTTTCCTTTGCATTTGATGCTATCAGATTGGTTCAAAGAGTTTTAAGAACCTCTTCCTCCTTTCAACTTTTGTATTGCAATTTTATATTGCAGTTTCTTACTTCATATCTTATTCCAGTGTTCGGCAAAATTAGCCATGACACATACAAAATTAATTGTTTTTTTCATATTTTTAATTTCTTTCAGTATGAATGAGTTATAGGTATTTGATATGCATTTTGCTGTTACACATGTGGACATTATGAGGATTGGATAGCTGGGCCTGTTGCACCTAATAAGAATGCTGAGTGTTGTGGATGCAAGTGGATTGAGTTGCTGATGATTAATGAAACATGAAGCACTATTCTTTCAAGAGCTTTTTTAGGATGCCATGTTTTGACATTGATTGTTGATACTGAAGCACAGTACCCATGTTTGTTTATTCTCTGGCAAGAAGTTAACATTGAGAATTGGAAGATTTTTTTGCTTGTTTTGTTTTCTAATAATCTAGTGAATAAGACTGAAATAATTTGAAATACTTTTTTTTTTGTGGAAAACAGAAGGGAATGACAAAGTAATATTTCCTTGTGCAGAGGAGGACAAGAGTTTAGAAGAATCTATTATGGTACACTGCAGTTCCTGAATAAGCAGTAGTATCTAGCAAACCATACAAGTAAAAGCTGGAAGGCTAGGGATGAGATTGCAGCCAAGACCACCTGTTCTTTTATTTTGGTGTGATGAAGTGCTCTGAGGAGTAGTATTTCCATCAAAAGTTACTTCAGCATGTTTCTAGCACGCTCTCACGGTTGGTTCTTAGCCTTGCACAGCAGGAAGGCTCTAGATGTGCTCCCTGAGGCATCGCGGGTGGGTTTGGGTCTGTGTCAGGGTGCTGTGGCTTAGGGATAGTTCTCTGCTCTGCATGATGAGCAGAGCTCTGCGTTTGGGTTAGTACTTGCATTTGCTTCTGTGGAATAGCAGTAAGAATTCACTATGACAAACCTTTCAGGGTTGGATATACAGCAGCTTCTTTCTCCAGCTTAGAAAACAGAAATGAAACTGATTAAAGTTCCTGCTCTGAATTTATAAATGCACTATAAATATATTGAGTACAGAGTGTTTTTGAAGTAATGATGTGTACTACTAGATAATAAAAGTTCTCTGAAAAAGCACAGTTTATTTTGTAAGCCTGTTTATTACTTTCAAGAATGGCAATGGTCAGTGTTACCCTGCAGAGGGCAGCAAAAAGTTGTCTGCTCTGGAAATGTACTTTCATTTGGCAAAAAAAAAAAACTCACCAGAAAGTGTGGAATCCCTGGGCAGGATTTCTGGCATTGCAATAGCTACTTAGGTCTGGGTTCTGCACAGCCCAGTTGTTCCCCAGTAAGTCTGATTCATGGCCCTGATTAGTTTCTCCTTTTTTATTTCTCTCTCAAATTGTACATAATGGACTGAAAAATTTCTCCTGTGGATGAGAAAAGAACATCAGTTGACTTTGGGTTTAATATATATTTTTAGTATGCTTGTAGGAGACATCTCATAGGATTTAATAAAGATGAAACTAACAGAATTCTGTGGAAGCAAAGATGCCTTCTTGAGAATTATGATTTAAAAGGATAATGAAAAAGCCCTTAAAATTGGTTAGGTTGATTTTTCTTCCTGTACAATTGCAGAATTCCATCAGTCCCAAAGTCTCCAAGCCCCTTCTTACATATTCCATAAATGGAAAGCACATCTCAAGCTTGTTTTTTCAGCCTATACTTGTAATTGGAATCAGCCTTGTCTATCTGGATTGTTTTGTTATTTGAGGAGAAATGGTCTTGAATGGCTGCCTTGCCAAGCCGCTTGTATTTTAAATAACTGCAAGCTTTAAAGATTTGTGATTAGTTTTCAGTTTTCCTTTTAGGTTAAAAACGACCACAACCTCTCCCCAGCCTTTAAGACACGAGGCTTCTGCAGCTGAGATGCATGGCGCTCTCTAGGGATATGTTGGCAAACGTAACTTTGTTCATCTTGGCCTTGCTTGTTAGGGAAGGGGCTTAGTGCAAGGACTGATATGAATTCTCAAACTTCAGTGGGATTATAAAACCAGATGCAGCCTTCTCGTAACGCTGCTCCCTGGGAGGATTTGAAACCAAGCTCACGGATTCTAGTATTTCTTCACTACAGAGTGTTTCACATTCCCCTGCAGATCTTACCCCAAGTCTGTTGTGTCTTGACACCAGCATGTCTTTCTAGGCAAGAATATCTTACAATTCTAAACAACATAAGGTAGTTTATGAACCAATGCTTCAAGCCAAGAGAATCAACTCCTGAGTCTGCTCAGATGAATAAAAGCAAAAGAGTCCCACTGCAGGATCAAGATTGTAAATATTTGGTGTCTGCAGGGAAAATACTGGCAGCCTATAAGTCATCTTGAAAATGTTTGCATATATGTGGAATGAGATTGTCCCTGCTGTATCTTCAGTGTGAGAGTGTGAGTGTGCAAAGGCTCTGCTGCAGGTTAATGCTTGGGCTTACACAGTGGAGGAGGCTTTGGAAGCAACGTGCAGTGACTCAGCAGGTGACCTGGGTGCAAGTCAGTGTGTGTCCTTGTTTTCCTGCTGTCTTCTGCTTCATTTCCCCCTTTTCCAGATGGAGATGACAATAATAGGCTCTTTGTAAAGCACTGCAAATTTGTGGGCAAGAATTTTTGTATAATCAGTGAGGTGTTATCATTAAAGAGCTTTGCATTTTCTTTGAACTTGCCAGCAGAGAAGCTAAAACTTGTTTTGGGTGCTTCTGTTGTTTCCTTTGAGATCTACAGAGAATGATTTGCAGGAAGAAATAATTAAAGGAAATGCGTTCATATTTCCCGCTGATAAGGTAACAGCATTTAATTCATCAGATTGGGATGCTGGTGTCTTGCTCTTACATGACCACACTGTCCAGCCCATTGTAGTGTCTTAGAGACTCCTGCTTGGCTGCTGTGTTGTCCCTTCTTTAAACTAGTGTATTTTGGCTTGTAAGCTGAGAAACGCCTCCACTGTTGAGCTGGACCATGTGACTAATTTCACAGACTTAAGGAAAAATGCTGATGGCAGCAGCCCATCCAGGCCAGCTGCTGCTTCTGAGGACTCCGATGTGAATCCCACTGTAACAAAGGTCGTTTTGTGGAGTGGGTGGATAAGCTCCTGTAGGGACAGGAGAGAAACCTGTGATTCTTGCGCTCTGTTGTGCTGTAGTGGGAATGCGCTTGTTGGAGACTTGAGCTTCAGAGGGTAAGGCTTTGGTGGAGCTGGTAGTCCTGGGAATTACCAGCTGCTCGTAACCAAATTTCCTAGTATGGCAGAAGAAACTATGCAACCCTTTACCAAAAAAATGTAGAGCACAGAGCCCTAATGTGGTTTAAGTCATGAAAACTGCATGAAAACTGCTTCCTTCAAGCTTTTGGGACAGCCCCTCAACTGGCAGAAGCTGTTGCAGCCCATTACCCGAGCAGCAGGTCTGTCGCACCAGCTGCTGTGCAACACTCTGTGGTACCTCGGAGCTCTAGCTCCCGTTTAGAGTTTCATTATTTATTGCAGGGAGTTTTGGTTCCTGATGTAATGGGCTCTCTTTACGTTCACTGTACCTGTTTTGACTTTCATGGAGCAAAACAATCATGAATGTGACTTGCTGCTTTATTTGATTCTTTGCAGATTGTTCTCTTTTTCCTCATTGAGGATAGCTAATTTCAGGATGTGTAGCCAAATTCAGCCTAGGAAAGTTGGTCTTTGTAGAATTTAGTCAGTTTTGATTCTTTGGCCTGAACAACTTCTGTATTTAGATCTGGAAAATCTTTTAATTATATGGTAGATGGATCTGCTTTGTGCAGCCCCCAAGAAAGGGTCAGTAAATATGAGAACAAGTTACTCCCTTCTCCACAGTGTGAGAAAACAACACTTAGGGGAAGCTTGGGAATTTAGCTTCAGCTGTGGTTAGCTCGTTATGTTGTCCACCTAAAGCTGGACAAGTGGCAATCTGAAATGAATGCACAAAAGTGGAGCCTATAAATAGCCATGGTGCTAATCCAGAAGCCATCAGCATTTTCTTGTCCATTGTCATTACTGGATTTACTAGAAAAACGAGATTGCCCCTTGCTGTCACCATAATCTCTACCTTCAGCTCTGCGTTCTTCAAACAGGCCATTATTTTCCCAGTCTGAAACACCTTTTATATTCTGATTTGGTAAGTTCTTGCCTTTCTGCATCATGTACTTGATTTATCTGATGGAGTGTCTAACTCTGCTGCTCATACTTTGCCAGAAGCCTCCGGTGTTTTCAGTGGGATGGGTCAGACTTTATAAATAAAGACATCAGGAACTGGCTAGAAACGTAGATAAAGGTTTCCTAGGGAGAGACTGTCCAACCAGATAAAAACTACATTTAGTTCTACCCTCTGTAGTTGTGTTAAGGGGTGGGTTAGATTTAATTTGGTCTTTTTAGAGAAGTGGACAAACTGTTCTGACAGATCTGGGATTTGGTTTGCGATCAGGCTTTTCTTATGTGGTCTTTAAAGTTCCTTATAGCCCTATAGGCAAACTTGTGCGTCTGGTTCCTGTCTGCAGTTTTGGAGCTTTCTGGCTTTTGTGATGGTGTTTCTAATTATCTACAGAGGTAATTCCCAGGCTGAAAAATGGGGAGTTTCTATCATCTGTGCCATTAACTGCAGCAGGGTTTCTGTTCTGCAGAGCAGTGGAGGAGCCTGTATAAAATAAGCACCTAACGCTGGCAATGACCGGGGCTTTTCGCTGTTCTGCTGCCTGAGGCCCCTTCTGCTCCTCCGGAAGGTGTAACCCTGATTGCAGGATGTACCATGCTCCTTAACTCAGCCATATCCCTGTTGCCTGTAAGTTATGTTACTGTAATTTGCTTTTAATTGAGGTCCATTTGAAAAGAGAACATATGGGGCAGCTTGGCCAGCGTGGAGCAGCCTGGCTGGTACAGGACTGAGGATGCGGGCAGGACCCTGTCCCTGTGATCCTGTCTGTGAACACGAGGGTGATGTTCATGCAGTGTCTTGAGAAGTACCTTAACTTCCGTATTGGAGACTCTGGGTACTTGGGAAACAAGCACTTCTTGCTATGTATCCTTGCAAATTTAGCTCAGTCACCCCCTTCAGCTGGCCTTGGTCTGGGGTGGTTGCTCTGACTGTAATGATCATCACAGTTCAGTCCTCAAGGCCTGGCTTCTAGTGGTTTCAGCGCTTATCACTATCATCCGTGTTTCACTTTCAGCTTGAATTTTCTTTTTGGAAAGATTTTTTTCCTCTTCTGAGTGTGTGGTTGTGTGTGTGGTGTTTTTTTTTTTTTTTTTTTCTTTTTTTCCCCGGTGTCTGCATCTGCCTGGGGATGTGGGTGGTTTCTGTTTCTACCTGACTGTTGGTACCGAGTCCCAGCTATGGGTGGTAGCTAAAGAGACGAAGAAATCTGTTCTGTTACAATAGCTGCTGCCTTGTGTACCAACTCATAGGTTGTATCAGCAACCAGTGTGGGAGGAGGCTGAGAAGCAGTAAATACAGCAGAACTTTTTTTTTTTAATGTGCTTGCTTTTGGAATGCTACCTAGATGCTGCACTGATAACAGGGATATTTATTTTTAGCATTTATTCCCATGATTAATCTGTGCAGGTTCTGTTTGACTGTTCAATGCTATTTTAATGATGTAGGCAACAGCTGTTTTCTGCAGGTCTTATTGAATATCCTCCATGTGCTAATAATAACAAACAAGTTTCTTTATTCCTGACTATTCCAAGTTTCCACCCAAGGGATCTCATTGCAGCTCTTCCTCGGGACTGCAATCTAGGAATAGGTACTTGCCACATAGATAGCTAGATATTTTTGGTTTAAAATTAAAGTAGGATTACAGGATTTAGCATTCATTTTATCTTGATTATGTTATTACATTTAGAATTTTTAGGGCTTTTTCTTTTTGTTAGTTCAGTAGTTTACCTGCTGTGGGTTTTTCTCTTGTTTTCTGAGTAAAATGTCAGATATGAAGGTAAGGAAAAGTTCAAATCGAGGCTGTTGGCTTGAGCTGTCAGACTGATGGAGATGGGGGAGTCTTTACTTTCATGGTGAAGACTTTGCAGCACTGCAGGGTAAGAGCATTCAAAGCTTTTGATTCTTCTGAGAACACATTTAGGGCAAATTTCCCAAAGTTAAGCAGTTTGGGTATTGTCAATATGTTGATGGCTCTCAGCTCTGCACTGTGCCATATAGTAATGTTCACAGCTGGTCCATGACACAAATGGGTCCATCCTCTTCCAACCCATTTGTAGGGGTCAGAACAGTGATTTGGAGCTGACCACTGTCTATTTGAGATACGCTGGGAATTCCTTTGGGACAGTATTGCAAAGGGAGCAGGGAACCTCGTCTGTTCTTGCAAGTTTAGCTGTCTTCAAAAAGTGGAAGTCGTTTGGGAAGAGTGCTGCAGTGTTGTACTTTAGAGCGAAGGACAGCTACTTCTATAGCATTAGATTAAATCTATCTTGTGTACAGATTTTGAGTACTAATTTTAAGTTGCATTTTGAGTGTTAATTGCCATGACTCACTGGGCTTTTATGTAGTTTAGCTGAAATCTCTACAGAGCTTTGAATCCTTGCATGGGAAGTACTTGCTGCTCTTGAGGAATCTTGCACGTGTTATCTTCCTGAATTGTGCAAGTGGAAGCATTAAGGTAGCCCTTTGAGGTCTCTTACAGCGAAACACAAGAGTAAAGGATTGTTACTGGGTTCAGAAACACTAATAATGGCGGCAAGATAATTTTAAGACTGGTTTTGTTGCTTAGTAGTCTCTGCTCTCTCTGTTGGATCCCATGCAGAGCTCTTGTGTTTAGCCTTTATGGCACTGTTTACTAGAGCATGAGAACTAAAATCTGCATCTTCCTGTACAGTCTTTGATGCATCAGGTGCTGGCGAAAGTAGTGATACTTCTCCCATTTTTTGTGTTTCTTGTGAGAAAAAGCATCATTTTTTATCTGTCCTGTCTTTGGTAGGGCTCTGGCCCTGGTAACGTGGCCAAATCTAATCCATATTCTGGGTGCCTGCACTCCCTCTGGAGCCCGTGGGCAGTGGTGGCACTGAACGCAAGGCCACGATGTGCTCGTGTACGAGACTTCTGTCCACGTTCCCACCATGCAGCAGGCAGCGTGGACCGGCCCTCCAGCAGCAAACGAGCTTTCTGGGTTGAAATCCTGTGAAATATGGCAGTCCTGGTGCACCTTGATAGAATGCTCTGATACAGTGTGACACATCCTAGATTCCTTAGGACTTCAGAATTTAGTGTTGATATTGTAGATATTTAAATCTTAATATACTTAAAACCTGATAGAGTAAATCTTAATATATTTAAGATCTGACAGAAATGTGTATTTTCAGTGGAGAGAGTCTATGGTGTTCAAGAGTTGTCAGCATCATCTTGAGAAAATTCTGAATTTGTGAAATAGTTGCTGGTTTTCAAGCTTTTGCAGTCTGCAGCAGACAAGAGGAATGTGGTTTCTTCTTCAGTGGTAAAATAAGTCTCCAAGCCCAAGTGCTTCATCAAGTTCGCTAATAATAAAGAACGTGTCTTTTCTTGCTTAGCAGTCTTATCTTCAGCAGCAAATGTCAGAAGGTCTTTTGCAGGTGGATTTGATTCTGATGTAACATTTTACAGTGGTTCAGGGCCAGCTTTATTCAGTAATCCTCCATCTCTACAGCTGCATACCTTTAGAATAACTTTGGTATTGAACGTGATTTAGAAGATAAAGTATTTCAAATGCTATTTAACAGGTTTGAGTTGTTCACCACAGAATACTGCCTGTTCTGGTGTCCTAAAAAACGAACATTTGTGAACACTAGGCTTGGCTTAAAAAAGAAAGGGGAGAGAGAGAAGAACTGCTGAGGGCAGCAGTGGCAAAAGTAGACAGTACTAAGCAAATTTTCTTTGTCAAGGGTGGTATGAAAATTCTCTTTTTTACCTTTGAAGGTAGCTATGTTGTGAGTTGCCCCTGAAGCCCTCACTGGTAGTGAACCATGAACAGCTTCGTGTATCGAAAAGGCTGGGTCCCCTGGAAGAAAATGCCTTGAATGTCAGCCTGTAACTTGTCAAATTAAATATCTTTAAATTTAATAATAAAAAAAAATGTTGCTGTGGTTACTAAAGCGTCTCTAGTTTTAGGGCTGCACTGAATTTCACTTCAAAAGAGTACGCTATTTATTTATTTATTTTTAGTTCTTTTAATATAATCACATGGAACTTTCAAAAGCACTTTTAATGAGCGTGAAGTGGTTCGTGGAACTTGTTGCCGTGAGGGGTCAGCAAAGCCAGGGACGCGGCTGCTCTCCGGACACGCGCTTTTATTTCGCAGCTGCTTTGAACTGAACCTCACCGTGTTTGCATCCTTCAGACCCGCGCTCTGCGCCAGAGGTGACCGTCCTTTCCTCGGAGGACAAGCGCAGCTCACGGGGACCCACGAGTGCGGATAAATGCCCGGCGCGGGCGGCGCTGCCTACGAGCAGGCTGGCGCTCCCGGGCTCTGCCCGCTGCCTCTTGACATCCCTCTGCCGTTTGCTCCCGAGGGCAGCTCCGTGGAGCGCAGCTTGGCCCATGAACGGAAGGGTGAAGAGGGCTGACCTCTGTGCTCTGGTAGCCGTTGCCGTTCTGTAACGGCTCCTACGTGCCTGGTGCTGCCCCTCATGGGATTGCAGACTGTGGATCCACAGGAAAACACAAACCTTGGGAAGGGGTGGATACAGGCCCTGGGGTGAGATCCTGTCTGACAGTTTCTCTGCAGCTTTCCTTGCTGAGCTCAATCAGTGACAGTATTAGTAAGGTTATGAAAACAGCACAGTGTGAAGCAAAGGGAAAAAACAAGAGGATTTTTGCTCTGGCATCAGGCCTGCGCTCGCTGCTCGCGTGTCCTGCGGAGGTCAGAGACCAAGTGCTTTTGACGCTGCTTACAGTTGTGAGGGATTGTTTCCTTTATAGCCAAGGGCCAAAGAGTGTGGTTAGTTTTTTCCCTTCATGTCCTCTTTGGTTTTCACGCAACAAAGGCGCTCTTGTTACGGCCATGGATTTTCTGCGCATTATCAAACCCTTTTTATCTGATTTGGAACTGCTGCTTATGATTAAAACCGCTTTAAATGTGCATGTGTGTAAATAAGTAATGGAGGGAAAGTGTTTGCTGAATTAAGTCAATTGACTTTGCAGCTGCAGAGCTCTGCCCTTCAAGAAGACAGTCTGACAGGATGTGCGAAAGCCTCCAGGCATCTGTTGCATGTGTGCACATGTGGCCAAGCCGTGGCTTTCTTGGTGACCGAATTCCCTGGTGCCTTCCTTGCGGTCCCCTCTGATGTGGGCTAGGGCGGTCCAGCTGCAGGGATCGGTCATTTAAAACCTACAGGCAGTTTTGGAAGTGGTTGGAAGCCCTTCTTGATGATCTGAAACATACAGTCAAGATGAGCTCCTTGCAAAAACGAAGTGATTCCCATACGCGCCTTTGCAAACACATACTTGGGCCCATCCAGGGCATGTTTTGCAAGGAGCTTGTTCAGCACAGGCATGTTCCCAAAATGTTCTTTCCTGATACTTTTTGAGTCTGCTGCATGAACGTATTTTGGGATTGGAAGCCTTGGATGATCTGAGCAGCTGAAGATGCCAGGCTGTGTGGGGGGCGCGGGGCGGCTGCGGCTCTGCCGCCGGCTTCGTGTTCCCATCGAGTCTCCAACCGGCTCCTGGGGTTCCCTCGTTTCTGTCCGCGCCAGTGCTGGCTCAGCTCTTCCCAAGACCATAGCAATGACGAGCTTTGTTTCAAGGGGCTTGTCCAGAAGTTTAGAGGCAGGCAGAGAAAAAATAAACCAGCCTAAGTGCTAAAATAGCAAGAGGGAGCTATCTTTAGAAAAGCTGTATAACTTGCATTTGGTTTGTCAAATTAAGAAGTACAAAGTACAGAGGAACAGTGCATCAGACTTCTCTATAATCCCAGATTTTGACAGATTAATTCGGTTTTAATTAAGAGTGTTCTGTTTAATTCCTTCAACACTTACACCTGAGAGTATTCACAGGCCTATACGAGTTTAGACTGTAATTTTGTGGGTTTTTAAAAAAGACATAATTGTTAGTTATTAAAGAAAATGAAGTGTTGCAAATGCTTTTAATTTTCATTCCTGTTCAAGAAGTTTCCAAACCACCTCTTATGCTGACCTGAGTTATTTTCAACTTAGTTTCTTGTATTTCAAAACCTTCTTATTTTCAAGGCAGAGATACCATAAACCACAGTGGTCACTACTAAGCAATAATTATGGGCTAATGATCTCTCCTATCCTAGGTAAAGGAAGACCTTGTAGCTATCTCTGAATGTTTGGCTGTCTCAGCAGTTGGCTTTTGTGATAGGTAAAGGTCACAGTACTGTGATCCATATGGAATAGAATTTTTTTCCATAATGGGAAAGGTATCCCACACTTTTCTGGGTACCCTTTAAGGAGTTTAATTCCTCCATAACAGTAGGTGGAGACAAAGACCTAACGAATTTTGTGATGGCTCCTCAGCCTGAATGCATTGGGTATAGTGGAAATCTTTCTGATTTTTGGCATTACAAATCCCTTTATAAAAGTAACAAGAACGAAACTGCCTTGTTCCAAGGACTATTAACTTAGGTCTGAATTGAGCACCACAATCCTTTTACTGGCCGCTATCAACAGATTGGTTCCTTTAGCTATAAGGCCTGATGTGGAAGTTGAGGAGTCATCTATGCAGCTTTTCCGTGCAAGTTCAGATCTGCCCGAGACCCAGAAATTCAGAGACCCAGATCTGCCTGAGACCCAGAAGCACGCCCAGGCCTGGCCTCAAGGCTGAGTGTGACTAGAAATTCCCAGTGGTGCAGGAGTTGATGCTGGGAAGAACGGATCTCTGTGCAAGCTGAGAGACCGAGGTGCGGTCTGCCGCAGTTTATAAAGTGCATTTGTGTATGTGTGTGTATATATCTATATATATGTTTATCTAAATCATATGCGTGTTTATGTATAGATGTTTGTGTGCTTACATGGCTGCTGTGGTGACGCACAGAATGACAGTGGCATCCTGTCCCTGCCTAAATATAACTGCAATCGAACAATGTAATTTGGAATAGCAAGAGCAAAAGCAGTGTAATCCCTAAAGTGGGAGAGATGGTTTTATTGACTTTTCAGTAGGAATATGGAGCTATCTCTGACTCGATGGATGATAGTTCCAAATAAGAAGCAATCTGTAGGCATATTTTTCTTTGAGTTTTCTCATTAATATTATTTACTTTAGGCTGCTGCTTGTCTCTTTGATAGAGGAAGTGTCTTTGCCGTGTACATCACACCTCATGTCCTGCAGTCGATTGAAGCAGTCACGCCAGGGACTGTTCCACGTGTGCCGCAGCACAGGGTACGTCCCTTGTTCTGCGGGATGTAAAGCGGTTGCCTGCGGAGTCAGTACTTGTCACATCTGTCCCTTTGCGCTCAAAGTAAAGTTACAGTTTTGCCCTAACCCTTCAGATTTCAAAGCAGAGCATGGTGGAATTCTCTGATCTCAGGTTGGTTGGTTGAAAATCTACTAATGGGGGACATATTGGTGAATCCAGAAGGCAAAGTGGGGCTTAACCTGCAAGGAGGAAGTGGAGGGAACCTGCGTGTCAGAGCAGGTTGTGAGTTCAGGTTGCCTGAGCCCTTTAAGCAAAGTTGCTCTAAACTTGCCCATGAGACCTCAAATTATCTCTGACCCTGGGGAAGCCCTTGGCATTGATGACATCTGTAAGAGCGACTTGATTGTGAGTGGTGCCTGCTCTCTCTGTAAGCTCTGCAGGGAGTCCAGATCTCACTGGAAATGCATCTAACTTTGGGGCCTGGCAAGGGTGGCTGAGGCAGGCAAGTCCATGGGGGTTCGGGAGCCCTCCTGCCCCCGTGCTCTCCTCTGGAAGACACTTGCTCCCGTTCCTGCTTCTACAGCACCGTGTGGCTCTTGGCACACCTGAGCCACGCTCCATCTGCAGCCGGTCGGCTCCCGAGCGCTTCTGCACAGGACGCGGCTTTCGGGAAGGGATGTCCTGCCGTGTCTGCAGCTCCAAGAGCCGCTCCAAAGCTCGAGGAGGGTTTCTCTTGAGCGCCCTCTAAACTTGCAAGGGTCTGAGCAGTTTCTCATTTTGCCAAGCACCTTTGTGTGTACAGGACACATCTCTTCACCTCTCTGCCACTGGATTCCCTTCCGTGGAAAATGTCAGAATCTGCATTTCATGCAGAAGTGCTCTGTGTGACCTGACTGCTCCTCATGGCAGCAGGCAATACAGAAGGACAAGGTGCGTGTTCTTACGAAAGGCAGCTCAAGCGAAGAGGTATCGAGCAGAGTGGTTCCCCAAACCCCACATGGCGCAGGGCTAATGGAGGAGGATGTGCCATGCAGAAGCCCGCAGCAGCATTAAGTCTGTTTTGCAGAAGTGGGCGTTATGCAGAGGAATCTGCCTGAATAAATCAAAATATCCTGCAGCGAACATCAGTGGGAAGCTGCGAATGACAAGCACGTGGGTGCTGGATCTTGCCACCAGCGCTGCATGGAGCCCATCCCAGTGCAATTCTTGCCGGGGTACAGAAAGAGGAAAGTCTGAATATCTCAAGGTTACTTGTACTGCCAAGAACAGAGGCCGCATTCGGCGGCCTAAATGCAGTGCGGTCTTGCCTAGTTCTGACCCGAGGTATTTAGGTGAACATGCAGCTGAGATGAAAGTGTCCCAAATTACCAATGCCTGGAGCCGGAGCACAACTGGTCCCTGCACAGGCAGGAGCAGAGGGGCGTTGCTGATGCAGCCATTGTGCTATTTGCATCCTATAGCAATAGGAAGCCTAACTGATGATGCGAAAGAGTAAGTTAGTATATTTGGTTATCTTCTAACTTGTTTCAAAATGTCCTTGGAAGCAGAAGGATAATTAAGGATGTGCTGTCATTTAGTTTCATTTTTAAGGGTGGCATGTGGGTAGTATTTGGTAGGTTTGAAAAAGAAGCTGCCACAGCCACCGACTTCTGATGTTTAGGGCTGAATTACATGATCCAGTTCAGAGAGCAGGAAAGGCTGCTAAGCCGAGAGCTAAGACACTTGGAGGGACAGAGATTTTCTTACCGGTCTATAGCTACGTGTTTTTGTTCGCTTTGCTCTTTCTTTCGGCTTTTGTTTAAAGGATGCTGATTATTCCACGAAAAGAAAATGAAGTGGCGGGAGGAGACCTCTTTGGAAGGTCCTGGGTTTGTGAGCCAGTAAGTGCTCAAATGTAGTGTTACCCTGGAAGGAAGTGAATGTCTTTTGTGCATGTAGTTTGTTCACAAAGGGCTAAATCCCAAGAGATGAGAGGGATTGTGTTTTTTGATAAAAATGTTCTTTTGTAGATGCAACTTCAGATTGCCTTGGGTTTTCTTTCCTAAATATGCGCAAGATTTGGCTCGCTCTGACAAGTCAGGTTGCTCAAATTATTTATCAAACTGCTTTGTAATGTCTGATTCAAATGCACGTAGCATTTTTTTTTTTTTTAAAAAAAAAGCTTTTTTAGTAATGAAAGACCTTGCTCAAGGTCTGCTATTAAATCTTTGCTGCGGGGTGAGGAGAGGTGAAGTTAGTACAAGGTGTGGGTTAGGGAAGCGCCGCTCCTGCCGCAGCGGGAGCCCAGGCTGCAGCACAGAGCATCTTGCTTATGTCTTGATGTGGAATTGCCTCTGTTGGTCGATGTAAATATTTGAATTCTGCTCATTCGGTCTCTACAGGGGCTGCTTAAAACAGCTTTTACCAAAGAGTTCCAAGGCCAGTAGGAATGTGGGTGCCTTAATAAACTTCTCACTGTTCTGGGCTCAATCCAGAGCTTACAGAGGGCGAGCGTCTCGTCCTATCTGATCCGCTTGCAGCAGCGCTCGGAGTGCGCGATCCAGGCTCCTGGTGCTGCCTGGGTGCCCAGGGTTCAACTGAGATACACAACATGCAGCACATGGGCAAAACGGGCAAAAGGATCAAGGAAGGGCTGAGGTGGAGAAATCAAGTTAACAGAAAAATAGTGGACTCTGTTACCACTTATGTAAAGGCTTTTATAAGGCACAGTTTTCTTTTTTTTCTCCTCAAGCTTGTTTAGATACTCAGAATTAAGGTAGGTCAAAATAAAACTCTCTGTGAAATATTTTGTTGTTGTTGCAGTCAGCCTTTTGTAAAAAGGAGAGTGCTTTCTGGCAAGAGTCTTGGCTTTTTTCTTCTTAAGAAAATCCATGTTTCTGAAATGTGAAATATTTGTGTTGAAATGGAATGTATCCCCTTTAGGAAATGTCAAATTGCTTCCCCGCATTTCAAGTTACTTGGGGCTTCCCAGTGTGACTATTTTCATGCAGTGTCCCATGACTGGTGACTCCTGTGAGTGCCTAAGACAGTAAAACCGTGGCAGCGGGAGGACGTATCTGCTCCGCAGGGCCCGTCTCCCATAGGAGCTGCTGGCAGCATTTCCAAGTGACAGTTTCGCTCCTAATGAAGTGTTTCTCTTGGTGGCGATGTTCAGAATTTTCACCAGAAATGAATTTCTTTCTTCCTAAGGAATTCTGTTTCCCAGCGGCTGCTCTCAGGGTTTCCGCAGCCCTGCGACCATGCAGGATTTGGGCTCTTTGCCCGAAGGAGGCAGCAGTGCAGCCAGGCACTGCTGGGGACTGAGAATCAGATTTTCGTTATTTCTGGCGTGCTTTAGTAATGTTCTTGGTAATTCACTTTGTCCCATGTTAATTTTTTTACTGTGCTATGAAAGATACCATAAAAATGACACTTACCTCCTGCAGATGTTATCGTGAAAGAGGTTGAGATCTAAAACACTAATTATTCTCATTAATGGTATTATTCAACTTAGTCTTCAGATAGCTGGCAAAGCTGCAGACAAATGCAAGCAGCATGTTGGAGATGTCTGTAGCTGTGAAACTGCTGGAGAGTTAATGTTGTGTCTTCTAGTGATGTGGGTGCAATAAAAGCCGCAAATGCAGGAGCCAAGGGGACCACTGGTCTGGTGGTGACTCTGTGAGGTGACCTTTGCTGTAGCTTATAGTCCTGAATTTCTAGCTGATATTTTCTATCTGAAATAGATATCCATAGAAATCAGTCATCTTTGGTGTGGCCGCCGCTGCCTTAGCGTGACGTCCATCCCGGGAGGCTCCATCTGCTCCTTTCCGCTTTGCCTGGGTGGAAGCTGGAGGTTCGAGGGCAGCGCGGGCTGGGGAGCCGGCACCGGCTCTGCTCCCGGTACCGCAGCCGGGAAACGAGCGGCCCGGACCTTAGGCCATCCCGCTGGAGCCTCCGCCTGCGGAGCCACGGGCACGCTCTCCTTGGCGCAGGCCCGCGGCCCGCAAGGATTTAACCCCTGCGAACCCCGTGTGGGTGGCAGGCGCTGTTTCTCTGTGGGAATACCCAACGGCGTGCTAAAAAAGGCTGAAATGGAGAGACACTTTTTTTTTCTTTTTCTTTTTTTTTTTCTTACTTTGAAGCGGCAGGGGGGACTTGTTTGTTTGGGGAGAGAATGAGGTGGTTAAGCATCACAATAAATAAAGATCATTCCAAAAAGTGTCAGTCTAAAAAGTCTAGATAGAGAAGAGGTCGGAGAAGGGAAGTCTTGCTCTGCTTTACAGATTGGCAGCTGAGGCGCAGAGGGAGGAAAGATCCTTCATGTGACCCCCGGAGTGAATTTAACAGAGTTTTATTTCAAGTCTCTGCTCATTCACCCCCAGCACAGTAACACTGCTCCTCTCCAACACTGAACAAAACAAACTTTGTCTTTAAACATATTTTTCATCATTAATGGAGAGTTAAAGTGGGAGGGGGGAAGGAAAAGTGTGTTAAGGAGAGTTTGTATTAACTGTAGCTTAGGAGGGATTCCCGAGCTGTGTGAGCTGTTCTGCTCTGCGCCAGATCAGCACGGAGAAGTAGCTACCTTGGCTTGAAGAAATAAACAGGTAAATGTGTCCCAGTAGTTTAGTGTCGTGGTAGTCGAGTCTTAGTGACTACACGACTCCTGGTGGAAAATCCCAGGATTAAACTGATCTGTTGAATAATGTGCCACTGCTGCTTGCAATGTGCATGTAAGTGAAGATGGGAGGATACAACTCTCCCGTGAACATGCACATATAAACTGTGGGTTTGCATCTTTGGGCAACTTGTCAAATACGTGCTGTTGACATAAACCATTCCTGTGCATCAGCAGTGCAGAGAACCGGAGAGCTGACTTCTCTCTTAATACTTCGTGTCGTGTCAAGAACAGTAGAATTTGTTCATGCTGAAAGGGAAGGAGATGGCAGAAGGCAGCTCGCTTTTATTAGGACTCTTTGCTTGGAGTTGTGCACTAACAAAAACGTCTTACAGCTTGTCCGAAGGTGTCACTGGATGCCAGGAACACAATGTACTCTGTAAGTGCATAACATTATACCCCAGCTCATTAATGATTTTGATTTTTTGCAGCTTTGCTCCTTTGCTTGTAACACCTTTGGCATGAGCTAACCTGCTGCCAAGACTGAGGGCTGTTTATTGAAATCTCACAAACTGAGGCCTTAAACACCCACTTGGGGGGTTCATGCAAGTCTTAGATCATCTGTTGAGTCTTGCAGAGGCTCTAGGAGATTTACAAGTCCAAACTCTAAATCTTCTTGGCTGCTCTTTACTTCTGCTTTGACAGTAGAAGTCTCATTTGTTCCCAGCTGAATGAAAAGAGCTTTGCCAAGTTGGCTCGGTCTGTCTGATCCAGAAAGGTGCTGAGCGTGCCCCTCATGGGTGTCATCGGGTGGTGTCTAAAGAGCCCCTTTGGGTCATCAGCTGATGTGACCCATTGAAATGTTGATCAAAATGGTGACTTGGTCTCCTCAATAGATCATAACTCATTCTATGCCAGAGTTTAGCATCTGGCAAGGATGCAGGTCTGTCTGCAGTGTAGAAGTGTAAGTTTTAAGTAGCTGACTCCTAAGCATTGACTTGGTGTGGGAGAAGAGGATGTTCTGTGCAAACACGGCCTATGGTGCAAGTGTTTGGCACCGTTTTGTTTTATAACTGTGTGGAGTTCTTTGGAAGACACCAGCTGAGCAGAAGAGCAGTGAAGGAGAATGTTGTTGTCAATTGTCCGGACATACAAATATGGACTTCAAAAGGATCAGATCTGCCTTGTATACTTTAAAATCTTGAAGTGCTCTCTGTTGTTTACCTTATACTGTTCAGTCTATGCTTTTTCTCTATACTGTGAAACCAGGCGTGTTACAAATGAAACAAGCAATCAGTTTCAAAAATGCACATTTTGATTCTGCACTGAAAAATGACTTTCTAAACAGAGCATAACAACTATGGTTATTCCCAAATCAAATGGACTAAAGCCTTAGTTCAGCAGATGTGGCTTGAATCATTGGCCACAAATATCTTCCTCATGCAAATAGCTAATCTGTCCTCTTTGTGAGCACAAAGAAAGGGTAAGAGAAAGAACAGATCAAAGGAGCAGATCAAGCTTTCCTCCAAATGCCTGCTTTAAGATCCTGGGAGGTCTCCCAGCAGAAAGGAGTGGGTTGACGAATAGATGAGAGAAGTGCTAGGAGCACAGAAATGATGCTGTTAGTGAATGTGTGGGTGGTTTTTTCCTTTTACCTTTCGAGCTGAGCTACTGTCCCTCGCCATACAGAGCAGCGCCGTTAGTGACTGCAGTGACCAGCACGTGCAACGTGCGGCGGCTCCGCGCTGCCCTGGCGCTTTTATGCCCGCTCCCCTTGCCATGCCCCTCTGTCGTTAGGCTGGTTCCGTCGTTCAAATGTCCACGTAGCCACTTCAGCGCCGTGTCTGTGTGAATATTCTGCACCAATCTGGCTTAGATTTCAACTGGTAATAAATTGATTTTTATTTATGTAAACTACTTTGTTCTGAGATGATGACGGTTTTTTAAACTGACCCTCTAAAGTGTCTGTTTGTAAGAGTAGATGGACAATCCTAATGTCAAAACTTTTTTAAAAAAAAAAAAAAAAAAAAAAAGGCTGTAGCTTATATTTTAGCTGAAAAAATCTGTTCCTTTGCAAATTATGGTCTAAATAAGTGATCTGAATACTTAGGAAGAAATACTTGGTTAAGCTTTATTGCTAAAACTATCACGGTGTTCCCTGGGAACTGCATGAATCCTTTGCAGACCTATCCAAAAATCGCTGAGAAAGGAGCTGAGTAAGGATAACTTGCGTGATGGCAGTGGAGCTCCTCTCTGTATCCCGCTGCAGGACGCGAACGCGTCGTGGCTCTGAGCGTGGCTATCGTACCCCCTTAGTCAGAGAACTGAGGCCCAGCAAAGCCAGATGTCTTTCTCCAAACTTTTCCTGTGTCATTTCAGAGTACCTGGATCATAGCAAAGATCAACCCAAAGTATTTCTCATTGGGACAGAACAGTCTGTCTGTCTGTCCTTTAGCGTAGCCCTTGGCCTTCTCCTTTTGCTCTATTCTCATCTTTCACAGCCATCGCCGCACGCCGTGGCCGTCGAGCTGTGGTTATCGGCCGACGCTCGGCAGTGCTGGGGACAAGCTGGACCGCTGCGGGATGCCTCTTGTGTCTCCATCAGTTCTTTAAGCTTTTTTTCTCTTGACCTTCGTTCTAACCTTTCTTATTTTCACACTTTTACCTGCTGGAAGGGTGCTGGGAAACGCAGAGCTGCCGTTGCCTTCGTCCCTCAGCTGCAGTCTTGGACACGGTGACTCGCTTCTTGGCAGTGGAAGTTTGCCCATTTTCAGCCCATTCTGCCCATTTTCTGCTCTCAGAACTGAAATAGCCAAGGGGCGGTGGTGACGTACACGGGACACGTTTGCAGCGTGGCCCTGCACTGCGGCGATACCTCGTGGAGCGCTCGGCGGGGAGCAGGGAGCACCTGGAGTCGGGGACGCTGCTTCTCCGTGTGTACCGGCCCTCGAGTCCGTACCGTGCGGTGCGGCATGCGGCTGCGCTGTGCGGTGGCCCCCAGTGACACCCCAGCAGCCAAAAGGCTTCATGCGCATTTAATGTATTTTCAGGCTCCTATACTCAGCTAAGCAAGAGAATATATATATTATATATATTTAATATAAAACAGGAATCTGGCCGAGGAGGCCGCGTAGCTGCGAGTGCTGCTCCCTTCCCGAGCGCTGCCGTGCTTGGGAGCGCTCCGGCCTCGGCAGCCGCTGCGTGGCTGTTTCAGGGCTGCTCACCTCGAACTGGGGCCGAATGAGGCCGAGGAACTCGTGCCCCAGCCTTGCCGTGTCCGTGTTCGCAGCGAGCTCTGCGTGAGCAGGTTGCTGGTGATCTTAGCTGCGGCTGGCCCATGTTATGCTGCTCTCAAAAGGTGCGTACAGCCACGGGCAGATCTTCACCTAACCTCTGGAATGCAAGTTTTCGCTTTGGGTTTTCCACCTGTAGTTTGAATACTTGGAGCTGTTCCGGAGGACTGCTTCATGTGCCGCTGCTGTCGGCCCCGCGCTCAATCCAAGCGCTGCTCTCCGTCCTCAGTGAGAGGAGACGTTAATCCCAAATAAGTTTTTGGCTTTAAGGAACCCAGGTTGCAAGTTATCCCTCTATCCCAACTAAATTCCAGCTTCTTTCTTCTCCCTATCATGAAGTTAATTTGCAGTTATAGCTGTGTGCTGATGACCCTCACAGCCTGCTGTAAACTACCGTGAAACCCTCTTTCATAGGAGGCTGCGCTTCGCCCCTTCCCAGGTACGGTATCGTTTTATAAATGCCTTGGGTTGGTGCAGCTGTGTAAACCAAGATTTTGCCTCTGCATCTTAACAGAGTTTCTTTATTTATTGCTAATTCTGGGCACATACATAACATAAACATACCGTGGCTTTTAGCGAGCTGCGGGCTGTGGGGATTTCAGATTGACATATAGGCTTCCCTGCTGGCAATTGAGGTCCTGTAGTTTTGTAAACAACTCAATTTCAGTCTGAACTTTTTTGTAAAATGAAAATAAATGGAACCAGTTTCCCACCTGGTTTTGTTTAAGATGTTTGTTGAAATTCCCAAGGGGCCATACATAACCGGTCAGAAATACTCTATCAGGTGGTCGAGTCTTATCCATTAAGTTCAATTTTTTTCCCCTTTGGGCTGACAGGGGGAAGGGGAAGCTGATGAGAGAGACAGAGATTTACTCTGACTGGCAGGGAGGAGATTTACTCCTCGTCCATGACAGCTCACATATTCCTCTATGTTCTTCCAAGTCTGTGCTCAAAGTTCTTTTATTTTGAAGTGATCAAGATTTGGTAGCTAGAGCAAACTCGCCCATCGTGTAAGA
Source organism: Nothocercus julius (assembly GCA_013398735.1). NCBI lineage: Eukaryota > Metazoa > Chordata > Aves > Tinamiformes > Tinamidae > Nothocercus > Nothocercus julius. The sequence goes on from VZSV01000047.1 coordinate 2,708,825, forward strand.
TGCCAAATGCTTTCAAATTCATTGATCTCGGTGGAACATGAGGCAGCTCAGCCATCAGCACTAGCATTTCAGGTCTTAAACATTCACAGGCTTTAAAATGGACTATTAATCTTGGCTCTGGCAAAGCATCCAAGGACGTCAGCACTGTGTGATACGTCCCATAAAGTGCAGCTTCTAGGAAAATATATATGTTTTTTATATGTAGACCTCGTCAAGGCTTCAGTTCTGCTTGCATTGAATCTGAATGTCTTTCTGTTATTCAGAGCAAAATTCAAGAAAAAGAAGGAAGAAAGAAAAGTTTTTCTTTGCATATAGGCAGCTCTAGGCTAACCTTGGTTGAAAGTAGAGCTCGATTCTCAGCTGCCTGGGAGCTCACTGGTTTTATAGAGAATATTTATTTTGGAATATGAAATTTGTCATATGAAATATGACAGTATGAAAGCTTAGAGCAGGATCTCCCGCTTTACAGCTTGTAGCAGTGGGGCCGTGATTTCCTTCGCTCTCCTACCCATTTTGCAGTCCGTGTCGCTCTCCCTGTTTACGAGCAGGGGATTGGTACCGGTGGGTGCCCAGGGCAGTGACCCAGCTGCTCCCCTTGGTGCAGCCACGTGACCCCGAACAGCAGCTGAGCTCGGGGACCTTGGTACAATGTGTGACCCTGCAGGGACACCGGGATGTGATGGGAGTGTGTGCGGGGAGGGTTGTTTGTTCGTTTGTTTTTTTGGAAAAGCAGATTTCCCTCTCCAGTTTCTGTGGACTTTAACAGCATGATGACAGTGAGAACTGCAGTGTCGGTGCCCTGCACGTACCCAGTCCCTGTGCAGCGATTTGGCTGTCCCAGGGATGGGCTGCTCTGCGAGGAACGTGGGGGCTCGGCGATGACGTCCCGTCTCGCGCCCAGGATTCACGTGCGGGTGAGGCCGCGGCGTCCTGCCCGCTGCCCGTTAAAGCCATCAGGGACTCGCGATGACGCTGGAGGCTCCCGGCTCAGAGCCGAGGCTCGTGACGTGAATGCAGAGATCTTTGCTGTGCCCTGGGTTTTCTGCGTGACCTTGAGCAGCACCAGCTCCCTCCCGCTTCCCTTGGCTTGGGACAAAGTTGTTCCTCTCCCTGTGCCTCACCAAGAAAAAGAGGCTTAAAAAGTCATTAGTGTTTCTGAAGCAGTTATCCTGGCGAGCGGGGTCTGGAAGCCCTGCTCTACTGGAGCTGTCCAAATATTATTGCTCTTATTGCAAGAAAGCTCTTAAAAGAGGACTGGTTCAGGAGCCAGTGAAGCCAGAGTCGTTACAGCATCGCCTTGGCTGCAAACTTGGGGCTTGTCAGGAGATTTGTATTTGCGTGAAAGTACAAGTGATGAACTTCTAGCTTCTAAATTAACTGGCAGGGGCTCTGGAGCATAAGAGTTTTGCTCTGTTTACAGATATATATATATTTTTTTTCCTTTTCTAAATGCTGCTGTATTTTGCTCAGAGCAGAGCTGCAGTATATAACTCCAGAAAGTATTCTCAGACTTAAAAATAGATGTCTTAGCCTGTTCCCCGTAAAAGCGCCCATTTACCAGTCACTCTGCCGTAGTGAAAAGGCAGTTCGTCTTTGCAGTGGATATGTAAAGTCCTTATGGTAGGAACATTGAGAGACTGTAAGGGCCACCTCCTCCAGAGAAACCCATTTGTCTTTTGGTTACGCACTAGCCCGAATCCTGTGGAGCTTGTGAAATGCTGCTTGAAATCAAGTTCTGCTTCCTTGAATGGGGCTGTTACCACAGAAGTCTGTTTGAATGATGCCTGGGCTAGGGGAAAACAGGAAAATGTTGGCAACTAAGGAAGATTTATCAGTGGGTTATAGTCCTCTATTTACAAAATTTAAAGCTGCTAAGTATCTAGAGACTTAGCTGAAGTGGGTCTCTGCAGAGCTGCAGGTAGGTCCAGTTTTGCCCTCTGTCTGGAGGCATCACGGGGATCTCAAGCAGCTAAAGGAGAGACTTTTAAATAACACAGAGCCTGCAAATAGAGTCAAGTAGAGGATGGGCATTGCTCTCCTTGAAAGCCAGGCATGCCAGCCTCTGTAAATTAGCATTTTGTCCAGATTTATCAAGGTGCTGCATACTTCCTGATACTTCCATGTCATACATGGTTATTGTCACCAGTGTGAATTGTGCAAGGGTGCAGAAAAATAGGATCCTACTGAAGTCTGTGGTCTTTAGCACTTTGGGCTCTATATCCAGCTAAGTCATATGAATTTTACTGTTGACTTTAATAGTATAAAGCTTAGACCTGAAATGTCCCAGAAATGTAGATCCTGTTGGAAATCCACTGATTTCAGAGAAATTAAAGCTTTAGTTGACCTGATTCAGAACTTGCTAAAGGCATGCATATTTTTTTCATCATCTCTTGGTGGTCTTTGGTTCAGGCCCTTAATAGATAAGCCTTTTTCAAGGTAATAGTTGTTTTTTAAAAAGATCTTATTCACATTTATAGCACTAAGGATTATTATTTTAGTTTTTCAGCTGTGAATTTGAAGGAAGAATGAACAGAAAGCCACAACAGGCTGATAGGAATTCATTACTGCAAAATATTTGCAGCTTTTCACCTGAAGTCTATTCCCAGCTCTGAATCCTCCACGGAGTGAAAGCAGACTAGAAAGCTTCAGGCTTTTTTGGCACATTTCGGAATAATTTACTTCTAGTTACAGTTAGGCATTTCAGTCTTGGAGCAGCTGCCTTTCTATGGACTCAGCTCCCACTGGTTAAGCCTCTTACATATTTTTACCTTTTTAAAAAAAGAGTAACGAAATCCAAGCGCTTCTATCTTGTTCTGCTCCTAATGAATTGGAGCTACCTGTAAGGCAGTAGCTGGGAGGAAGAAAGATGATGTCTATGTAGAGTAGTTGTTATGTGGGGAAAAAGTGCAGCATTGCAGGCTGGATCCTGCTCCTTCCGAAGTCTGTAGCAAAACCTCCTTTGCCCGAAGCGGGAGGCGCAGGCGCTGCCGGGAGAACGGTACTGATCCAGTTTTCCGTTGCCTCCGGAGGTGCTGGGCAGCTCGGATAGCCCCAGTGAGGGTGTTTGCTGCTCCTCCTGGCACACGTTAGCACAAGAGCAAGAGAATCCGTATGGGCAGCAAGGCCAGGGCATTAGTTTTTCCGGACTTCCCTTTGCAAGTCTACTGCTGACCTCGGTTGTCACCACAGCTAAAATTGTGTCCCCTGTCCCCTTCCTGCTGTTGCATTTGTCTCATCTGTTCCCTACTGCAAATCAGGGCTCTCTAGATCTGGCAATTCCCTTTGGACAGAGCTCACCATGTCTTGGGGAAAAAAAAAAATGCTTTTGCAAGCTGAAGTTAAATATCAGGGAGCACTGGGGAGCGCTTTGGTGTCTGCAAAGATGCAGAATCCTGTCAAAAGTTCCCCAAACTCCCTGTGGATTCTGGATCGCTGCTGAGCCAGCCAGGTGGTGCTGTGGGCAGTCCTGCTAGAAATGCTCTGGTGCTCCCTCTGAGCTTTTGCAAAGCCAGATCACCCTAAAAGCTATTCAAGAGGGTCTGAATTCTTGGAAAAAAATCTATACTGCTAATGAAATATCTCAAAGGGGATAAATACTTGGTGAACTGGAGATACAAAGATCGACGTCTCCTGTATGGTTGCGTGCCCAGGATGGGCAGCGTTGGGAGCCCTGCGTTCGTGGGGCTGTGGGCCTGTGTTGTGTGCACAGAGACGTCTGGGCGGGCAAGGAGGTTGGAGTTTTGCACGGGGACCACTTAAGCTTGAAATTTTCTGTGACAAATTGGAGAGTACTCCTCCTTAAGTTGCAGCACAGTAATGGGAGTTAGGATTTATAAGTCCTGCCAAATTCAATAAACTTGTGTTATAGCCTTTTAAAACTGTTATATTGAACGTTGCTTATAAAGAGCCATCTTCCTTCTATTGTTTCATAATTTATTCAGTGTTTTCTTAACTGGCCCATCAACAGAACAGTAAAAGTGCCACTGAGTAAACTTTGTTTAATGGTGACCGATTTTTGTCTATGTTACAATAATGTCTGTGGGAAGGAGCAATTACCTTGTGATTTGCTGTCAAAGCGGTAAGTGCGTTTTCTTTCCAGTTCATTTAGAAGGGACATCACTTCTCGAGCTTTCTCCTCTTCTCTGCGTGAGGTTGTTTCCTTTCCTGCGCGTTTGGATTTTTTGCAGTGTGGACTAGAAAGTGCTGGTGCAGTGCCGAGCCTGGGCTTCGGAAATGCCACCCTGCTGCTCCTTGCTGCTCCTTGGGGATGTGCAGCGCTCGGCGCAGCTCGGATTCGTTACGTGGGGCTTTGCTGAGCTCCCTCCTCTCCCCGCGCACGACCAAACCTTTCTCTGTCACTTTCATCAATAACATTTTTTCACAGGGTTTGCCGTGCAAACCTAGAGGGATTGGTGCTTGTTCTCTTACACCTCCATCCTCAGTTGCTGTGCAAAGCCCATCAAAAACTTGATCTTTTCCATTTTCATGAAGGATGGAGCCATTTGATTTTTTTTTTTTTTTAGCCACTGCATGTTCCAAGCATTAAGGTTTTCTGTTGCAATAATAGAAAGGAAATAGTAGTAAATGTTGGGCCTGCACAGCCTGCAGCTGCTGAAGCGCCTGCTGACTTCTTTTTCCCCTTGGTGAGTGATGCTCAGTCCTGATCCGTGTGCTGGGACGGAGCTTCCAGAGGGACTCCAGGGCTCACTAGTGAAGTCTAAAAATCTCCTTTCCGTAGAGGGGGGGGGAAAGGAGACGCATGTTTCACTGCGCGGCAGCACTGTTGAGGCTGTTTGCAGGAGAGATGTTGAAGATAAAAATACCTTAACAAGGAGTAGTTCCTGGGGTTGTTCAGGAGCTCCGCGTAGCCATCGGTGCCATCAGGCCGTGGGTATCTGTAAGCAAGGCAGGGACTCCTGGTTGGGGTGGTCTAATCGGGGATGTGCTTCCCCTGCTCTTGGCAGGGCTTTCATTCCAAAAATGCCTCTATTGTGCCTTGAGAGGATAAAAAGCTGAATGGGCACCAGGGATTCAAGGTGCTTCCAAGACAAAGATTAGGCTGCTAAACTGCCCGAGGTTGTGAATAGGCTAAAATGTTTCCGCAGGCCCTATGAGAAGGGCTGAGGCGTAATCAGAGCAGTCGGCTCCATATATCACATTACTCTTTGTGAATGCCAGAGTTCGGTTACAAAAACCATATTTGGAATTCATAAATAGTCCTGCGCTCTTCTCCCGCGCGCCGGCCATTAGCCGCTGCGGGGATTAAGCGGCTACCATTATGTAGCAGCATCGTGTTTATAACAAATTGCTTCCTCAGAGCCCACCTGCCGCTTTCAGTAATCTGAAAGCTCGGTGAATTCCGTCTCCAAAGCTGTATTTTGGAAGATGACGGGGGCTTAAATAAAAGGTTTCAGATTACCAAGTCTCAAATAACTACCTAGAGAGGCGCTGTGTAGCATCTGGAGTGCTCCTGCATTACTGTGAGCCCCTTAATCAGCAAGGGAGCCCCTAAACTGAATGGCTGGTGGGAGTGAAACCCGACACGGAATGGACAGTGATGAGAGAAGGCTCTGCGAGCAGCTCCTGGCGGAGCAGCATAAATCAGGGCATGTTTAGGGAAAGAAAACCAAAGTTGCCTTCTAAGATAGAAACGCACATTCCCTGCAAGGTGTTTCCTCTGGTTTTTCTTTTTTGGTGGGTTTGTTTTCACCGCATGGTTTTTGACTGCCTCCAGACCAGCTCTTTTGGTGCTATAAATTGATGTAGCTCCTTTGGCTTCAATAGGGTAATGTTGATTTACTCCAGCTGAGGCTCTGCTGCATGATTCTATTCCCATCCTGCTGCAGTTAGCAAGTTCAAGCCCCCGTTTCGAGTACTTCATGCATGCACAAGAAATTAATCATTGCAATGGTGTGTGCAAAGTATGTGTGAACATTTTTCCACAAGCAGTTCTCAAAATCCCAGCCTCTGCGCTCTCCATCTCGTGTTGACCCTGTCTCTCCTCTCTGATGTGCTGCTTTTACCCTGGCATAAATCCACTGCCTGCAGGAGGTTTGCTCCTGGTTAACGCCTGCCTGCAGAAGGAATCAATATTAAATGTCCTGTCCCCATGGGAAGCCTGGGGTCCCCGAAGCTCCAGATTTGGAGTTACTATCACCCTCTTTTTAATAAAGTGATGGGTGATGAATTGTAGCTCCTGTCTAACACCTACTGAAGAACAGAAAGGTTCCCAGTGCCTTGTGCGGATACTGCATCAAGCTCAGGTGTCTCCTGGACTAGTTTTGCATAACCCCCTACTAACTTTATCCTCTGTTTCTGCACATTATTCTGCCTGTGGGCTGGGAAATAGTGGGCTTGGGGCAAGGTGCACAGGTATGAGCTCTTCTCTATGACATCTGGACCCGTCGTGTTGCAGGAAGGGGAGCTGTATCGAGCAGTCGATGCAGGGAAGGACGAGAAGCTCTTCCTCTCCACCCGACATTAGTAGCCATCACCTAGCGCCTGTCCCAGGGCTGTGTTTATTGGTATCAGACCCTCTGGTCCTTGGGGTGCTGCTTCCTGGGCAGCTTCCTTTGATTCCTGACTGTGGAGCGAGCACAAGGGAACCCTGGGGTCTGGCACATGGAGAATCCTGCAGAGAAAAGCTGGAGCTGCCAAAGAAACATTGGGCCTCCGCAAAATGTCATACAGTGGCAGATTTGTTCCAGTTCTGACACCTGAGCTAGTTTAGCTCGTGCGTGCACTGCAGAGCAACGGGTGCCAGACTCACAGCGGGGGTCTGCCTCATGCAACTGCCACAAACTAATGTCGCTGCAAACATAATCTAATGTAAAAAGTATATTTTTACCTTTTTGCCTCATTTGTGTCACAATAAGGGCTAATTTTTTTTGTAGATGGGTGCTTTGCATCTGTGCGTTGGTTTGCATGCTGTCTTGCCCCTCTTGTGTTGCTTTCCTCTTGCAAGTGAATTGAAATATTGCTTTCTGTGCTGGAATTGATGAACCTGATAGTGAGAATAACGGTTAACTCTTTGCAAATCCACATGGAGTAAAAAGCTTAAAATCATTATGAATTAAAATCATTATGAATGAAGATAGACATGAGGTATCACTGTAAAATATGAGAAGCATAAGAAACATACATGCGGTTTGGAGCGAATCCTCTCCGTTCCATCAGTGACAGGTAGGAACAGCGGGAGTGAAACGCAGAGGAGATTCCCGCTCGCTGTGTGCGGAGCTGCTGCGTGTGGGGGATACGTGAAGTGCTGCAGAAAGGGGCTCGCGTCCCCGCGGGCAGCTCTGCCCTCCCGTGGATAGAGCCGCGCTCGCAGCGGCTCCCGCTCCTGAACCCCGGCCTGGTCCCCCTTCCTTGCTTTTCTCCCCTCGTCCCGGGGCAGGGAGGCAGCCCTTGCTCTTGCCCAGGCCCTCGCGTGGTGCTCGTGGCGAGGAGGGTGCTCGGTGCGTGGATGCGCCCAGGGCTTGGCCGTGCTGGATTTGAAGCAACGTGTGTTCGCGTATCAGAGCGTGCTTGCTTCTGGTCGCAGCGTGTTTTGAATTATTTTGATTTTTTTTTGAGTTACTTTGGTTGATTTTGGATTCTGATCGACTGCTTAGCCAGGTTGGCATAACCTTTCTCAGTCAGGCCGTGGTCCTGCGCGGTGCTCTCGAATTCCCGACTTCCCCTCCCTGTTTCCCATAGGGCTTTCGGGAGGTGCCAAGGCAATGACTAAACCTTTTATTTCCCTGGGTGGAAACCAGTGATTCAAACAGCGCTAGGTGCCCCTGCGGGCAGGTGAGCGGCGCTGCCGGTGCGGGGAGCCCCTGACCACAAGGGATGCAGTTTTGTCCATCGTCCCGCCGAGCTTCCTCCCAAAGAGCCACGACTGCTGCCACGAGCAGCAGCTCGACCTGCCGGCGGCGGTGCCAAGCGCTGCCGGCGCTGCGGTGCACGCGGGGGTGTGCTAAGCTCCGCGTTTTTCCTGCGCTACGTCATTCCCACAAACAGAGCTCTCCCCTCGCGAGCTCGTCCCGCAGCGGCGAGCTCGGCTCGCAAGCTGCGATGCGGCGGAACGCGCCCGGCGCGGCGGCACCGCAGCCTCGCAGCGCCCCGACGGGGCCCTTCCGCCCGCGTTACAAACGGGGCCTTTTCCCGCTCTTCCCGCCGTCCTGAGCCACGGTGATAAATGGTGCGTGGCGGGAAGAGCGCCCTGTGTCAGGGCGGCGCTAGTGCTGATAACTCACAGATGTGCCTCAGTGCAAATATTTATTGCCTGGATTTTAATTGTCATGAAATTGTCTTAAAATATGGATGGAAAAATATCAAGTCCAGCAAAAACAAAAAAAAAGACAAAATGCATTATTGGATTAACAGCATAAAAAGACTTTTTGAATTGATTACTTTATAACTTTTATTTATGTCGGTAGATTTGGGGGTTGTAAAGCGAGTTTGTGCATAAATCAGCGTGCCGAGGCGGGCGCTGCGAGGGGCTCCACGGAGGAGCCGCCGGGATGCGCCGCGTCCCGCTGCTCGCGCGGGGCCTCGTGCGGGGCTGTGTCCGGCCTCGCTCCTACCCAGTTCTCACCTGTTGCAGTGCAGATCGTGGCACCACGTTCGTAATGAGCACAAGGATGCGGATAAGAGGTTCCCCAGTAATTAGGATAGAAATGGGAAGAGGCAGAAATCCTAGTTGTTCCTGTTCTTGTTGGGAGTTGCTGTGGGTTCTGGCTCCGCGTGAGGAGCCGTGTGCGGAGTTCCCTTTTCCCCCTTCAGTTCAGTGCTCAAAGACCAAGCAAGGGGAATCCCTTGGGATCCAGCTCCTCTCCGGCCTTGCGTCCTGCTCGCTGGGTGGTGCTGATGTCCTGCTCTTTGCCACCTTCGGGAATAGGTGTGCTCCAATTAATATTAAACCAAATGATCAGAAAGCAAATGCTCTTCACAGACAAAAGTGACAGTGAGAACTGACCCTGGCGGTATCCCCGGCCCGGGGAAGCCTCCAGGACCGCCGGGTGGGCGCTGACCCCGCGGGCTGCAGCCGAGAGGGTTCGTGCGGCTGCGGGGGGTGAAGCCCCTTCCTGGGGCTCCTCGGACACTTGTGTGCTCAGACTGCTCGTGGGGGTTTGCAACCGCTCTGCGCCAGGAGGGAAACGTGGGGCGTTCCTGGGCTCTTCCCTTGGGTCTCCTGCTGCTTAAGTCAGTGCCCAGGTTGTTTTTCCAGAAAGCATTTCAGATGTAGTCAATAATTCCAGATTGTTTGCTTTTCTTGATTGCAGTTTTTATCCTTTCCCCCTCTTTCCTCTGCCTGTATCCAGCCACTTACAGAGTATTATTCATTAGAAACTTGAGCATCTCCAGCTCAAGGAGGAGGAAAAAAAAAGAAAGGCTTCCATGTGCCAAAATTTACTCATCCTGTCTTGTTTTTCTACCTTCTAAGAAAAATATATATGGTCTAGTCGTAACCCCAAGCGGCCTGTAACCCGGCCTAGCTGTGGGGCTCGGGGCGTCGTGCGGAGGCAGCGGGACACGCGCTCGGCCTTCGTGGCATCTCCCTTGCAGGAGCCATCGCGATGCCCTGTGAACGCGACGCGCGCGGAAGCGTCACCCGGCTGCGGGTCGGGGCCGCGGGAGGCAGCCCTGGCCCTGCCGCAGGCCCTGGGTCTGCTGTGAGTGGCACGTGGGGGTGAGTTAGCGAGGGGTGGCAAGATAATTTTTGCTTGTGTAATTAGGCCTGCTTAAAATTTAAACATACAGTAAAACTGTTTGTCCCCTTGTCTTTCAAAGAGAGGTTTTCCCAGCGCTTTTGGAAGTGATTCATGCTTCTAACTCTTCCACAAGGATTATGTGTCTGGCACTGCAAAATTTTCAGCAAATATCAGGCTCTTGAGTCACCGGGCAGAGGCCGGCCTGAGGCTGAGCGCACAGACAAACTATTGTGAAAATCTGCTGATGCTGCTGGCATTGCCAAGGGGACATCTTGCTGTTCCCTGCTCATATGATTTAAAGTAATGAGGAAATTCAGAATGACACAAATTGGGAGGCAGCTCCTATTAAAGGCCCAGGCTTCGCTGCTGCTGCTGCTGAACGTGTGCACAGGGAGGCCTCGCTGGGAACGTGTTCTGGAAACTGGCCGCTGGTCCCGAGGGGATATACGGAGGCTACAGGAGGAGCTGAGGAGGGAAACACGATCCGTTTGAAAAAGCTGAGGCCCACGATGATCCTCATTTAAATTTTAAACAGCCCCAATTATATAAGCACAAATTATCTCTTTCTCTCAATAAATTATCACTACAGTCAGCTCATCCATATGACAATGAATTGCAAAAATGCACCATCCTGCAGCCAAGCAATTTTTTCCTCCTCTGAATGTATTATACTGTATAACTGAGGCTACCTTTTTTTGTGAACAATGTATGTATCAATATATAATGAATCACATTCACGTATTCTTCTCAGGGCTTTATTTAACACATCCTTTGCTCAGCTCTTGTGAAATATTTCTTTGCAGATTCCCAGGGGAAATTCTGGTATATTAGGAGTCATTCTTACTCCATCTACAGTATAGTTTAAACATATCTATCTTAAGCCCTTCAATGCATCAGAAAATCAAATGTATAAAGCAGTAGATTTTGGTTTTGAATACATAGTTGAACTGTGTCTGTAATAAAAATAGAAGGATGAAAAAACTTCAATAGAATTGAGCTGTGTTGGGTCCACTTCAAAGTCTTGAGGGTTCCCCAAATCACCAGCACTTCTGTGGTGTGAGGGAATGTCCTGTTATGAATATTCATGTATTTACACAGCAGCTGATGTGCAGGGGAGTTGTATTAAGTCTCCTTACACTGATATGACTTGCTCGCTCAAGGTCCCTACCTGGAGCTGTCACCGAAAGCTTTTGGGGACTGGAATATTGTACCAGCTTTGGCTGCTTTTTGACTCTAGCTTGTAATTCAGCTAAAGGCCGTGCACCAACACCGAGGGTTTCCACCCTCCCCTGGCTTCTGTGAAACAAACTTCCCCACAAAGGGAAGCGCTGCACGAGCTCCCAAATCCCCTCCTCGTACTGAGCGGTGCCGGCGCGCCGGCCCCGCTGCACAAACGCTCCCCTTGGCCCTCCGTGGTCGAGCTGCACCCTGTTCACTTGCTTGCTGGGCTGAGCTTGTCCACATCCCCAGGCGTGCCGTGGTCTGGGTGGCAGGAGACTTTCTCTTTGGGTCCTTTTCCTTGTTTTTATTTTCAGCGTTGTGTTTTTCCAGCCTGATTTCAGTTCCCTGTTCCTATCAGCACTCGCAGTGTGTGAGTAGTGGGCAGAGTGACCTGACTATTTCAAGCTTCAGTCTGGTTGCCTTTTTTTTTGTCCTTTTAAGCCATGTTACTGGAGATTGGTAGCCATGGTAACTCCCTTATCTGAATTGAGAAATAAATACTAAAAATCGCTTTTAAAAAAAAGAAAAAAAGTTTATACATAAAAATGCAGAAGTAAACAAAACCTGCAGTATATGACTCACTCGGTATTATGATGCCTCCTGTGCTGCTGTAAAAAGTGGAACAAGATCCTGTGAGTAAATGAAAAGAAGCCCCCGCCCTCCCAAGGGATGCTCTGAGCACGGGGGCCCTCAGCCGCCTTCTCCCGGGAGGACGATGCCCTCGCGAGCCGGCGCTGGACGCGCCCACAGCAGGAGCTCCCGAAGCAGCCGGGGCTGCAGAGGAGGAGGCTTCGACCCAGCTTTGCTCTTTATCCCGGTTTTGTTAATCAAACTTCATCCCTCAGAAGGGGGCTGTTGTTTTCCACGCCCTCATGCCAGTTCATTGTTTTGGAATAGGCAGAGAAAGGCACCATCTTTTAAGGGAAACCTTTTCCGAGATGGAATTGCGACAGGTCCAGAAATCTTTAATTACTGCACCTTGATATCCTGAGACGAGCACCTAATTCAGTGATTCCTCATAAAGCAAATCAATGTTTTCTTTTAAATTCCCACATGAAAGACCCAGCAATTTACTTCTAAGTTTGCATTGGTTACATTTGATATATGGCTGTAAAAATACCTTCAGTTTTGCTGCTTGAGTACCGTTGACGTGCTTGAACCACAGTGCACCATCATAGCTGCATGTTGCCCCATACTCTGAAGGTTGATTGGGATCAACTCCTGGAACAGGGACTTGGGTCATCCCAAGGATTATCCCATCTATATGCGACACAGTAACCATGATCCGGCTGTTGCTAAATTTGTGTGTCTTTGAAAATGATCTATCTTTCTGATAGATCTTTTAGACTAGTCCATTCTGCCCTTCTCCTCCCTTGCTGAGGTGCAGTAAGATCATGTTGGGGAAGGTAATGACCTCCCTTTAGACCAACTGATAGAATTGCTGGGGAAAACGCACAAGTTTTTGGCTGCTCTTTGAGCCTGGCTATTTTAATGAATGTGTTCTTTTAGTTCATTAATGTATTGGCCGTTTTTAATGATGATTTTAATTTACGTGTCGTGAATCTCAGAATTTTAGATACTGTTGTCTGTAGTTTGTAGGGGACTCTTGACTTCCATGAGAAAAATGGAAAGCAAAGGGGTTGATGGCTTTTGGAGTTGGTAATACTGTATTTTAAAAATCAAATTCACAGACATTTGATTTTGTTTCTCTTCTTGGATTGCATGGACATAACTCTTAGAACTCAGATTTCAGTGGAAATGGTTTTGCACGAGTTCTTTGAGTATATGCCAACATATGATTAAAATGTTCTTGTTTACAGCATTCCTACTATAACCTTATTTGCTAGAGCAGTCGCATAGAGCAAACATCAACAACAAAAAATAACCCAAACATGTGGACTCAATACAAAGAAGATTATTTTAAAACATTTCCTATTCACAGAAATGCTTGCTTTGGAGTAGCTCTATTTCAGTCTCACTTCTTCTATTTTCTGTGCATGCTAATTTGTCCCTTGCCTTTCCAGTGGGCTTCCTTCACATGCTGTTCCATTGCTCACTCTGCCTCTCCTTCTGTGTCTCTGATTCACTAATAACCTATTTTTGGCTCTTCCTCGCAGCTCTCGCGAAGCGGCCGCGCGGCTGCTTTGCCCTCTCACTGCAGCGGGTGTCTGCCTGCATTTATTTGTTTTATTTTATTTATTTCCTCTCCTTTTCCATAGTTCACATTGTTTCCAACGGGCTCCAGGGCCGTCCCCGGCCTGGCAGGCAGGGCTCTGAATTAGGAACGCTGGCATCTGATGATGACAATTTCTAGTTGTGATGCTGAAGAATAAATTGGGAGCGTGTGTTAGTCCAGGAAGGGGCTGTCCGTGTATAGCCCAGCCTGGGGAGCCAAGTGGGGGGACCCCGGCGCTGTGGGGACGCAGGGACAGGCGGTGACACCCCACGTACCCACATGTGCCTGTGCAGACACCCGTGTTCACTAACATGGGGCCTTAACGAGGAGGTGTTTTAATTCATTTTGTCTAGCGCGCCTATAAAGGGAGCGGGGAGCCCCGGAAGAGGAGCTGTTGGCTGCTTGGCTGTTGGAAAGCCGCTGCTGTTCAGCGTGGATCCGAGTTGCGCAGCGTTAAGGACTTCGCACCAGACGTGGATTTGGTTTCCAGAGCATGAGTGAAATCTGGTGCTGTTGAAACGAATGGGTTGCCCCAGCCCGCGGCTGTGCGGTGCCAAGATGGAAGTTCCTGTTTAAATTTCACCCGTTTCCTAGGAGCACCTTGTCCCTGATACGTGCTGCTTCATGCCCTTATGTGGAATCTGCCTGTCGTCGGTGCTGACGGATGCGGGATAAAGTGCACTTTCCTTCGGCTGTGCCAAGGCTGCGCGGCGGCGCGCGCCGCAGAGCCGGAGCTGGCCCGGGGGGGCTTGTCTGCCTTAAAAAGACCCATGTGAGGGGTCCCCTGGATGTTCCGGTCCCGCTGTGGTCCCGGCAGCGGCGCTGGATGCGCAGAGCCTGGTCCTGCTGCCACCTCAGGACCTTCACACCCGGCCTGGGGGCTGCAGCCATCTCTGGACTGAGGCGCAAACTTGTAGTTCCCCCATGTAACGTGGGTGCCGCAGGGGCAAGAGCAGGGCTGCGGGTTTGGCTCGTCCCTGCCGCGGGATGTCGGGTGATTCTGCACGGCAGATTCCTTGCAGGATCGGAGCTCGGTGGATGGGAATAGCGAGCGCGCGTCACGCTGGGCACTTGCCGTGACAAGCCGAGGAGCGCGAGCCAGGGCTGAGCCCCGTTCCCGAACACGCACCAGAGCCCGCGCAGCTCCCGGAGTTACCCGTGTCAGAGATCAGAGCAAACTATTCCCGGGGAGCAGATAGACATGGGAGCTTGGCCAGCTCAGGAGCAGGAGATGTTGCCTTTCCACCTCTACGTTTAACTAATTAGTAGATGTTCATTTATTTCTGCAGTCTTCTGTTACTGGGTGAAAACGCAAGCATGGTGCTGCAAACCAACACACTTGGGATATTTTTTCCCCTTTAAATAATCATTTTCTTGTTTGCCAGCGGCGCTGCTGTTTACAGCCTCAAGATTGCAGACAGATGGGTTCATTCAGTGCAAATTTCCAGGCAGTTTTCAACCTTTACCTTATTTTGAAGTGCCATGGGAAAAATAATCCCTGTTTTTGTGTGCTGGTTTTCATGTATGCAGTTGCGAGCGCTGGGTGCCAGGAATGCGAAGGATCCAAACCTACTAACTAGGTCACTCTTGCAGCGCTGTCACGTGTTTGGGGCTTTGCCTTTATGTTTTATTTTCTTCCCCTTTGGTGAGGCTGCAGAAAGGGAAGGCTGAGCAAGAGGCAGGAAAACAGAAGGGTGGCTGTGGCCTCTCCTGCAGCTCCTCTTCCTCAGCCTCGGCCACGTCCAGAAAGCCGGGGACCCCGGAGGGGCTTTAGCCAGGCCGAGCTCCCGCTGGAGCTGGTGGTGGTTGCGTTGTGGAGCAGTAAGAGAGACCCCTTCCTAAATCCTTATGCTAATACACAGCGCTCTGGATACGCTGCATTTTCATTTTCTGTTTAAATTCAGCAGGTGTGAGCGGCCAGCGCGCGGCCAGCCGGGTGCCCCAGCGCTGAGGAGGGCGCTGGCAGAGCGGGACCACTGCGGAGCGTCGCCCTCCGGAGCGTCGCCCTCCGGAGCGTCGCGCCCTGCGGCCGTGCCTGGGAGCCAGCTGGGGGCACCACTCCTCACTCGGCGCTCCGCACGGACAGCCCGGGCCCGTTAGCGCGCTCGGAGCACGCGGAAAAGACAGGCGGCTCCGGTGCCTGCCGCGGCTCCGGGTCCTGAAGCAACGGCGGCCGCGAGCGCGCGGAGCAGCCTCGACGTGAGCGTCTGCAGCGAGTGAGGAGGCTTTGTCCCGAGGACTTGGTCCTGCTTTTGGGGGAAAAAAGTAGATTTTTCTTAAATAGACTTTAATTTGGTCCATTTTAACCCTAATCAATCACATTTAATTATCTGTCCAGGCTGCTGTGTATCCATCAGACTCTGATTAACTCAGTGAATGTGCAGGTCGTATCATCTTTTGGCATCGGTACCATCTGTCCTTGGCATTCATGCTAAAGGACTAGACTGCAGAAATGTTGATTAGCAGATAATACTGATCAGTCATGAAAATTCATTTCCAAAATGAATTTGGATTTGGAATGAATATGTTTTTTTCACCTCAGGCAAAAGGCTGCCTGAATTTTGGATTACACATAATTATTTATACTCACTTTCAGGCCATTTTATATATCCTCAAGGTGGTATAACGTGGTGTGAGTTTAAATACGAGGTTAGATCTGAAGTGTTTAAATATTTCCTTCAGTTGCTGGGTACTTGGAAGAGGAGTTGGAAGGGGAGTTGTCATCTTTTTTAATTGTCTTTATGTATGAGCTAGGTATACATCTACTGCTATTTAGCCTTTTCTTTGGAGATCTGACACGTCCCGTTCAAACAGAGCCCAGCTGTTTGGATCAAGTCCTCCGTTGAGAGGTTTTCAATAGCACAGAGTGAGTTTGCGGGACTTCGTATTCCCTCCATGTTGAAGCTAATGGGAATCCTGCCTGTTATGTCCCAAAACAGAGTTTTTCCTAAACTGGAAATCCCAGTACACGAAACGCTGCTTTGCCTCTCTGCCCGCGGTGCCGAATATCCCCCTTGGTCCTCTCTCCCGTGCGTCGCGGGAGGCACCTCTGCTATCGCCGGCCCTTTGGCCATGTTCAAGTAATAAGGGTCCACGGGTATCAGGCTTTCCAAAGCCCTCGCAGGACCCGTCGCTTGGCGTTCGGAGGAGGTTTTTGCAATGTTCAGGAATGTCAGACTGCGGCGCTGCCAGTGTAGCACAGCCAAGATTGTGTTGCTTGATGTTTCCACAACAATGCGGCCTGCGCAGGGTTCAGCGTCTGCCATCGCCGTGCCTTGGGACTGCCAGGGGCTCAATGAATTCCTGCAAGTCTTGTTTTTTCCATGCGTAACCCAGACAGGCCTTGGTTTCACGGCACCAAAAACAGGTTGGTACTGTGACTTTCTGCCTGTTAGCCGAATTTCAGCAATAGCAGTGATTTAACCAACATCTTGAAAAACAAAAATCCCTAAGCAACGGGCTTTCTACCTAATCCAAATTTGCAAGGTTTTATATACCATGCAAGAGACCTTTCTCCAGTGCGTGTCTAGGAACCTCTCCTACAGAAAATCCGGTGGAGATTTCTCAAATCTGTCCCCAGCCATCATTCACGCTGAGTGGCAGCAGGACCACTAAGCATTTAAGGATGTATTGGCAATATGTTGAGGTCTGGAGCTTGATGCTAAGCCCCGTTACAGGTGGACCCAGCTGCTACCTCTGTTTTTCCCTTTTTGCAATGAGTTGCCCTCTCTGCCTGTCTGTGTTAAAGGTTCTGCTGCTCCAGGCCTGCACTTTAGTCTACGGAGGAAGAGGGGAACTTGGTTGAGCTCTGTGGAGGCAGGAGGGTCCACGGCCCCATCTGCATGTGGGGGACGAGGACCCGTTCTCCAATACGCTGCATTCTCCTTCACTTTCTAACAGATTAGCATTTATTTGTTCTTCCCTTGGGTGTGTGTTGTCCTCTTTTAATTGCACCTTTTCTTGAGGATTCCTACTCCTTTTCTTGGCTCCTCAGCTTTGCTAATAAGTTCCTGATGTTTGCCAAGATAGCGAAGATGATTAATGAAATTGTTACACTCCCAGATTCCTGTTTTAACTTGCTGTCTTCAAACTGGTTTCAAACTCGGATTTGTCTGCACTGTTACCTGCAACAGCCCTAGTGCTGCAGCCGCCGAAGCAGGAGAAGGTGGCGCGCGGGAGCCGGGCTGGAGAGCGGGGCTGGCGCTTCGGGCAGGGGAGGTGGCACAGGTCGCAGCCCTGCGGTTTTGCATTTGGCAGAAAGCAAGTTCCTTCCACGCCAACCTGCATTTGTCCCACGTGCCCCCGAACGGGAGCAGCAGCGATGGGGAGAGTGGACGTTCTGGCAACAGGGCCGTTCAAGGGGAATTAATAAATTGCGTCCCATAATCTCTGTTTTACCGCTTGTTTTTCTAAGCGCTTTCACTTTTCCTCCAGACTCAAAATGCAGCACTTAAGCTCATTAAAAACACTTTAAGTTATAAACATTGACCATTTTTCATTTCCTTTGCAAACAGTGCTGAGCTGATAAGTGTGTTTCCTTTCCCAGAGCTGTGAATATTTCTTTGTGGAAGAAAGTTTGCTCTGATAAAAACAGGTTTAGTAAAGCGTGTGTGCGAGTCTCCTCCCTCGGACAAGCCTGCAGCTTCTCCATGAGGTTTTCCCTTTCCAAGGATCTGTACTAAACAGGGAACTTCACTTGCACCTTACGTGGAGGCAGTTGGTAAAATATCCTTTACAAGAGGTAGTGCCTTCAAAATGATTTTGAGAAAGGATAAGAAATGCATCCAGTGTGGTTCAGCTAGCTTTAATAAACAGGTATGTTAGTGTTAAAGCAGCTTTGCCTTTGGGAAATTCGTATGGATTGAATTGTGGTTTAAAAAATACATCCGGCTTTGAGACAATTTTCTTTTCTTCTTGGGATTCTTCTTGAGGAGGAGGCTGACCCAGAGTTTAGCTTACAGTATTATTAAAATATGTTTGCTAATGATGTAGCATCTGTATTATAGAGGTTCTCCTTTTAGGAGTAGTTGTGTTTTCCTGTTAGTGGGGATTTCTTTAAATCCCTGGTGCTTTTTAATGCTAAATATGTAAACGGGCATGATGAGTTACTTGACATTTTTCTTATGTAGTCAAACATATATCTTGTTATATTGATGCATGCAGCCCTTTGAAGTCCTGGATTTTGCAGATAGAAATTCATGTATCTGAGGCAAATAAAGCCCCTCAGAGAAAACCAAATTCTGCAAAATAATTCAGGGGACCTGCCCGCAGCACAGCCATCTCAGTGAGCTTTGCATGGGCCTCTAAAATAGCATCAAATGCAGAATTTTTTCAGCCTGTTCGTGTTTGGGAAGCTGAGGGCGGCTCTCAAGGCACAAGCTGAAGCTGAGGTGGTCAACGGCCCAACAGTGACAAAGCCAAAACTACAAATTGTTAAAACTAGAGCAGAATTCACCTTCTTTGGAACAGAAAACAGGTGTGGTAGAGCTAAACGTAACTTTTATTTACTTGGGAAGGTTTGGAGCCTGTACCCAGATAACTGCATCATATTCCCTTGGTGACTTTTGGCAAACCAGTAGATCTCTTGGTGCCTCCTTTTAGTATCTGTACGAAAGCCCTGAAAGCCTTTCCTACCTCACAGGGTTGTGTGAGGATCAATACAGGTAAGGATAAGCGTGACCGGAGGTTACTGTAATCGGGCTCAGGTAAACACTTAAGACAGCCGGGGACACAGCAGAGCGCCCCGTCTATCTGGCCTGGGTTTTGTTTGTTTTTGGAGGGAGGAGGCGGCGGGTGGCACCTCTACCAGCTCTGAGCGTGAGGCTGAGCTGCCATTTCTGCATTGCACATTTCCCAAGCCCTGGCTCTGCACACTAAGGGTACATGTAACAGGGCATCCTCTCGCCTAATTGCAACACTTTGCTAAAAGCCACCCAGGACAGGCTGCTAGAGCAGCCTCCTGGTTCTCTTCCAACATCCTTTCCCTCCATCTCCTCTGGAACCTCGCTGGCACTTGGCTCTAAGGGTCAATGCCAGTGACTGAACCATTTTGTTACCTAAAGATTATCCACGTCATGCAGACGCGAGGCAACTGCTGCTCCTCGTGAGCCAGTTAGTTTCTCACGTGCAAGTTAATTGGTGCTAATGCAGGGACCGGCCGGGGGCTCGCGCGTGTGCTCGCTGCCCGTAGCGCTCTCCACACAGCAACGTTAGTAACTCTACCGGATACATCCCTTCCTTTCCTCTTCGGGCCTTGGGTCTTCCCCGGGTGCTGGGTGTGCTTGTGTGCTGGCTGAAAACCACCCCTCAATCCCGAGGCTGATGTGCACCTGGGGCAGCTCCATCCCCCTAAGGCCGAGACCAGCTCCTCCAAGGAGCGCTTGGCGCTCCCGACACAGGTCAGTGCCGCGCGGCCTCTCCTCTGCACTTTCCAGCAGCAAAGCTCGGTGCCGGACTCGACGGACGTCCCTCAGCAGCCTCGAGACCGTGGCCATAGCTCAGAACCCGTCAGAACCCCGCTCGCTGTACGGGCCATCGCAACACGTGATGTGCGTGATGTGCGTGATGTGCGTGATGTGTCACATCAGGAGAGAGGTGCAAAGGGCAGCGCTGCGGCCCGCGCTCCATCACCAGATGGCACTCTGAGATACGCGCTCACCACGGCTCCCACCGCCGGGGTTGCGGCCGGGCAGCTCTCCTGGGAGCGCCAGCGAGCAGCAGACTCTGCGTGCTTCCCTGAATGTCTCGAACTAGATTCAGTTCTTGCGAGAGAGAACTCCCTGGAGGGCGAGAGTCGTGCTGGAGTTTATTTGCAGGCTCTTGGTGGTCATCTCTGTTCAAGGACTAAGATTTAAGCAAAATCAGGTTATATATGTATACATATATATATATATAAAAAGGGGGCAGCCAGACAGCCCCCAGACCTGATGGCATCGCCTGCGTTACGCAGAGACACTGACCGGTGGAGCCCAGCGCGCGCAGGAGCTGCTCTGCCCACACAGGCGGATGCGTTCTGATGCTGGCAGCCTGGTTTTGCTTCTGGTTTCCAGGTGTTATAAGTCAGATTTTGTAACTGTACCTCTGTACAGTTCCCATGAAATCAGTAGGTTTTTGTGTGTAATAAAGGCAGGAGAACTCTATGGGTGGCATAAGCCCAACTCCATGTTTTACTAGTCTCAAACCAGCAGCATTTGCCTCTGATCACCATGATGCGCTTCCAAGAAGCTGATATTGTGGTTTTGAGGTTTCAGGAAGGAGCCTGGTTGGAAATAGGGCACAAATAAGATACAAGAGCTGCCAGCAGCCTCTTGTCTTGGGCTTGGCGAGTGAGTCTCAGCGCCGGTTGTGTCCCGGGCGAGGCCTCGCTGCTGCTGCTCTCCAGCTGCAAGCGTGGGAACGGGGTGCGAGCCGCGTGCGGCGAAGCACGGGTACCAAAAATGTTTGAGGACGAAGTCTGGGGATTTTTCAGGGAGTTCTGGCTTTGTTTCCAGCCTTTGGCACTGTCTTACTGTGAAACATTGGGCAAGAGGGTCCATCTCTGCTAGGCTGTGCTGGTGTAAAGCGCACGTGCGAAGCACATACTTATCTGATGAACGAATTCCCGGTGTAATCGGAGCCTGGGCTTCTGTTTCTGACTCCGCCATTGACTCCCTGCAACATCTTAACGCTTTGGGCCTCGGTTTATATATAAATAAAAAAGAGATAAAAATATTAACTCCCTAGCAGGTGCAATTGGAATTAATAACTGGTTGTAAAGCACTTTGAGACTCGTCAGTATGAGACAGGTTATCCTGTGAAGGGCCGTGATTCATTCCGGCCTCCCATGCCTTTCCCTAAACTCCGGTCTGGATTTCCAAGGGGGGGAAGGGACTGTGGAGGGAGCTGAGGGCAGGGTCTGATCCTGTGCGTACCTGGGAATGGAGGTCGGAGCGGGCGGATGTGAAGGTTTTCCTGGCTCTCCCGTCGTGGTTCGGAGGTTTCTGGCTCAGGTGCCGCGGTGCTGCCGGCCCCGGTGGCAGCAGGGGCAGCGTCCGGAGAGCCTCTCATAGCCCAAGGCAGCTCCGCCAGGCCGGTGGTTTAAAACCTGCTGCGTCCCGCCAGGCTACTATTAAAAAAACACACCCTTAATACTTTGGTGTGTGAATATGGCGCATGGTCGAGATGAACGACAGCGTTTAAACAATGTTGTTTTCCGTTTTCTCATGGGATATCCTGTTCCACGATTTCCACTTGCTTAAAAATAAAAGCCTGTGGCGTAAGGTCTGTCTGGTTCAAATCAATACCTGGCCCTTGGCGCGAGGAGCAAAGGGAAGGAAGGTCGGTTGAGTTCCCTACCTCCCTCTGTAGCTGTTCGTTCCTGTTGGAAGCAGTCGAGGAGCCAAGGGCTCTGCTTGGGCCTCCTGTGCTTTTCCTGCTTCGAGGGAAGCGCACGCAGGGCGAAGGAGCCTCATCCCGCTCCGACACGTGAGCTGCTGCAGCCTCTGCTCCTGGTGCCCCAGGGCACAGGAGGGACCTCACGTGGTGCCCGGGGGCTCCCAAGGGGCCCTAATCCTGTGGCAGCTCCCACCAGGCTCCCGTCCTGCGCAGGGAATTGGCAGGTGGGCTAAGGTATCCGGTGTCGGAGCCGCATCCCGCGGGCATGCAGCGAAGAGCTCCCTAATTGCTGCAAAATCAGCCGGGCCATCTTTAATCAAATCCTCCCCGACTCTGACATGTGATTTTTATCTTCTTCCCCTGTCAACAGTATTTGGTTATATTAATGGCTTTCCTGGCATGAGCCAGCGTGGTTTTTAATCCGTTTAATTTGGTTAATTCTTGTTCCTACACTTGGCGTAACCTCGTTGGTGTTGCAGCTGGAATCACCCCGGTTTTGCCCCGGATCTGTGTGGGGAAAGCGCAGGTTGTTCTCGGTGCTGGGATGGCCTCGCTCCGCCAGGGCCGTTTCGTGGACCCTGCACCATCGCAGGCGAATGGCAGGAAAATCCCTGTTCCCGCTTTTGTGCCCGGGCTGGGTGGCATCTGGGCAGCAACAGGGAGATTTGGGTCCCCACCAGCCCTGGGGACCCGCGGCAATGGGACGCCAAGAGCGTGTGCCTGGGGCTGCGTCTGCTTCGCTAGACCCGCACCAGAAAGGTTGAGAGAAAGATGTTGATTTTGTCTGCTGGGCTATCCTGAAAAAACAGGAAAATAAATCATTGCAATCGATTGAAAACAGAGCATTTTTTCTGTGACAACTCAAAAAAACAGACAGAATGTTTTGTTTACAAACGCTTTGATATTTTAAAAACTTTTTTAATGAACTAAATATTGAAATGGATCTTTTGAATTGAAAAATTAGACTGATTTAATTTTTCTGGATTTTATTTTCAAATTCTGTCTCCCGCTCTTGAAGTACTTTATACAGATATTTGTTGAAATGTTACACATTATATTTCAGGCAGGCCTAACTCAGATTTCTTTTTTCATGAAACTTTATTGCTGCAATTTTTTTTTTTTCTTGTCCTGCTCTGATTATAACAAAATATAAAATGGAGGGCCTTGCTTGCATGAATGTTCTTGCAGAATGTTCTGTTTCCCGCTGCATTTCTGCGTTTTTCTGCGCAGCGCCTCGGAGCGGGCGGGCGCGATGCCCGGCCGAGCGGACGACCAGGCGGCGAGGATGTTCGTGGGCAGAATCGTTCAAACAGCTGGAGATCGTGTTACTCTGTTTATCACGTTTAAACCCATGTCAAAATGACATATATTGTGGAAGTTTCTGTGCGACTGTGAACTAGGTATTATGGGGAAAAGTCAACCATATGTTGTAGTGCTCTGCCGGGACGAGCAGTCTTGCCGAGACGAGAGGACGGGTGACTTTGGTGTAGACGACGTCTCCTCCTGGGACGGAGGTGGCAGTGCGGGCTGCATACCAAACACTTGCGTAGTTTGCAGAGCTCTATGAATCACATAATTTGTCTTTATCTTTTACTTTTTAACTCTGTAGAATATCTTTGGGTTTGGCGTCTTTTTTTTCTAAGTTTCTATTTTTTTCTAATGTGAAAATAATTCAGTCCTCCCCCCTCTCCCTCCCATCTATAGCATTAAGAAGTCCAGCCTTGCCCTACCTGCGCCCGGCTGCCCGCGGGCAGGTGAGCCCTTCTGCTTGCACTAGATTAATTCTTGTCGTCACGTTTCGCTTGCCATCACTTCCGAAATCTGCAAGTCAGCAGAAGCCGGGGGCGCGCGGGGCTCCCCTGGCCCACCGGCCAGACTGGGTTTCACCCACTGCGTGCGCTTCAAACTGTGGGGATTCAAGCGGCTCTCGATTTCCAGGGTCATTTGTGCTAATAAAGTTTGACAGTCTGAATGTTAATGGAAAGTAAACAGGAGAGGGGGTGCTAACAAGGTCATAATGAAGCTCACATTTAAATTGAATGGAAATGACTATATGAACATTCATGAGAAACAGTTTGTCTTTCTCCTCGAGGCTGTAGTGCAGCATGTGGTCGCAACCGGCAGTTCGTGAGTGGCAGATGCAAAAGAAGCCATCGCTGTTGTACAAAGTCAAGGACAAATCGCAGCTGGTTTAGCAGAGAAAACCGAAGCCATTGGGGAAGGAATCGAGGGTGGCCGCTCCCTGCAGGCAGCCCAGTGCTCAGGGGAGCTCCCACGTCCCTCTCGTTGCTGGGACTCCAGGCTAACCATGCTGATGTCCCCAGGGTAACTGTCACCGGTGTCATGGCACGAGCGGGAGGCGCTGAGCTGGCTCAGGCTGCGCCAAATGTGACCGTTCCCAGTCCGGTTAAATCCCATTCTGTGCCTCAGACTTCCTTCCTTGCGGGAAGGGGCTTGGCCGGGATCACGCTGGCTTGCAGATCCTTAAAGGCAGTCGTCCCCTCCTACTGCCACGGGCGAGCTTGAGTTTGTTCTGCTTTAAATAATGGCTGTGCAAAGGCAAATGAGTTACTCTTGCGCGTGCATGCAATGAATATGTCATAGCCGAGGAATTGAGCTGACTTATCCAAAGCTGTTGGCTCTCCCTTTCCAGGCGTGCTTTCCTAATTCCAGATGGATAAGCGAGCAGCGGTGCGCGAGGCTCCGGCCACCCTCCCTCCTCCCGCCGTAGTTGGGTTTATTGCCGGGGCTGGAGGAGTTTCGGGATCCTTGCGAAGTCCTGTCTGAGGAAACGCGGCAAGCAGAGCTGCAGTGGTGCAAAACCCTCTGTCACCATCCGAAGCTTCTCTGCGACTCGAAAACATTTCAGGCTCTTTTGTAATAAATGTAAATGGCAAGCCAGAGGTCAGGGATGGTCTCAAGGGCAAAGGCTTGTGTCTAATCTTTATTTTCTCTTTATGAGCTGCTATAACAACTTTGAAGGTATGAAAGAAATCAGCAGAAATGTGAGACAAGGCAATCTTATTAGGAAACTAGTACATAGCTTCTCAGACTTGTTCTTTGACCTCCTCTGAAATAACTCCAGAGCCAAGTTCTTCAGATGGTACAAATGCATAAATGTAGCTGCTGATTTACTTTAGCAGGGATTTAGTGTTTCTGCTCAATGATAATTTCTCCCTGGCTTGAAGATGCTGCTGCAGAAGTTTTCAGCCATTTTAATTTTGGCTTTAATGCAGTAGTTCTCTTTAGATATTTCTTAAATGACTTTCGAGATGACAAATGGAGCTTAGCATTGCTGAACAATTTCAGGAAATGGAGCCAGTTTGTGTGATAAAGGTCTTGGTCTTGCAGTGGTTTCTGAAGGCCATCCGTCGTGTTAGGGTCTATATAGATGGGAAGAGTTTGGGTTGGTCTCTTGGCTTTGCGGTCTCACCTTTACAAGAACAAGATTTTCTCCTCTTAATGTTAAGGATCTCTCGATGCTGTTTGCAAGGAGGGCGATAACAGTGCCAACCACCTCCCAGGTAATTTGTTTTGGATTTCTGCCTACAAAAATTCAAGTGCATTCTTAGATTGAAGGTGTCAGCTTTCAACTGCTTTCAACTCAGCGTCTTCTGTAAGGCGGGCATGGCTTGCAAAACAGCTGCTCCATCTCATCGCAGAAGCAGCTGCGTTTTGAGGTTGGGAAGAATGAATGATTCCTGTATCTGTCAAGCACATTGACTCTTTGGGATGGCAGCTGCTCCATTACCTTAGTCATCCGCCATGAGCTGTTGTTTCACCAGCTTGAGGTGGGACTGGGTCACCTGGAGAGTGCAGTGAATATTGTCTAGTCCATTAGCTCCTATGGACCTCCACCTTTGTACAAAAGTGGTGTTTTTAAGCTAGTGTTGGGCAGCTGGGTCCATATTTGCAGGTATAAAGCACAGCCAGATTTTTAGAAATGTTAAACTTTAGGAAACTCTCACATCATGACATTTTCCCTGGTTGCCCATGTGGCCAAGAGTGGACATTTCAGTGCTTAGTCTGATTGAAAGAGGGATGTGACCTACCCACACCCTGGTCGGAACCGTGATGGACCTGCTCCACGCTCCTGTGAGCCTAGCCAGCTTTTAACAAATTCATCGGCTAGAAAGGTTCCAGCTGAATAGTCTCCTAGATCCCCTCATCGGGGCTTTGGGAGTTTTTTGACGTTTGGATGTTCACAGATAGAGAAGTGAATCGAAGTCTCCGGTTCACGTCCTGGGTGCAGCCTGCAAGGGCTTGTTGCAGCTTCCCTTTTCGACTCTTCCAGGCAGAAAGTTAAGTTTTCAACTAAATAAAAGCATTCTCAGTTTACATCTGTTTTTCTTGGCAGTTGGTTTTCAGCAAGAAATGCAGAACTCAGAGTTTCAGCTTGAAATCCAAATTTTTCAGTTCTGAGCAATTTTCAGCTGAAGAGTTTTGCTTTTTTCTGATGTGACAGTTTTGGAGTTGCAATTTTCATTTTTAGGTTTCTCCATATTTTCTGTGTAAAATGTATTTGAGGAATACATTTTTGTTCAGCTTTAGGTTTACAAATTGAATGCTCAGGAAAAAAAAAAAGTCTGAGCAGTTCCATAAATGCATCCCAGGGACCTTCCCTCCTCTGTCCTTTGCAAAGGGCTAATGAAATTGGTGAGAATTTTTTCCTTTGGGATGATAAAGGGTCAGGCCCTTAAAGAAATGGTCCATATTTGGAAAAATTGTGCTGTGAGGATTGTTGCAAACCCGGGTGAGGACTCAGGGACACCTTGCAGCTCCCATTCTGGAACAGAAAGGAGACAAATTCCATGGGAAGCTGGGAGATAGGAGGACAGGCCAGGAGAGGGGTCTCAATAAGGCCTAACAACTCTGTTTATTTTCCTGTCGCCCCATATGTATCAAACACTGGCACCTATAGCTGACAGATAAACAAACTGTGTTCTCTTTTAGAAAGTATGGGAACAGGGTTGCTCATTGTCAGCCTAGCAGGCAAAAAAATAATAAACACAGATGTACCCGGGAGAAGGATGGGAATGCGCCGGGTTCCCGCCGCTGCGGGGCCAGTTTCTTTCTGCAGCCCTGGGCAGGGGTGGCTGGAGACGTCAGGAAATTAGGGGAGGTCCCAGCCCCCCAGTAATTCATTCCTTGTGCTCTGCTCCCTAAACCTGGCCTGTTTCCCCTCGTCCCTGCCCCGAGGAGTCTCCTGGGGCCTGTTCATCCTGGCCTGTAGATTCAGAGCAGAGAGCTGGTCTGGTGCCTGGTAGAGTGATGTTCTAAATGACAGCCGCACACTAATTACCAATCACTTCACTAGCAGCAGTTTTTAAAGAACCCAAGTCACCACTCAGATGCCTCTAGTAAAGAACAACCTTATTAGCAGATGAGCTGCCTGGGCTGTTCAATTCACTAGTTTCAAGTTAAAACTGTAAGAATCTTTTTCTGTTGTTTCTTTTCCTAACCAGCACTGTGTAAACTGTAACAGCGCCATGTCCTAGTGACTGGGAACGCTGGGTCCTGCTTGTCCTAGGAAAAGCGGAGGGGAGCTGAGCCGGTCCTGGGCTTTGCTATGGGGTGACCTGTCCAACGTGGGGGTCAGGGTCAAACTGCAAAGTTTTGTTGCAGCTTCTGTTTGCAGGGAGAAAACCATATTTTTGCTGTGTTCTGATAAATCCGGGTCCTCCAGAAATAATATTTTCTCTAATAATGAAGAAGTCTGATGTACCCCCTGATTCCCTGCTATTAGATCTGTATCCTCAGAGA
This sequence comes from Nothocercus julius, assembly GCA_013398735.1. Classification (NCBI taxonomy): domain Eukaryota; kingdom Metazoa; phylum Chordata; class Aves; order Tinamiformes; family Tinamidae; genus Nothocercus; species Nothocercus julius. The sequence goes on from VZSV01000047.1 coordinate 2,736,056, forward strand.
TATTATGCCAGGGAATATCTCATATTTCAAGATGCAAAACAAAATCCCTTGCACACATATTTTTGTTTTGTGTCAATGCTTAGAAGCTCCAGACAGGTTCGCTGTCCCCCTGTGCCAGCGGCTGTATAAACAGCAGGGGAAAATAACAGCCCAAACAAATTTATAATCTAAACAGAAAACAAAACGGGCTTAAATATAATATGGGAGAAGTTAAGGTTTCCCATTTTATGAGTGATTTTTATGTGAGGTAGTCCAAGTTGCACACATAGTTATAGCCATGATTAAATTTACTATTGTTTATCCTGCAAAAATTACAGCCCTGGCTGTGAGGAGCCGGAGCGCTGCCTTCAGCGGTGCTGCCTGGAAAGCCCCAGAGCCAGAGTTCAGATGTTGCCCAAGACCCTCAGCTTTCATTATAAAACAGTCAGTTTCTGTCTTTGTGGTTTCAGGGAGAATTTGAAAACATGACTGAGACCCGGAAAAAAACCTCCAGCCTGTGCCTGTGAGAAGGCTGACTCATGGTTTTTAAATGTCCAGTGTCAGAAATCCGTGTGAAACGCTCGGGACGCGGAGCAGCCGACGCCGCGCGTCGCGTGAGCCCTCCCTGTGCGATGGGAGTTTCGGTGTTCGGCCCAGAGCCGGTTTGGGGCAGAACCAGGTGAAAACAGGAGTTTCCTCCTTGCAAGCCGCGGGCAGACGGCACCGCTCTCGGCTGCGTCGGGAGCAGCGCGCGACGCTGGGGCCGCTGCCCGTGCTGCCCCCGCCGCGGCGACGGCGCCGCTCGCGCTGCTCCCCAGGGGCCGGGCGGCCCTGTGGGGACGGCGGCGCCCCAGCTCTCCCGCTCTGAGGCGCCGCACGTCCCGTGACGGCTGCGGGCGGCCGAGCAGGCGGGTCTGACCAAGGAGAAGAAGGAAGGATGTCAAAGTCGCGCTGCCAGCTGTGGTCACGTCCAACAGAAAGGTTTCTCAGCTTGTTTTTGGAGGGGGTACGTGGCTTGCGCAGGGCCGGGCCTGCGTGGCGGGCAGTGCGGCCGCACTGCGGCTGCGCCCGCCCCGCTCGCCGCGGTCGCGAGGAAAGAAGCGTCTTCCTTGCGCTCTTTCTGCCCTCTGCTCCAGTTTTGCAATTCTTGTGTTAACCGAATTTGACGCGAGTCAGACGAGAGGGAGCCTGGCGGAGGGAGGCGGCGCGGGGCCGCCTGCCGCTGCCCTCCTGCCCCGTCTCGCTGAGCCGCGCGCAAGCGATGCCCGTGCAGCTCGTGCCGCTTCCGTTATCGGGGCGGTTTCACCTCGGGCAACACACAGCCGTTTCATGAAAAAGCAAACGCAAACCTAAGCTCATCCCTCAGACTTTCAGGCTCTGCCCCGTGCAGAGCCAGGCCGTAGCTGTTGGGCGAGCACAACGCGACTGGGCCGCAAATGCTGAATATTCACAGAAATGGCATCTGCTTTAATCCCCACCTCTGATTTCCACCAGCAGTGACCGCTAGGCAAGAAAATACCGGTCAACTTTACTGGCAGTAAAAATGATGTATTTATTTGGATTATTCGGAAACCAAAAAAGGAAGGAGAAAATGTTACGGGACCTTTAAAAGGTCCACAAGGAACCCGCATTTTGTGTTTGCTTTGGGAGTTTCAGTGGGTCTGATATGGAGCCTGTCTGTCCTAGTGAATTGCACTGCTTTTTATAGAAGATGAAGCAATTGCTTCTGGAGGGTTATTCCTAGAGTCTCTTAAATATTGTCATTTGGGTGACAGCAGCGATTCAGTAATCATTTTTGCCTTTAAATGGTCATATTAACTTGGTGGTCTTATTCAAACAATGGGAGTCTTTCTTGAGGGATTTAAGCAATTAATAATTAATTGTAAGTGCTCCATAGTTAGCAAAGGTTCTGTTTAAAGATGGATTTTATGTCTTCAGGCCCACCTCTGTAAGTGACATAGGCCTGAGAATTTGAGATAAATTGTCAGAATATCTAAGGGGAAGCCCGTTGCCCCCTTACCTCCCTCCCTGAACCCCTTCCCCCCTTGTTTCTCAGAGCAATTGCCCTCAGTGGAAAATAAAAATTCCACAAAGAAACCATCTTTCTTCAAAACTGGATGTTTGTGAGGTTTTTTGACTGTAGCTTAATGTTTCCCCTAAAGTGTTATCAAAGTCTGCAGGTATTTTCCATTCTAGAATAGAACGCCAACATTTTTACACAATATGTAAATAAAAAAAATGAAGTGAAGGCAGACTGAAACATCTATCCATTTCATATACTGGGCAGCTTTACAATTTTTGATTAAAGAGTCCTAGCTTTCTGACCATGCTGACTGTAATGCATCCTGTGGCAGAGGTGGAAACATCAGATGGTCCTGAAATTTCGGTCTACTAGTGTGTCACTTTTCTGGGTAACCAGACAGGTAACTTAATGCTTCATATTATGCTGCGGTAACGATTCAAAGATCTATTTTTTTGAGTACACATTTTGCCTAAAAGTGGAAAGCAGAAGCTCAGTTCAGCATCTATTTTCCAGTCTGTAACTACCAGTTGACGGGAATTGCCTATTTCCACCCAATTCTTCCCTTGCGTACCTGCCCGGTTCAGGTGCTGAGCGTCGCTCCGTGCCGCCGTTGGGCACGGAGCCCCTCGGCACTCGGAGCGGCTGGAGCCGAGGCTGGGATCAGCCGAAGGGCCAGGGGACACGATTCCCGCCCTCCCCCCAAATGCCTCTAGTTCGTAGCCGCTTGCATCAATTTTCCCCTGAATTTCCTGTGTGCAGCTTTGTCTGCTGCGAAGGCAACTGTCTAGACATCTATTTATAAAGAAAGCCGGTCTCCGTACAGCAGTCTGAGAGGTTCGTCTCCGAGAGGCTGGAGTACAAGTGCGGATGGGTAAATGTAGGGCATATGAGATTGATTTGAAACCAATAACAGCCAAGGTAAGCACTCGCACTCGACGCTGCAAACGCTGCAGCTCTGTTGCAGCGTCCTACATAGCTTTTAGATGCTGCTGCTACTTACCTGCCTGCTATCGACTGAACCCAAGTAGGCCATTTCTGCAAGAGCCTTAATGGATTTGTTTTTATAAACAGGCAGCAGTTCCTGGGAGAGGTGCCATTTTTTGTTGCTTTTATTTTGTTTTGGTCTCCTATGAATATATTCTCTTACTATTCATTGCAATCGGCTCCAGGAGGGAAGCAGTGTGAACTAAGCTGGCTGATTGCCCGATTATTTGTAACGTGCCTGTTAGAGGTGGGGTGCTCAGTGTTTTTCCCAACATTATTCTATTTTCTTCTATCTTTATATTTCTTCTGCTGTGCTCCAAGGCAATAATATTAGCTTTCAGATCCATGCGTGCAAGAGCCCGTGTTGTCCCTGGAACTTGTTAGTGTACAACTGCATTTCCTGCCTTCCTCTCATGCAATCCCTCAGCTAAGGGGGTTTTGTTCCAGAGCTCCATCTCCTCCGAAAACTTCCCCAGATCAGCAAGGGCAGGTAATTTGCAGGCAATTTTTTCCTCTGCTTTTGCATTCTGCGAAAAGCACCAAACCGCATGACAGACTCTCAGACAGAATATTAAGAAATCGTAAAAAATGCAACAGATGGCAGCAAATACAGACTTGTCCTCCTACCTTCCACATCTCTCCTCTGGCTTCATCAACCAAAATATTGGGCAGCGTTATTTCGGTATTACAGGCAGGTACTGTGGTTAAATAGCAGCCCAAGGGCATGCAGGGAGCCCTCGGCAATACTGGGAAATGAACCCGGACCCACTGCTTGTCCTGCCTGCTCTCGGCCGCTGAGCGCCCTTCCTCTCCCTTATGATTCCCATTCTCCATTTTTCTGCAGTTCTCCTCGAATGAATCTCAATAGGCGACTTTGTCCTGATAGGAGAGGATGAGGCATTGCATAGGCATTTCAGAATGAACATCACAATTTTCTTCAATATATATATATATATATATTTAAATGAACCTTAATGAACATGTCATTATTTTAGATACTTAAGAGAAAGCCCGTTGACCTTTCTGACTATGCTAATTGGTAAGAATTGAGTAGCTCCTTATGAAAATATCGACTGTTGACTTATTAACCCTTATGAGGAACATTTTTCTGGAATTTTTCCATTTGGCTTCAATAAGTCTTGGATTGAGCCCATGATAGTACACTTTCCAACTGAAGTGGTTTCAGCCTTTTTGAAAACAGCCTACATTAGCAAAAAGATTTTTCACATCAAAAGCATAGTCAGAGCAGTGAAATCAGTTCTTATCTATCGCTTTCAACTCTGCCTGCTTCCTCAAGGCAGCAGCTTTGAGGAAAATGAGTAAGATGGAATCAGAATTTAGATTAACATAAAACATTTTGCTGGAATGTTGGTATTTTTTAAGATACTACAGGAAAAAATAAAAAGAAGGCTAGAATGAATAATTGTTTCCATTAAAAGGACTTTGCTGCGTCTATTAGGTGATTCTAGCCTCCTTTCCCATTAGTGGTAATTTGCCAGAAAAGAAAGGTACATTGCATAAATATTTCAAAGTAACCTGGGCAGCAATTTGAAGATATTAAGCTTTCAACTTGATTCATCTTAACATCCAGGATCTTAAATGCAAACAAACACTATACTTGAATACAACCGACCAAAATGAGCTTCAATTTGCAGGAGTGAACAAATGCTGAGGACCAATCAATATTTCTTCAAGAAGTTTAATTATCACAACTGGAAAAAAGAGCACATAGGAATGCACATGTCAGGGAAAAGAGTTGTTTTTCTAAACAAGCCCTAGGTTCGCAGTGCACACACAGGCAAACCCATTCTTCATCTACGCTGGGCTCCGTAAATCTAACCAGTAGGTTACAGCACTGTCAAGCCAAGAGTCCAGGGACTTGTTTCCTAGCTGGATATAATGGACAGAAACTGGCATGGAGGAAATATCGCAGAGTGTTTCTTATGCCTTGTAATTCCTCCCAGAGCCTCTTTTACTCCACCTATTCGGCACGCGCGCTTTCAGCGCGTACGCTCACAAAATGGGGTCTCAGCAGGCTGTGGTCATTAAAGATTATTCTAATCATTGCGGTAATCCCTGCGACTGATGTATAAACTCTATATAAACAAATACCAGGAGACTGTCTCTGCCTTTAAGAACTTACAATCCAAATAACGAAAAAAAAGGCAAACAAAGGATTATCATCACCAGGTTTGGGTGGAGCGAAGAACAAAACCCAAATCTCCTGCCTTGCCTTTGCAACATGTCCCTTCTTGTTCCCTCAGATCATCCTGAGATTTATTTTATTTTTTATTTTTTTTTCAAGCAGAAGGGGTTTCATGCCAGAGGTCTGGCGTGATTCCAGGTCGGATAACCCTGGCTCCGTTTACGCCGCCCGTCAGAGCAGGGTTTCCTGAGCGATCAGAGGTTTGAGCCAGCGAGTCCCCGTGGCGCAAGGCAGCGGTGGCAGCAGCCGCCTGGCCGCCTTCGCATGGGGACGGTGCCGCCGGGCGCGCGGCCGAGCTGTCACCGCCAGGCTCGCTCGCCTCCGGCGTGCGTCAGCCGAAGGGGCTTTGGTGCTATCAAGTATTACTGTAGCCGGCTGCATTATACTCTAAATATTCCTGAAGCACATAGGCCTTCTGCGGCCCAGCAGCGCGCTCAGAAATGTTAGGGAAGCTTTGCTGAATTTTGATGCTGACCTTTTGCCTGCAGTTTGCTGCCCTTCGCGTGAGGGCAGAGAGGCCGAGCCCTCGGACGGTGCCCGTGCGCAGCTGCACCGGGCTGCGCTTTGCTTGTGCCGGCTGGGTGGCTCCGCGCCAGGAGGACGGGGAAGGAGGTCTGACCGTCCCCGGCTGAGCGAGGCCATCCCGCCGCTCGGCTGGTGCGGACGGCGTGAGAGGAAAGGGCCATGTCCGCCACGCTCCCCGGGCTGCTCTGGAGCTGGGCCTGCCCCAGGCATCAGCCTCCCACATCTGCCGTCTCTTGCAGGACGAGTCCGTGAGCTGTTAACTGCCTAATTTGGTGGTGCCAAGCTCCCGGTTAGCATTTGTAAAGCGGTGCGGGGATGCTAGGTGGAACTCTTGAGCTGGGTTTTGCCCGTGCTTACTGAGTGGAAAAGTGGTGGAAATTGGTGGAGCCGCTTGCTCCTGCAGGCCAGGAGCTCCCTGCGTGCTCGGAGGTGGCAGGAGGTGCTCTGCTGTGCCAAGGCTGAGCCCTTTTTCGGGTGGGAAACACTTAAGCACATGGTTAACTTGAGGCTTGGGCTTTTAGGTTGCGCTGGGCTCAGCGTGTGAATGTTTGCGGTGTTAACGGGGACAGGCTGCAGTGCGGGGTCTGCTGAGCCACAGCAGGAGATCTTGAACTGGTAGTGTCTTCTGGGGATAAACTGTAAACTTGCCTTTCGTCCTTCCTTTGGCCATACTAGATACTTCACCAAGAGGGAAGTAATATAGGGAACAGCACGAGATGATTTTTGAAGCGAGATAGCAAATTGCTCAGAGGACAAACTTACATGAAGCTGAACTGAATTTCTAGGAAGATGCTGTTTGTCATAAAGAATGTAGTTTAAAAAATGGAAAGATAAGGTCAGGAATCTAGATTTTGGGTTTAATGGTCTTGCATCTGGAAGTTAGGAGCTTTCTGTCCAGATTCTGAAGCTGTGTACGTTCAGCATATACATTATGTATGCTATGCAATCCCTATACGGTCCCAACTGTGGTTACACTCCAACCTTTGCAGTGCTGTGATGTGCTGTGTACACGCACAGCCACCTTGCTATAATGTCCCGTGAAAATCATCGCAGGTTGTTGATAAAAGGATTAAGGTATCAGAGCATTCAATTCTTTGTTCATGTTTTTTTTTTTTTTTTTCAAATGGTTCACAAAAAGAAGAAAATTTCAGAGCAAGAAAGAACATAGTTTAAAGTATGAACTTCTCAACTCAGCATCAAGAGGGATAAACTGTATTTAAACAATATGTTTAAATAAAGTCTGAATTGATACTAATTCATTCCAGATGAGATTTTGGGATCTCCGAGATACGTGGCCTTGCCGTAGAATCCTCTAAACGTCCTGTGAGTAGGAGTCAGCTCTGTGCCAAAGCCGGGACCTGCAGGGCTTCGCCCCAGCCTCGCGGCCAAGGCAAACGTGCCTTGGGTGGTCCTGTCTCCCCAACAGGGCGCTGGGGTGCCCGGTTGGAGACTGGTGAGCGTGAGCCACCTCCGAGGGTCCCGCGTCCGAGGTGACGTTTTGCAAGTCACGAGACCTTTCTTGGCCTTGGTTTCTCCCCGCAATATGAGGCTGGCAGTTCCTTGGTGAAGAACAGGGAGATAAATCTCCTGCAGATGCAGGTTGCTATGTTGCTCTGTACTCTGTAGTGCTCTGTATCCTTTTTGTCCCTCTTTGCAACATATAATTTTGTAAACCTCCCTGCTCTGGTCTTTTATCAGTACATTTTTTTATTTTATGTCCACAGCATGATATTCCAATCAGACATGCCCCGTTTTTATTTCTCTTCCTTAAAAGAACTGGCAGGAATACAAGCATGTTTCTTTTCCGCTTGGCTCCCCGGTACTTCCAAATACCCAGCACAGGAAAACTCTTAAATATAATCTTAAGACCTTTATTCCGGGTGGCATGTGAGCACAGTGCAACTTTGAGCGTGTCTGTGGGAGCTTTAGCGAGTAGAGATGTTCTCCCACATGGAGACGATGGCTCTGCATGGGCTGCGAAGCAAAGCTGGGTGGTACGTCTGCTTCGAACCGTACCTAGTTCCTCTGGGGGCAGAAGTATTTGCCTGTAGCAGCCTGAGCGAAAGGGCACAGAGAGCTCTCGATTACTCTTGAGTGTTAGTTTGCCTTTAGCTAGTATTTGACTCCTAAGCCAAAGCCCTGATTTAAGAGTGTCACTGGTGACCGTGGCACTGGCAGGGTCTCCGCGCTGTAGCACAACACACATGGTCTGAAGAGCTGCAAATATGCTGAGATCTTCCCCTTTTTCTCTTCAATCCCTTTTCTCTTGCCTCACTTCATGATGTCGCAGAAAGGACCTTATGTATATATACACAGGCACACATATATATGCACACGCGTATATACGCGTAGACATATATATCAGATTTTGTTCTGTCATCGCTCTGTGGATCCCTGAGCAGAACGCAGAGGGATGAGCTGCACAGTGAGGCTTTCAGCAGAGGAAACCCAAGTCACCTCCAACTGTGCGAGTCCTGCATTGCTCCCGGCCCCGGGGACCTCGGGGATTCTCTGCCCAACACCTGCGCGCGGCAGCCAGGGACGTTTCATCCTGGGTTTTCCTGAGCCACAGCCGTTAACATGTGGCTGAACCAGAACGTGTCTCGGAGAACAACATCCAGTCTCACTTCAAGCTTCTTTTATCAAAAATGACCCCAGAGAGTCAGAAATAAATGAATTTCCAGTGTTCCAGATATGAACAGGATATCTTTTATCTCAAAAAACTTCAGGTGAGCGACGAACTACGATACATAGTGCAAACATATCCAGTCATTAGACTGGACATTAGATATTAGACTGGATAAATAGTGAAGCGTTTCTGCCTTATTTCTTGTCTCCATAACTTTAGATTCAGGTTCTAATCACAGTGTTTTGCCCCCCGCGCCCTGCAGGAGCGAAGCCGGGCACAGTCACTGCGCTTCGCACCCTCTACGGCAGCGCTTCCCAGCATCGCTGCAGCCGGGCCATGAGGGATCCCAGCCGGGTGACATGCAGTTCCACAGTGCTGTGGCAGTAGTGGTGGTTTTGCGTTGGTTTTATTTTCCTTTCTGGGATTTTTAGTTCTGTTGTCGAACTTGGAGGTATTATTCACATAAACTTCTTTCCTGGTTCTGCCAGATCTGGTTTCATGGTCCTTCCTCTTGTACTTGGCATCATTCCCCAAAACCTTATTTGCTGTCTGCATTAGCTGAGAAACTTTTTATAAAATCTTGGCTGTCTTCACTGTTGATTAAAGTCCAGCAATTGCTCTTGTGTGCTCACCAGCATTGTTTCAGCAATGACAATCTTGGGTAATGCCAGCATTAATGTGGGCTTTCATTTGGCCACTTTTCCTGAAGGTTTTGCAAGCAAGAAATTTCTTGCTTGCTTTTTAGTTTTCAGGTCAGACTTCAGATTCTCGCACTTAAAAGTTTTGCTCATTTGTGGAAATTTCGCTCAGTTCCACCACCTCAGGCTCCCTCCGTCGCTCTCTGCAGTCCAGCTGTGTCCTGATGCTGCACTCTTTTCCACCACACAAAACTCCAGCGTTCCTGGCTGCTGTGGACCCTAAGACTCATTGCGTTTTTATCTCATTGTATTTTCTGTGTCCTTTAAATTTTTTTTCTTTGTGTCTGTCAGCCCTAAATCAGGAGCCTAGGTGATTTATAAAAAGCACCTATTCTGGTTTTTGCTTGCCTTTCGTGCCTTTTGCTTGCATTGGCCACACGGGCCGGGAGGCTGCCAAGCGCTGAGGGCTCGGCTGGAGTCAGCGTGACCCGTGCGGAGAAGTTCGCTCCAGGTCCCGGGAAGACTCTCATTGTGTTGGATCGGGATTTAGTCTGTGCTATGCATTTTCCTGCCTGTTAAGATACATATAATAAAATGGAGGTGTTGGCAGCTGGATCACCAAGGCTGGCAGAGGGCGTGTGGACATGTGTGTTCGCCCATGGGATGGCCGGGCCGTATTTTGCATTTATCCTATTCCACGTTGTGCATTTATCTTATTCCACCGATGGCGACGAGCAGGAGGTTGGTTTTAGCAGCGCAGATGCACGTGCTGCCATCTTACAGAAAAGCAGAGCAAAGCTTTCGCCCTGGGGAGGTCCCAGGTGACTTGTCCAACTGGAGTGACCTTTCATGATAGCTGGAACGAGATCCAGAGTATATAGATCTGTGTGTGTGAGTTTATAAAAACAGTGATTCCAGGACTGGAACCGAGAGCTCGTCCTTGTGCTTCCCTGCAATACGTTTGTTTCCTTCTCTGAGCAAGTCTGCTTTAAGAAAGACCTTGGCCAACTGCGACAGGCCTAAGGGCCGTTACTTCTGCAGCTGCATGAGACTCTTCGGTGCCACAGCCCCAGGGGGCTGTGAATGCTGAGATCTGGCTTGTGTTTCCCACCAAGCTCTGGGCCAAAGAAAGAGGGAGAAAAGTTTGCAAGGGGCAAATGGTTGAGAGGCAACTCATGCTTAAGGAAAAGCTGTGTTTTCACAAAGAGAAAAATCAGCCCAGTGTCTTCTCTTCTAGCATACAGTAAAGGCAAGTCTTAAAATTGCCAGGACCTCTGGGCTTTACATCTTGCTGTGTGATAACAGCCTTGCTTGCCCATCGCATGGCGGACCAGTGCAAGCCCTAAGTCATTGTAATAGCTGGGCTTGTGAAATCCCTGTTTTCCTGCTCTCCTCTGCAAGCTAAGCAATCCGTCACGCCTCCAGACATTGCAAATAGCGCATGGACCTGTATTGAATATGTAACATTATTCTGATCCTTTGATCTTGCAGCACATTGCAAACTTCCAAGCCTCAACAAGCCCTTCTCAAGCAGGGGAGATGTTGATTTTCCTGCCTTCGCAGGGGTGGAAACTGAGGCTTAGAGGCTTGCAGTCCTGCAAGGCAAGGCTAAATTCAGTGACCTTGTGCAAAGGACCAGGATTTCATTGTGAATCCCAAGAACTCAACACTTTCAGTTGGTAAACTTAAGATCCATGGGCAGCTGTGGCCGCAGGGGAGCTGTGCAGGGTAGGGAGCTCATGGCTTGCGCCGCCTCTCCGTGTTCCACCGAGCACCGTAGCCACCCTCCCGGGCAGGCCGTGTCCTCGCCTCAGTTTTAGAAGGGAGCCAGGGGACTTCCTGCATTTGCGCCGTCGCGATGCGGAATTCCTGCGCATTGTGCATGTGCGACGAGCGCCCCGCGGCAGAGCAGTGCTCGGAGCGTCGCTCCCGCTCCGCGCGCTTCTGCAGGCAGCAGGTCTGCGGGTGCAGGAGCTTGGGCAGGATTCCCCGGGGATTTTAGCAGCCTTGGGGGACTGTGGACAAAGGCCCGTTGCGGTTTTGCCCTCCCTGTGCAGAGAGTCTCTTCCACCAAGGATCTTTGGTTGGGAAAGAGCTTGAATTTGGGAGATGGCCCCATCGCTGAGCTCTGTGCTGTTGCCATCAGATTTCAGAGTTTTTGTCTAAGTCACTTACAGCAAGGTGACCTGTCTCAGTGCATGATGGATTTAAAAATGTTCTCTCAGCCTAAGACTGTAACTGAACAGATCTCCAGCAAAGGAGAGCGAAGACAGCGCTGCTAGATTTGCCTTACGGTTTTAAAGCAGGGCTAAGCCCTTCCCTTTTGAATGTCACACACAATAGTTACTGACTCGGGCGTTTGCAGCACCAGTGCGAGCACCGCACGGGCTTAACCTGCTGGGGGAAGCTAGAGGTGTTTTAAAGCTGCCCTTAGTGTCCGTGGCCCCTGAAGATGGTGGTCACACCTGCACACGCAGTTCAACTCGCGTAGTCCCCTATGGCAGGATGTAAAGCACTATCCGTCATCTCCAAACCTAACCAGAACCGTATTTTTATGTTCCGGAGCAGGTCTTGGAGTAGGGGCAGGATAAATCCCTCTAATTGTGCCACTCAGTAGACACAGCTTTGTTTATTTTTGAAGCTGGCACAGAAAGGCAGGATAAGCTTAGCTGACCACAGGCCATTAAGCATTATGATTTGAATTGAATACTGAGCAGTATTGTTAAGGCATAAAGGGAAACTCTGGAATAAATTAACAAATCACATAATATCGCACATTTCCCAGAAATGCAACAGCAACCACTCATCTCTTTTCAACTACTTTCCCAACTAAGGGTGAGATATTTCTGCTCTAACTCACGGCATCCAGAAATGAGACGTTTCCATTTGAGCCGGTCACGACTGGAGCCGTGCTCCCTTCTGAGCCGACGAGGAGCAGCGGGAGCCTCCGGAGGGCGATTGTGCTTATCTGAAGGCAGGCGACCGTAGTGGACCCGATGCGGTGCCCTCGGAAGATGCTTTTCACCTCATTGCAGGCGTCCGTGGACCCTGCTCCTCGCCGGGCTGGGCGGTTGCGGACGCGTTGCCCCGCGTGTGTGGTGGGCACCAGCTCCTGGTACCTTCGGGATATTCTGGAGGGAGAGCCTGTCCGATGCTTAGGGGCTTCTGTTTGCCGTGGTCACACAACTAGTCCGGTTCATCCGCAGTCCATTTTGTTATTTTTCCCTGGGGGAAGAATTCTGCACAGTAGGAGAATTCCCATCATCTACGGGCAGAGCGTAGACATGGGCATGTTATCTGTGGGGGCACCCATGCGCATCCCTTCTCTGCACCGGGCTGAAAAGTGGGGCCTTTGGCTCAGGCAGACTGCTGTGGTGTAGTGTAGGCTCTTCAAAACAGTCAGGGTCACAGCTCCAGGGTATCAGAGCCTCCGGTTGCACTGCTGGAATGATGCGGTGGCCATGACTTGTTGTCACCTTTCCCTGCGCTGGCTTGGGAAGGGGATGACATCTCTGTTCCGGAGCATTTGCTGACATTTGTATTTTGAGTGACTCCTTCTGGGAGGCAGCAACTAAACTGCGTGGAGCCTGAAACCTGCTCTTGTCTGGACACTGTCTGCTGCAAGTTCACATTCATGTGTCTGATCCCAGAAACTGTAATTGGAAGACTGGAGCTCATTGGAGTAAGAGCTTCCAGAACTAGACCCTAAAAATATATGTTATTATATCAAATAATACATCTTACTGATTAAAATAGCTTAGTTATTGAACAGTGGCTGGCATCCAAAGCTTGACATCCATATTTCTGTTGCCAGGATATATTCCCACTAAAAATGAATTAAAAACATAGAAATCAATGTCTATTTAGACTATTCATTATTATTGCTTGGTTAAGTATAAACAGTTTGTCAACATGTAACAGCCACTTGGAGAGGATATGTCCTTGCAGTAACACAAATCCGAAATTCTCCTGGCTGATTCTGAACCTGGCACTCGCAGCCTTGGATGCAACTGCAGAGCTCAGAAGTTTTGAAACTAGCCTTCGGAGCTGGGCTTTGGGTAAGTTTCTGAGCAGTATATAATTATTCCCATTATACCTGTCGTCAGTGATTCATTGACCGCTGAGGCATACATATGAGCTATTTTTCTCTTTATGACTTTTTGGGGGGATGATTCACCGGTTCTAAGTGTACATTATCATATGACTAAAGAAGAAAAAAAGACAAATGGAGTGAAGTGCCACTGAGATTTTCCATATTAAAACAAGAAAGAGTTTGGTCAATAAAATAACGCCGCTCCTCCCATGTAAGGGCAGCAGACATCTGTAAAGCTTCAGAACTGACAGTCCGAGTCCGTGCGGCCCAGCCTGAGTTTTACACTTTTATAATTCCATTGATTTGAGCGTGGTGAAGTCAGTGGAGTAAAACAAAGTAAATACAGCTGGGAAAAGCCCGGAGTACCTTAGATTTTCTTCTGAATGGGTTGACCTTTCTGTGCTCAGATGTTGGTCCCTCCATGTTGCTCCCTAGCCCAGGCTCCCGGTCCCCGGGAAGGCTGTTCCCTGCTTGTGTGATGGGAAAGCAGGACGGTGTGTCCGGAATTGCTGGAGTGCTCGTGGCACATCCAGCTTTCGCCAAAGAGAAGGGGAGACATCAGCTGTGGGGGAGCAGCTCTTGCAATAAAAATTAACAGTGTCAGAGGCAAGTGAAAACCTCGCGTGGTCACAAAGTCTGCTCTGATCTCAGAGCTCTGAGCGAGCTTTGTAACCTATAGGGAAGACGGGCAGCAAGTACCACTTAAAGGACTGTCTGAAAGGAAGAAGAAAAACCCATTCCACTGCAAAATGTGGTGTGCAGAGTGAGATGCTCTGTTGAGCAACAGGGAAACTAGATTTATGCGTCCCTGCTAGCTTCTGCGAGCAAGCCAAATTGCTCTGGCACAGAACACATGATATTTATTCACAAAAATGTGGAATTAATTGCTATCATACACATTTTTTAATGGGAACATATTTTATTTTTTTATATCCGACAATGGTGCCGGCCCCGGTCGCTGTCGGGGACGGGAGCGCCCTGCCGAGCGAGGGGCCTGCCCGGCCGCGGGCTGCGCCACGAGGGGCTGCGCCAGCCTCTCCGGCCACGGCAGTCCCTTTGCGTTTGCTTGCATTGACTTATCAGCAGGAAATTAGCCTCTCTCTCCCAGATATTTTGCTTTTATCATTGGCTGTTGCATTTGGTTGGTTTTTCTCTTCTTTACGGTGTTTAAAAGCAGAGGAGGTGAATTCTCAACTCTCCTCTTTTTTCTCCCTCTCTTACTTCGTGACTGTCCTGATCCATCTTGAAACCAAACCAGGGGTTTTCTTTTGTACCATGTCTTAAGTCCAAAAATTGCTTCCTAGATCACGCAGGCTCTTGGCACACTTTGTCCTCCAGCCTCATGAGATGTTCAGAGTCTCTCCTCTCACCACCACAACTCAGACGGCAGGTTGCACCAGGACACTCTTCTGTCATCTAAGCCACCAAAACATCGTTCTGCTCTGATTTTGCCTGTACTCTGCAGCCTACCAGGCAGTCCAGAAGTGATTTTCCCGCGGTTTGGACCGCACAAAAGCCTCCAGGGCAGGAGAGGGGGCAAAAGCTGGTTGTATTTGGGAAGAAGAGGCCATGAGAGGCTCAGCTGAGGTAGGAGAGGGGCACTTGGCCTGCAAAGAGCTCCTTCCACCTGAATCAGGACTTGGCTTTCCCCCAGCACGAGCTCAGGGTTACCTGTCCCCTGTCCATCAGGCACTGGCCATGTCCTTGGTGCTTTCACACACGTGCAGAGGGAAGGGGTTTGGATGTGCCAGGGTAGGGATGACGCGAGGGGTGAGCAAGTCGCCCTGATGCGGTTCGGTAGAAAGCAGTAACCGCAGTTACAGGCACGGTTGACTAAGGTAATTTGGAGCACAGCTGGCCAGTAGCAGGGATTTCTGTTCTCTAATCATTGCCATGGGCCCACAGGCTGGAGGGAAGCCCAAGCTGAAAGGGTCACTTGCAGGCCAAAAAAAGAGTATCTGTTGGCTGGGAACTCCAGACTCAACAATTTCAAAAACATGTTTTTCTTCATCCTGTTGAAACACAAGATTACACTTAGTCATCACTTCCATGGCTGGACGCTTACAATCTCACAACGACAAACCTTTTCCTCTCTTTTCTCCCACCCCGCTCCCTGCTTCTTTTTTTTTTCTTTTCTTTTTTTTTTTTTTTTTCATCTAAAGAGTTACTTATTAAACACACACATTTTTTCCTAGCTGGGGATCTCCACTCAGGTTTTTGTGGCAGATATCCCAACGCCAAGAGAGTTTTCAGTAGACTTGGGTAGACATAGAAAACACACGGTTATTCCGTTGCACTAAAGAAGTGGGGGTCAGGTCTGCAGCAAGGGTAGGTGATCCTGGCCCGGAGATCCATCCGGGTGGTGTTTGCAGCCTCTTTTGGAGCTGTGTGGAGGAGCAGCATTTGCTCATGGAGATGCAGAGCACATGTGGATGCCGAGAACTTGTGGAGTTGTGTCCCTGTGGCCAGAGCCGTCCCTGCTCCCTCCTTGGGGACTGCTGTGTTGGAAGGGAGCCCTGCCCTGCCTCGTCCATCCAAGTGAGTGCTGCATGGAAGATTATAAAAGGGCCAGATCTGGCTCCCTGTCCTTTCCAAACCTTTCTTACCCATTTTCAAGCGCTCTGCCTGTTGCCTACATTCCCACTAAGCCTTTTGGTACCGCAGCAGTTCCCTGAGCCGGGATAAAGCTGCCCTATATCCCGCATCTGCCTTCCTTGCCTCCGAGAGATTTCCAGTGAGCTGTATTGCAGTGATCCGCTTTTCCTCACCCCTTTCCCAGAAACTCTGTCAGCTTCTCTCTGCTTCCCTTGTGAAATACTGCCGTGCGAGTCCCTGCCTCACCCTCTCACCCTGCGCTTGTTATTTCAACCCATCTTCGTTATACAATGTTGTTATTACATTTACCGTAGTGTCTGCAAGGCTCGAAATGCAGATGCACAAAACAGAGTAAAACAGTTTGTTCTGCCCCAGTGGTCTGGGTTGCTAGAGATTATTTTAGCAACCTTCACCTCCATTTACTCACCAATTAAACCAAACTCTCGGCATTTCGTAGCACTATATAAATACTTGCCTGGAATCAGATTCACTCTCTGCTGTTGTACAGTGTTGTACAACTTCAATTGATACAGCTAGAATGCAGCCAAGCTTTGAATGATTTTTTTTTTTTGACATGTCCTTTGCTAGGATATTTAAATTATTATTATATAATGATGACTAATTCCCTAACTAAAGTCCAGCATGAAAATCTCAGCTTTGGATCTTATTTTTCTGAAGTATAAAAATGTCATTTCACTTCCATAATATTGTTCATCTTTTGTATCTGCTTGATTCTCCTGAAAATCTATTCAGCATCCGTAGTACCACATTTTGTGTACGTTCAGCCAGACCTGTGCCTTTGATGTTGCAGTTGAACTCATGCTGGCAGCCCCAGCTCACCTGCAGCCTATGCCCTCAGCACATGCTGCAGCGACCCTGGGGAAGCAGGTTTTATTATTTCTTGATGAGGGAAATCCTGTCTTGTAGGGCACACGGTGCCCAGCAGCTCTCAGAAGGACAGTCTTTGTCTGTCACCTCCCAGGGTGGCAGAACTTAGACACACGTAGCTCAATGCATAGAAAAAGCCTAAATAAGCACTTGTAATTTTTTTTCATGAATTCATACTGACTGTGCCCTTGGTATTCTTAAGTATACAGTTTTAAGAGTGACCTCAGTGACAGTTGGGGTAACTACAGAAGCAGTGGCAGCTTCTGCATCACGGCAGTAGACAGGAGCCCAGGAGATGTGTTGATGCTGTGGGCACTTTGCAAGGGTGGAACTGAGACCACCCTGCGGGCACCGGGTCGCCTGTGCTCTTGGCAGGGCTACACGGGGTTGTACCAACAACTCTGAGTCAAGAACCACGCCGCGCTTCCAGGAATACCGCTGTATTCCCGATGCATTTGCTGCATGTGGTTTCTTTCTCATCGTTCTTCCTTAGGTGTGAGGACTGGTGTCCTTCAGGACAGCCCAGAAGCCAGCTGTGTCCTCTGCTTTCAGCTCAAGCTTTGGCTGGAGTGAGAAACTCTGTGTTTGGTTTTGGCTTTTCCTGAGACAGACTGTCTTGACGTTTGCTTTTCTCGTTTCTAATTCAGTAGAGCATGATGTTGCTTCAGCTCTGCATGGTTTTTGAGGATCCTGGTGTTGGCGTCATCTCCCTGGCCTGTCTTGTACTCCGTTGCCTTCATGTACAAGATGCTCATTAGAGATGTACCTTAGAAAAGCCAAACTGCCCCTCTGAAGACAGATATTCAATTAGTCTTTTTGCACTTTGCACCAAAACAGGTGAATCTGTCAGGCTGCCGTGCGTCATTTCACTGGGATTAATTATAGAGCGAGAAGGTCTATTTTATGGGAGCAAAGCAGAGTAGCAAAATCTTGGCTTTTAAATCTGCTGAGAGAATCCCATCAGGAGAGACACCGGCTCCTCCAACTTGGCTTTGTGCCTCCGTTAAAAATTTTAAACCAGGGTCTGAAACTTCGAGGGTTATTCAGCAAGCAGAGCCTGTACCGAAGAAACAACCACAGCGAGAAGGGGCCCTCGGTCGCATGGCGGCAGCTTCCCCTCTCCACGCCGGGAGCTTCCTAGTAAAGTCCTCATCCGATATATGGAGCAGAGCTAGAACATGAGGCCAAGCCTGCCCCTGTGGACAGGGCAGGAGCCCTCGGTGTGCAGTGTCCCTGCAGGCTGTGCAACACGCACGGTGTAAGCGGTCCGGGTGTAAAACAGCGACTTGCAGAATAGGGGGAGTAGGAATAGATACGGGTGGTAGCAAGCCGGGTAGGCTAGAGGGGAATCCTGTGGGATTGGGGCTCCAGGAACGCCACGTGCGGAGCCCTTGGCTGCCTCTGGCCAGGAGAGCTGCAGGAGTCCTGGGAAAGGAGACAGCAGGATGGAGGTGGATAAAGGACTAGATGCAATTTTGCTTTATTCTTCTCTTTGTCATGAATCTGGCCAACGAGAAACACGAATTTATGTCTGTATTAGAGAAGCATTGCTGGAATGCAAGATTTATTGGCACCGATCTGAAGAATTTCAGAAAGAGCTGTGGAAATGAATTCATGTGCTGGAGTTTAACTTATTCTGAACTCTTCCTCTACAAGGACTAATGAGCCGAACTGTGCCAGTCAATCATTAACCTTTGCCCTGCCGTGCCCCCTTTAATCAAGATTTTTAACCTCTTCAGAGTTGTTAGTTGGTACCAATACAGCTGTGAGATCGGGATTTTAATACTCAGTTTACAACGAGGCAAGAGAAATGGAGTGATTAATCCAGGCCTTGCAAAGTCGATGCGAGCTTCGGTAAGAAGACCCAGACTCCTCTGGAAAAGGAAACCTTTTCCCTCGCAAGGGGAGCTGAACACTTAGTTTTTCTCTCGTTTTCTGCTCTTCATACAGTGAAGTACAGGGGGTGGTGCTGAGCTCCGACCAAATGCAGTGCTCTGGGAAGGAGGAAGCACATGGTGCCAGGCCGAGCGCGGCGCGATGCTCACGCCCCAAGCAGGGACCCTCAGCGTGCTGCCTGGTCAGGACGAGCTCCCGCTGCCCGCAGGGAGGGCACCAGCCAGCAGCGCACGGAGGTCTCCACGCTGCCCGGGGCACTGCAGGGCCTCCATGAGAGCTCCCTGTGCTGCATGGAGACTGGGGGTTATGGTGAGCTGGCCCATGTTCTCCTTGAGCTCCTTCTGCAAACGCCTTCAGAAGGAGCCGGGAGAGGAAGGGAGAACATCCAAAATCAGGGCAGGGAGGCAGGAGTTAGCACGGATTTCACAGGCAATTGCGCTATGATGTGCTGTGAATTCCCACCCCAGCACACGAATTGAGCTTTGTGATCACGTTATCGAAGTCTGCTCTGTGGGATGCCCGGGAAGTTTGAACCTGGATGTCGTTGTTACGAGTGGGTCATTTTATAAACCACGTTTATGTGTGAGCGTGTCCGCTTGGCACCGGCTTCTGATTCATGCGCAGCCGAGGCTTAATGTTGTCCAAAAGATCAGGGCGAAATGATGCTTTTCCCCTTACTTCCAAGGAATGTGTCTCCTGCCCCTCCTTTTCCCCTGCCTCTCTTAGCTCTGCTGAACTGCAGAGGAGAGAGTTCATGCACAGAGGTTATCCTGCTTTCTTCCAATTTTGCGAGTGGTGCAGGCTCACTTTCCCAAGGAAAGGCAATTCAGTCTGGTTTTCAAAGCATTTTTGTAGGGCTGAACTGACTATAAAGCTTAATGGGATACGTACAGTGTTACACAGAATGGAGCTTTCATGCTGTGCGCTGAAGATTTACAATTATTTTAATTTAACCCAAATGAAAATATTACGAGCCAAGTTCTTTTGCAGACATCTTTTTTTGGATGGTTATTTGATTCCTTACACTTCATATGGAAGATTTAAGTTGAGGTTTGGCCACTATATTCATCAGTCCAAATGTACTTTGGGGTTGGTTTTGCAAAGCAGCCCTCCTTGGTTTTTGCAGGTGCAGTTTTTCATCCTCGCAACTAACTTTGTTTTCCAATTCGCATTGTGGGAGGGGAGGGTGGGGGTCACACGGGACACAGTGGGCATCCCAGAATGGGGGGCAGCTCTGAAATTCTTGCAAATCTGTTTGCAGAGATTGGGAGAATGAGGCCAGTGGTGTCCTGAAGCTCAGGACTCCATCGTAGGCTGGGGGTTACGTTGCTTTATGTGGATGGGGAACCTGTGCCCAGGGTGCCTGGTTTGCAGTGGGCAAGGCTGCCTGGGTAGGGGTTATCACAGGGAACACTGCAAAAAAAGGAGCCTGTTTCCTCTTTGTTGCCATTCGTAGATAAAATCAGGTGCTGCTCGGTCAGTGCAGAGCGCGAGAAGAGGGGGCAGTCGCGTGGGCTGTGTCCGGGCACCAGAGTGCGGAGGTTGGTCCCGGAACCGGCCCCGGCCCTCGCGTAGCCCTCACCTCCGCAGAGCGCCGCAGCTACCAAAACCCCTCCCTGAAATGTTCTCTGCCTTCATATTTGAAATACCAACATCCTTCTGTGGGAATGAACTGCGCTACGCGGAGGTGCTTGAGCCGTGCAGCACTTTGGCTGAGCCGAGTCAGCGCTGCAGGAGCCTTGTTTGAAGCCTCCCGTGTAGGTGTACGGGTATCCTCCCTGCCGGCGCGAGGTTGGCGCGATGGGCTCTGCTTCGCGCCCTCTGGAGCTGCCCAAACAATACCAATGCGTGTGGACTGAAGGAAGGAACGAAGATGCTGATAGGAGCCCAGAAATGTTACGTCTGTTAAAAATTTCACTTTAAAACCTTGTTTGCTGAGCCATCTGCTTTTAATCTCCCTATTGCTATGCAGTCTTCTGGGGCCTTCGGCTTGGCAACAGTTTTCCAAATCGCTAAATTAATCTTGTCAGCTTCAGGAAGCCCCAGCAACCCCCTGGGAGATGGATTCTGCCTTCGGGTACACCTGGGTGAACTCACTGAGCCACGCTGGGATTTCAGTGCTAAAACTGTGTAATCAAATACTCAGCCGTATCGATCAGCAAATCCAAATCTCACTAGGTTGCTTGTCCCAAGCCTCTGCTGCTTAGATGGCTCTGGGATGGTCTCAACACACTCCGCATGAGCGTCAGCCATTCTCGGATGTCCCTGAGAACACCGGCTAAAAGTGCTTAGTGACACTGCAACGGCACGTGCTTCAAAACAGTGTTTTTATTCACTGGCATCAAGGCATTGCTGCCTGTGCGGGCGACACGTCCCCTTCACAACACCGTGGTGTCAGGATATGAGCTGAGCACGGTAGCCACAAGCAAAGATCTAAAGCTCTAGAAAAAAAGCCAAACTTGCCAGCGCGTTTTCCAGGCTGTGCTGGCAATACTG
This sequence comes from Nothocercus julius, assembly GCA_013398735.1. NCBI lineage: Eukaryota > Metazoa > Chordata > Aves > Tinamiformes > Tinamidae > Nothocercus > Nothocercus julius. The sequence continues at coordinate 2,757,008 of VZSV01000047.1, forward strand.
GGTGTGAAAGACCTGCCCGTCTCCCTCGTGCTGGCAATGCTGGGTATTTGCCCGAAACGCCGTGTCTGCCAGGCTGGGTCCCTCTGGAGGTTTGCCTCGTGGTAGCGGCAGCAATGCCAAGGGAGAAGCACAAATTCATGTTGTTTTCCCTCCCTGCTTCTCAGGGAAAAGCCTTTAGAACAATCCTGTCAGTCTCAGCTGCAAAATCTGACATGCAGCCTAAAAATAGGGTTTCGGTGAGAGCTCGGAGTGTCTAAAATGAACTGACTGGAGCAACAGAAGTTGGCAAATCTATACTGCTTAACGTGTCCAAAACTAATTTTCCACATCAAGTCTCCTCTTCCTTTTCCCTGTGCTGTTTAAACAGGAATGTAAAAAGAAACTGTTAAGGAAACCCACATATGTAATTGTTAGGGGAGGAAGAAAGTTTTGTGGCTGAGAAACAGGAGAGGAGCCAGATGATCCTGTTACTGCTCCTGCCACAGACTTACGTGACTTTGGCAAGCCAGCGGTTCCCAGATTGTTGACTAACATTGGCTGTTCGCTCCTTGGACAGTTGTCGGGAGACGCTCCGGACTGGTGTTTTCAGGAGTGTTGAGCAGCCAGATTCCCACTAGGCTGCTCAACATGAGAAGATCCATTTTTCAGCCCTGCTCCGGAGGTACGTGGTCCGTCCCGCGCTCCTGTGAGCGTCCGCAGGTCGCGGCAGGGATCTCTGGTAAGGACAAGCAAGGAAGCCCCTGTCTAGAAGGGGGAAAAAAAGAGGCTGGTTATATCCTGCACCTTCCTAAATTAAGAGGGAAGACTTTGAAATACAACAAGAGTTGCTATATTATATACGGATCATAGGATGTTTGCCATGGGTGACTAGTGGCTGGACAATGAATTTCCAAGCTCCTCCAAACGCGATCCAGCTTTATTGTAAACACAAGCATAAAAAATAAAAAAAATCTGATTGCAGGAAATGAAACTCTGCTCTTGGTTTTCTCCTCGCCAGTGGAGAGTCTGCACATGCGGAGATGTCACTTGGGGGCTGCAAGCATTTACCCTGCCAAAAATACATGCATGTCACACTCGCTGGGTCTCTGCATATTTATGTACCACGATGAATCTGCTTATAGAGGCTATGTTGTTTTTTTTTTTAACATTTCAACCTTACTTAAAAAAAAATCAGCCGTACTGCTTTGCCAACACCCATTTCTACTCAAAGTCATAAAACTGTTTTGTAACTATTTTTGTGTGGGCTGTGGTTAATCTCCAGACAAGTTTATTTAGCAACCAAAGGTGATACTAAGAGCCAGATTTCCAAAGCAGCTTTCTAAATATGACACAGTGTTGGGAATTGCTTCTGTTTGCATGTGTGAGAGCTGGTAGACTTGCAGGTTTTCATGAATACAGATGGTTTTCTATCCTGTGTTAGCAAACGTAGACATAATATATTAGATGGTTGAACAAGAATCACGTTAGGAGGACGGTGTGCGTAGCAGAACTGCCTTTTTCCAGGAACTTGCAGGAGGAGGAGGTGGCTTGGAAGAAACTTCAGAATCTGGATGTTCCCAGCCCCACCCGTGGTTTCTTCTCCCCCTATAAATCCCTTTTTATTTGAGGATTTGCATAGTTACGGTGAATCTTCACCATTGCATTTGAATGTTTCCAGCATTAAGGAATTGAGCCTCCTGTGAAGTTTTATCACCATTTTACAGGGAGGGAGACTGGGAATGAGACGAGAGAGCACCGAGCGTGTCTGGGGGGCCTGGGCAGAGGCCAGCGCGAGGCCCCCGCCGCAGCCTCCTGCCCTGCAGCCCAGCGGTGCTGCTGCCTTCTTGATGGTTTTTACCTCCCAAGGCTGTAGGAGAAGTAGTAGTTATAGCTGATGTTGTTCTTTTCTATCTTCTTATTTGTTTTTATGGGCATCTGAGTAATGGGGTTGGTAAGATCTGAGCTCATGCTGCATAACACTGTGCAAACATCTAATATGACTATTTTAACATTTCAGGTTCAGGAAGCCAAGCACATCCTGACTTGCTTGCCTTATGAAATGCCCATGGTCTGATTGAAGAGTTCCTAACTTTTCTTTTTTAATAGCTAGTTGAGATTTTTCAGTTTCTACTGCAAAGCAGCTTTTTCCAGCTTTCATTGCTCTTCAGCTAAAATGAGTGGGGAGGTGTCCCACCAAGTTTCTGCTGTTTTGCTTTGTTTTACTTGGTGCTTTGGAGCAGGGCTGTGTGTCCACGCTACACCGACGTGCTGCGGGAGCTGGTCGAGGGCTCGGCCATCAGCTGGGATGTCACCAGCAGGCGCCTGACGTGGGCACGCTTTCCAGACAGCGTGATATTTTTAACTAGCTTGAGCGTGTGTTTATAGTAGGCAAACTCCATTTCCTAAATTTTAGTGCAGTTTGGGAAAACACATAATTAGCTATTTTAAGGGACCGTGCATTGCTGCGAGGCTGCGACGGGTCTCTGCTCCGACAGCGTCTCACTGCCGTCCTGCAGTGCGGTTGTCTCACGTGCGTACCGAGCGTCCTGCTAGGCCTGCGGTTAGCATTATGTTAAATAAAATGTGCATAGTTCAATTAGCAACCAGTCCTGCCTGCTAAATTAATCAGGCTCCGAATGAAATGACGCCTGCTTTATTGGTTATTGGAATTAGCCTGCCTGAATGGAAGGCTGAGAAGTTGCTGCTCTAACGATGCTGTAGTGCTGAATGTAGCTTTGATCCAGGCTTGATTGCTCCTGAATCACGTACAAAATAAAATAGCCCTGTACAGTTATATTGTTAACTCGCTTTTAGGTGAAATTGTAAATGTAACTGGTGAGGTCTTGGTGTCTCTCTTCTTAGAAAAAGAAGAATCCGTACTTGAGGCAGCGGTAGCTTTTTGCAAGTGTCGCTGGCCCTCTTGCAGGCCTGAGTAACGAACCACAGCAGGGCTTGTTCTGACACCAGCAAAGCTTTTAAATCCACGCCTAAATCCTGGCGCTAAACCTCACAGCTGTGTGCTTTGCTGGACAGAGGTGGCCTGCGAGGTTAGGCTCGATATGAGTAAAATCACTCTTAACAAAAAAAGAAGAAAGCAAAGGGAGGAAAACCTTCCGCGGGGACGGTTCCGCTGGGCTGACGCCTGACGGCTCGACGGGCCGTTTTCTTAACTCGCTGCTGAAGGTGTCCGCGTTCGAGCCAAGCCGGCATCTCTGCTCAGCTTCACTCCGGAGGAAAAATGTTACGACCGCAGCCTTATCTCTTGGAAAAAGAAGTTATAACAGAAGTGCTAAACTCCTAACACGACCCCAGATGAAGCCCACGTCTCTTGACTAAAAAAGGAGACGGCAGCGCGCAGCCGTCTGCGGGCCGCGTGCGGCGCAGGGAGCGCTCCCGGCACCAAGGGCGGCAGCCGGGCCCGCCAACCCGCGAGCGAAAAGGGCCGTGGGTGTCGGCGCTGCGGCCACGGCTGGCGGCTGCCCCTGCCTTGGGCCGCTCGCTAACGGCCGGCGTGGCCGGAGGGCCGCTCGTTGCAGGGCCCTTCGCCCCGGCCGTGCGACGAGCCGCGGCGGAGCAGAGCAGGGCCGTCCGGGAACGGGAAGGACTCCGGAACAGACCTCACGCGAAGCCCGTGGGCATCACGAGCTTTGTTGTGCTTTGGGCCTCGCGGGATGGCAGCGGCAGCTCCGTGCGTCAGCGCGAGGTGCCTCCCGCTGCTTTTCGATTGCCGCCGAGGTGCGGCCGGGCCGCGCTTCTCCGTTATCCCCTTGGCGGAGGCCTGGGGCGCCACGCGGAGCCGCCACGGCCCCGCCATGTGCGCGTGCGGAACAGCGCCACGCTGGGCCCCGAGCAGCCCCGCGGTGCCAGAACGCGCGGGAAGTTGCCTGCGAGCGACCCGCGGCGATGGCTGCGGCCTTCCCGGGGCTGGGAATCCGGGGAGCGGCGCCGCCGCGGCGCTGGAGATGCGGCTCCGCGGGAGCCCGCGGCGTTCCTAACGAACCCGCCTCGTTTTGTTTGAGTCCGTCAACACGCGGGAGAGCGGCCCATGGATTTGCGAGCGGTGGGTTCGCTGGCCGCGGGCTCCAGCGGCGGACGAGCCCCGAGCGGGGTGGGGTGGGGAGCGGCCGCAAGGGAAATTCCTTCCCCCCCCGCGCGCCTCTTGTGCGGAGACAGGGACAACGGGCGCCCTGAGCCAGCAAGGAGCACATGGAGGGTCCGTCCCTGCGGAGGAGCCTCCTCGAACCGGGCGGCGTGTCCCTGCTGCAGCAGCAGCGCCTCGTCTTAGGTACGTGATCTAATACGAGGAGTCCTAACGGTTGTAGGTGGCTTTTTCTGACCCCAAGAATGCGCATTCCACCTGGAGGCCAAAAAAACACAGGGCGGGGAGATGGAAAAGAGAAAAAAAGCTCTGTGTTTGTAAATGCTGACTCGGAGCCAAAGGATTTCGTGTCACCAGTCTCTCAGTCTGTCCCTGCAGTAATTGCAAGCAACACATACAAGATCTGAGCTCAAACGGCTCCAAGTGTCGAAATTCAATCCATTTCGGGTCAAGGAGCCAGTGGGGAAATGCTGCCTTTGTCAAAAAGACAGTTGAAGCTGGTTTAGAGCAGATGCAGAGAATGACTTCAAGTCGCGAGCCGGAGCTGTCGGAAGCACGTTTCCCTCGCCGCGCTAAAACGCAGCCCGATTCAGCACCCGTGCAAACGGCCGGAGCCCCCGGCCGCTGCGTCCCCGCGGGCTCCGGCCGCGATGGTCACGTCCCTCGCTTGGAGCGCGCTCGGATGCAGCTGGGAGCATCGGCTTGTTCTGCCGTGCGGGACAGCATTGCACATAATAGAGCCGCCTGGCAAGCGAGGAAGGAACTGTTGCCCAAAAACCTCTCTCAAAAATTGCCAGTTTTTTTCCCTAAAATTTGCAAATATTTTTTCTTGCTCTCCCACTTTCTGTGGCAAAAATGGGAAAAGAGAGAGAGTTGGGGAAAAAAAAGCAGCTTCCTAAGCACCGCAAGCGATCTTGTTACCCGTTGTTTCTTTAACCCAATTTAATCAGGAAATTTCAGGACCGTGTAAATGGCCAACTTTTAGACATAATAAAATAGAAAGAAAAGAATTATGTATAGGAAAGAAATTCCAACCAGTCCTTAGAGAGTATTATCAGAGCAGTCCAAAGAGGAAAAGATTGTTTCCTCCGAGCTGCTAATTGAAGGGAGACACGTCTGGGGCTGCTCGAGAGGCCGGCGGGGCCTGCGAGGCGACAGGCCCGAATCTCCGCGGCTGGCGGGATGTCGAGGGAGGGACGTGCGGACTGCTCCTCTTGGAGTGCTCGAGTCCCGCTCCGTGACCCCGGTCTGTGTCAATGTGGAGGCCTGGGAGCGAGCTGGGACCCGCTGCCCCTCTGCGTATCTTCCCGGCTGGCAAAGGGGGGCAAAGCCCCCGGGAGCTGGAATTGCTCTGCCCGGGGGCCCGCGGCTGCATGAGGTGCTGTCGGCAGCGCAGAGCAACGACTCCGGTTTTGCCTCTGCATTAAAGTACAAAGGCAGATTTTCCCGGGTTCCAAGGGCGCGCTCAGCCTGCTCCCCCAACGGCCGGTTCCCTGAGCTCCAGGTCCCTCCCCGTATCCGCTCTGCCACCTTCCTGGCTGCTTTCCGGTGCTCTGGCTGAGGTAGCAAGGCCCCCACTAAATCCTTTTCTCCAGATTTCTTTGCAGACATCAAGGGCAGGAGCTGCCTCTCGCAGAGTCGCGACAGCAGCGGGTGATTCGGGGCTGAAAAAGCGCCAGGGCCCGGCCGCAGCGCCGCGGGCGGCCCCGCTCGCCTCTCTCCTTGCTGCTTCCTAGCCAGCGAACAAACTCAGTGGCCTATTGAGGCCCTCCTGCTCCCTGTCCCATGCACTGTGCAGGAGCGGTGGGAGCTCTCCCATGGGCGCACTGGGATCCCACGGGTGGGGATCCGCGGCTGCTGGAGCAGCCAGCCCCATGCACGGGTGATCCCAGAGGACGTGCCGAGCAAAGCAGATGGTCCTTGAGGTCCTTGAAATGCCCAGAGCACGTTCGTGTCACAAAACACAGCCTCTGCCCAGACGGGACACGGAGTGGCTGGTGACACTGCGGCCTTGGGTGACAATGTTGATCTGTGCAGCAGCATGTGGCCCTGGGGGCGCCTGATGGTGTTCAGAGGGGCTGTGGCACTTGTAGGCACAAGTGAGCGGCTTTCCACGAAACGCGTGAAGCTCGAGGCCTTTTCCTGCCATTGACCTCAGTCCGGAGGCCAACTGCCCATGCCGTGCAAAGCTGGGAACAAGGGACGAGCGGGAAGCGCCGACCTCCTGCGCCCCGTTCCCCCTGCAGCGCCGGCGCAGGCCCGGCCCTGCGTGCCGTCCGTGCTGGCGTTCGGAGGAGCATCCACTCCTCTCACCTGCGGATCCTCCCTTGCATCTGGAGCTCTTTATCGCTGCTCAGCTGATGCCTATCTGGTAGTAAAATTTCCCAGGGCTTATCAGCGTTTGACAATTAGACACTTAACATCCCACTTAATGCAAAACAGATCAGAGCATGGGAATTAACAAAACAATGAAATGCCCTCGGGGGCAGTGGAAGATTTGGTGTGTGTGTGTACGTGCATACGTGTATAGATCCGTAGGTACCCACATGTATGCGCACAGCTGTGAACTCGCCTGCCGCTGCTCGCCTCTTGCTTGCGTTCGTGTTTCAGCCTGTTTTACGAAGGGCTGTGTTTGTGCGCCCTGCGTTTTGGGCTGGGGATTGCATGGCCACGGCAGCAACGGGGCAGCGCCCAGCACGTGTCAGCGGCTCCCCGAGACGCTGGCGGGGCCAGGTGTGGGCGAGCGGCTCCGAGCGCAAACCCTTTGGCTCCGTGTTTCCGAGCGCTGCGTGGGGCCGGCCGGGAGCTCCGTCCTCCCGCGGGGAGCGTGAGGGACGCTCTGCCTGCAGTAAATGGGACGTGCTGCTCTTCCAGCCCTTGCAGGGACACAATTCCCGTAGCAGCCGGGTCACCTTTGCCATGACCAAGCAAAGCCACTGTTCAGATGCCAGGGCGCAGCAACAGGCTCGAGAGGAGGTGAGATGTGGCCCAGGCCTGGCTGCTGCCCGGCTGCCGCTGCCTGTGCTGCTGCCGACAGCTCCAGTCCTGATGTGCTCCCGCTGCGGGCTGCCTTTTATTTGCTAGTTTTTAAGCAGTAAGCAACTCTTAGAGCCAAGCAAATGCCCAGCATTTGGCTGTGTCTGTTTTTCCCTGTGGCCAGGCTGACCTTTATGAGCACTAGAGTCACAGCGATGCCAGGCAGCTCACTCGGGCTCTCCCTTCTGGGAGCTGGGGTGGTTTTGTAATTACTGGAGGAGCCAGAAAGTCTTTCTTCAGTGCCTGGCTTTCCCCTAGCAACCAGCTTTCCTCCTTGATTTCTCTGCTCTTCACCTTTCCCTTCCATGTAACACCCAGCTGATACTACGCGCTTGTTATTGAAACCATCCCTGTACGGAGGCAGATGCAATCAGCAAAGGCGCCGAGCAGCCGCCGAGTTCAGCCCAGCGCGGTTGAAATCCCTCCCCTTAGCTTCACCAGCGCCATCCTCATGCTCCGTCTTAACCACCTGCCTGGTCTTTTGCAAGTCTTTGGCCCTCTCGCAGTCACAACTGGGTCATGCTGATTGCCAGGTGGGGTTGGGATGGTAAGGAACCTCTCATGGCATCTCCATGAGAGCTTTTTTCTGAGCCCATGCTCCGTGGTCTGTTCTGGTGGCAGATGAGTGCGATTTGTGGATGTCTAGTGAAGGAGCAGAGCGTGGAACCCCTCACGAAGGTCCCCTTAGATCTGTCTGTGGAATGCTGAACAGTGAGTTAAGTGCCCTGCGCTGTCCTCGTCGCTGCTTTCCTCAGCCCTCTGCCTTCAGCTGCTTTCCCTAATTGTTCTCAGCTAAGTTTCCAACATCCTCAAATACAGAAAAGCAAAACAAAAACAGAAAGCCCAAACAACTAGCATCACGAAGTCATGAGATGAACTTTTACATATAAATGACTTTAATGAAATTGAGATTTGCTGTCTCTGCTTTAGGATGTGCTTGAGGTACCTTCCTATGCTTTGCCTTGCGACCGTGAGCCCCAGCCAGCACGGTGCTTTGCCACGAATGCAGGAGTCTCTCCTAATGGTTTGGCTGGAGGAGGGGAGAGAGCATTTGCCATCTGGTAAAGTCCCTCAGAAGCTGTGATTAAAGTCTGTTCTGGTTTGCTAAATGACTGAGAGGCTCGTAGATACCGTGAGACCTGTTTTGAAGCCGTGTGACTCGAGACGTGCTGTTCCTTGCTGATCCCTGCTGTGCGTCCTGCACGGCCCCTGGCGCTGCAGTGTCGCTTCTCAGTCCTCGCTGGAGACAAATAACAATAATTAGTCCTAATAGCTGCTGCATTTCACACCTCTTCTCTTTTGCTAAGACAGATCCCAAAGAGACATCGCTCAAGCAAATAATTAATTTAAGACCCAAGATATGGATCTTAATGGCTGGGTTGAAGGCAAACTTGCCATTTTTCTAATAGGCTGCCACAAAAATCCTGATTTATCCTCATTCTGAAGTAAGGCACTGCTCCCATTATCTCAGATCTGCTGCGTGGCCCCAAGCCCTGCCCTGCCTTGTCCCGGCATCATGTCCCCACTGATGGTGTGTCCTCGTGCAAGGGCCAGGCTGTCGGTGGCACAGCGTGGTCCCGGGGCGTTACACCAGCATTTGGCTTTGGTATCCACCACCAAGCTCGGAAGCTTTGGCAGCCCAACGCCGTATATTTGCCTCCCCAGCCCGAGCGCTGCGGCGGTGCCGAGTCTTGCTGGCGTGCAGGGCTCTGGCGTACGGGCCCAGCGCTACCGCAGCCCGACAAGCTCCTGCACGTCGGGTTCTTCGCCGCGGTTGCCTTCTCCGTGCTCCTACCCCAGCAAATGCAACACAGCTGTCCCCATTCTCGGGGAAGGGGAAAACTACCTTGGCTTGCTCCATAGTTGCCAAGGGGTGAGAGCAAGCACACAGATCCTTATCACAAAATACCTCTTAACCTGAGTTTTCTTCCTGTTCCAAAAGCTACTTTGTATGTTGGGGTCGTGCTCATCATTTAGGATATGAGCGTGGTACCAAGTAGGCAAATGCTTTAATGGATCTCCTCATTACCTTCCAACCGTGAGGAACTGTCTCCATTGGATAGGTGTAATGGATGTGCCTGGGGCTGTTCAAGCCAGGGCAAGATATCACAGGTAGGGGAGAATCAACATAGAAATATTAACAATATGTTATTTTGCCGGTGCAGTTTTCCCATATGATTACAAGGGATGAGTGCTCCGTGGGAGTGAGGAAAAAAAAGACCGGGCCCATACCGATAGACCTTACTCAGGTTTTCACAGCAATATCCATCCTCTGCTGGTAATTCATTTGTTTGCTCTTATGCCACTGTATTCTATCCTGAAGGCTAACCACATATCATATATATTCAAAAGAACAGTTGCGTATAACTGGTATAGATCTTAGGCTTTCTTTCCCCAAACATGATGATATTCCTGCTGAGAATATGAAGATAAAGGCTTTAATCCTTGGGAACAAAAGGGTGTGAGTAATCCCATTTCATTGCATGACCTGGAATCTCCACCCATACAAATACATCAAAGGGGAGCTGTGATTTCACTCTTACACCCATGGGTTGAGGTTCTCACCCTGGGAAGCAAACAGCTCCTGCGGTTGTGCTGGACAGTGCCCATGAGGCTGGGCAGCGTGGATGTTTGCAGCAGGCTTTGATCTTCCTACCGGACCAAAATTATTCGCATCTCCCCAGTGTTGCTGAAAACTCTTCCAAGCACTCAAGGCAATTATTTTTAAACGTATGTGTGTTTTGGGCCAAGTCCATGAATCCTGACTCATGACTGACTCAGCCCTTACTTAAGCAAAACTCCACTTGATTGCGTTACAGATGGAGGCAGGACTCGGTGCTTCAGCCCACGGCCAAGAGGGAGCTGCTGCAAGAGCGGAGCCGACGTCCCGCTGCAGCTCCTGCAGGATCGTGGCTGATGGGCAGCTCATCCCTTGGGGTGCAGAGTCCCCCTCGCACTCCCCTGCGCCGCAGGGAGGAGAGAGCGGGGCCTGCGCCGGCTCCGGGAGCACCGGCCGGACGGGGCCACGGGAAGTTGTGCCCGTGTCACTCGGGAAATGGGAGGGGGTGGTCGGCTCAGTGACCCTGGTGCTGTCAGGAGTCAGCCTGGCTCTCGGCTCCTATCCAGGCCGGCTCCGCGCGTGGCGCAGGGCTGTCAGCGCTGCGCTCACCCCGGCCTGGGAGCCGTGTCCCAGTGTCAAGAATGTGGGACGGAGACGCTGTGGCTGCCGACTGGGAGCAGCAGTCCCGGCGGCACAAACGCAGCCGTCTGCCTGGAGGCAGCCCAGGCATCTCTGGCCAGGGCATGGCTCATCCAGAAGCCATCCAAGGGAGACCGAAGGAGATAAAATGCTAATAAACTGCCTCAAAGTGTCCCTGCTATCCGCTGCTCCCAGGAGAGCCTATGAAAAAGCAGGCATTTTCTGCTTGGCAAGCGTGACTGCCAACACGTGGCTCGTGCGACCAGAAAACTTAATGGAAATGTCATTTATTCATGTGTCACTTAAGCTTATGCTGCTGTGTTTAGCGTGGCTGCACCTTGATAAATGGCCTGATCACCCTTCTGCTTAGCTCCAGCTAGCAATAAGAGAGCCACTGCGTACGGGAGCCTCATTTGAGTTATTTAGGGTTTTGGCCTCGTCGTTAGTTAGAGGAAGCGTTTGCAGCGCCGGGCTCAGCGCATCGCCCTGGCAGATGCTGCTGCACCCTTTGTTGCCCTTAACCATTTCTTTCATCAGAGTAAACAGGTTTGATCTCCAGTTTGGGTAACTTACTGCTCTGTCTTTTGTAATGCTGCATTAACAGGCTTTGAAGAGATATATTTTCTGCCAACGTAAACAGTTTCTTGAATGTAACCAAAATGAGTCTTTGCTTGCTTTAGTTTGCTGTGAACATTATGAAGGCTATAAAATAATCATGAGCCGATGGCCTCATCAGAATCTCCTGCCGACTGTTGCAAGGCTTCCACAGTAAGGACTAAATCACGGTCTCCTCTGTAGTTTTTCTCCTCTTCTTTTTCTGTGTTTTTTCCTTCTTGGAAGCTGCCCATCGTGGTGATGTTCCCTTGCTCTCCGTGACTTTGTGGGCAACCTGGAGGACATGTGTGACCTGCCCCTTACGTGGGGGATGAGTCCCGAGGAGTTTTGCTTCTCCTTTAGTGGTTGCTGCAGACTGCTGGGGTTCAGTTCTCTCTTCCTGCTGTCCCTGACTGAGGTCACTCTGTGATCATGAGAACAACCACAGTACCTGGTTTGTATGTCCAAACACGCAGAGGTGAGATCGGAGCCCCACCAGAGCCTCCTACGGACTCTGTGGGCACTGAGTCAGCCCGTTACTTTCCTTAGGGCCGTTTAAGGCCCGGGCAGCAAATGGAGTCAACTCTAGAACACTCTGAAGAGATATTGCAGATACCTGGTCTTCTGGGCACTCATCGAATAAAATGTAGGCACTGTAGTTCAGGAAAAAATAAAGCAGGAGTTAGTAAAGTCATCAAGACCCAAGTCAAGGCTAGGGAAGAGGGTGAGTAAGGAAATCCTCCCCCATGAGCTCCTGTTTTCCCCTTGTGAAGACTCGCATTCATATCTGCCCCACGCCGAAGAGCCTGGAAACAGGATCTTCAGGTCTGGGAGGGGAACACAGCCATAGAGAGCTGCAGGAAGGAGATCTGCAAACCCTCTGCAGCCAGCGAGCGGCTTCATCTGCTCTCGCGATCCAGGGGAGACGTCAGCCAAAAGTGTTTCAGAGGCAGGAGAGCCGCACGGAGCGCGCTGCTGTCCCCGGAGCGCGGCTGTCCCTGGAGCGCGCAGCTGTCCCCGGAGCGCGGCTGTCCCCGGAGCACATGGCTGGCCCGGAGTGCGCCTGGCTCACAGTGCACGGGCTGCTCTGAGCAGCATCCTGAGTTACGGGCTCTGCTCCGTGCTGCGCAGGTGCCGGGAGGGCATCCCAGAAGTGCCGTCGGAGGAGCCGGAAGCGCTCTCGAACCCCGCTGCTCGCTGAGCACTTCCAGTCGAGCTGGCAGGGCCCAAGCGGGAATATTTGAAGGTTTTCAAACTTCCCATTGAAGCCTCCTGCCCCAAAGATGGGAAAGGGAGGCAACAAAGTTCCCTGTGAGCCTGGGATGCGGGGACAGCGGCCAGGGGGCGTTTGGGAGGATTCGGGGCAGCTGATGCGGACAGGGGCAGGAAGGATTCCCGCATCCCAGTGGTGTGGATCAGCAGTGAGGAGCCTCTGCAGAGCTTTTGCAGCAGTTTAGGTAAAAATTGCTGGGTTTGGGCCATACGTCCTGGGCGAGATGGGCTTTGGGGCTGGTTGCCAGCACCAAGCTGCGCTGGCAACATGCCGGCCTCGCTGGGCTCTCCGGCCCGGCACCCTCCTCCTCCTTGGTGCCGGATGGGATTTCACACCCTCGCGCTTGTAAAACCTTGATTGAAAAAACAGTGTCTTAAAAGGCTTAGGTGGGATTAAGATGCACAAACCTCTTACACACAGAGCTAATACTAAGGAAGTATTTAATACTTTTTAAATTACCAGTATGCGACTTATTAGCATGAGAGAGTTGTCCTGGGGCTCTGCATCTCTGCTGGGGCACTTGAAGGGACAAAATGCAGGTTGGCTTTGTTGACTTCCACCAGGACTTGGCTGTTTGATGCCTCTTGAGTTTTCTGCTGCTCCAGCCCTCATTTTGGAGAGCACTTTCCAGCCTTCTGGGCCAAACCCAGCATCCCTTCCCCAGGTCTGTGCCAAACAGCAGGGATGTGAATCCAGAGGCTGGGGAAAAGCGGGAGGCCTCGGCACGTCCGCGCTCTGCCACCGCACTGCGGAACAGGGAGGCTGCCCCCAGCCCAGCCCAGCCCTCCCCGTCCAGCAAATAAGTCCTCTGGGGAAGGATTCCCATATTTCTCCCATCTACAGAAGCTAGTTTCAGGAATTACGGGGATTTCCAGCCCTGCCCCACTTAAATGTCACGTAATGGACCCAAAGTATGGGTTTCGTTGCAGGATGCGATGTGCCAAGGCTGTGCCGAGGGGCGGGCGGGGGGAAAGCACCTCTGCTTCCCGCCCCGCAGGCCAGGAGGGGCACAAGCCGAGGGGCTCGCGGGCCTCTGGAGCAGCAGCCTCAGATCAGCTCCTTCTTTCCCGGCGCGCGCGGGGACGCCCTGCGGAGCGGAGCAGCTGACACAATGGATTTTGATCTGGAAAAGGAAGTCTGACATAACCAGTAGTTACATATTTTTTTCTTATTCCCTGGTAGTTTGCCTAAAGGCAGCTTTTAAATAATTCCTGTTTTTTTGCCTCCTGAGAAATAGTATATTTGCTTCTGAATTAATTAGGGAGCATCTTAAAAACCCCCGAGAGGCTTTGAGAGCTGCTGCTCTGCCTTCTCGATGCACGCAGCAGGCCCCATTCCTGCGGCAGCCAGTGGGAATTTCGCTCCTAACTTTACTGGGAAGAGGAAGATGCATTTTGTGGAGCACCGCCGCTCCCAGGGTATATTCCCGCAGTGCCCCGCGCCTGGCACTGAGGAGCTTCTCCTTCCCTATGACTGGAGTGAGGCATTAGTGGTGCAAATCAATAGATCGTTTCGAGCTTGGCTGCGAGGTGCTGGCTACTATGGTGCTGACTAACTTAAATCAGCAGCAGCCGAGTTAAAAAATATTTTAGTTTTTTGTTAAACTGGAAGAGGGAAACAAACTGAATTTGGACTCATCTATGTGAAAATAGATGACTCTATGTGAAAATAGATGACTCTAAAGTCAAGAATAAATTCTCGACTTAAAACAAAAAAAAAACAGAAAATGAATGTTCATTCACCATGTTGAAAATGACTGTAGAGGCTTGTCTGCAAGCGGACATAATCCCTTCCTCTTGAGGAGCTCCTATGGCTGGAAGAACTAGCTACATTTCCAGGCTCCTGAGTTTTCACGGGGTTGGGTTTGTGGCCGAGCTGGGCTCCCTGTGCTCCGCATCTCTTTGTTCCTGCATTCCTGCCTTTACCTGTTGCCAGTGGCAATATCCCCAATACAAGTCAGGACAGGGATTAGATCAAAAGACGTCTGAGGAACCAAAGATGGCCCTGAGTGAGATGGGGAGCGCAGATTAGGAGATCTAAACATCTGTGTGTCTTTCGGGTGCAGGTTCGCGTGCAGCTGGCACGGTGCTGAGGGGTGCCCGGGTCCCGCTGCCCTCGTGGTGCCCGGTGCCGTGAAACCTGCTGCTCCTCCTAGTCGCAGTTCTGCAGGACAACCCACAAGGAGAGACTCGTTTCAGGGCTTGTCCTGTCACACGTCCCTGTTCTGCAGGGCTTCCTGCTGCTTGTGCTGGTGCACGCTCGTGGAGCACAAATCACTCGTGAGATGGAGCAGCTGGTTGCTTGTGTTGCTGGCATCGGCTGGTCCTCTGTGTCAGCCTGCCCGGGAGGGTGTAAAAGTCAGCATGCTCCCTGCTGAATCTCCGGGCAGGAAAAGATGTTCTTGGGGGCCAAGTCCAAGGAGTTGCAGATTTATTTACAGTTTGGTGACCACCTACAGCAAAGTATCTCCTCTCTAGCCGTGCCTTGGCCGTGTTTCCACATTATGACTTAGTGAGGCTGCTTATGTTGTTGTCAACAAAAGAAATAAAGGACCAGGCTGCAATCCCAGCCCCACTGAGATCAACAGCAGAACTCCCATGGACTTCATTGGACCAGGATGGTACTTTATGGGAGGAGCCCGTGTTTTCTTGCCACCTGAATCTCTGCTTGTTCAGCTTCTTTTCTTAAAACCCATTCAGCCTTCAGGCAGCCCACTGGGTTCTGGCAGCAAGGCAGCCGCTGCCGAACCACAGGCCCACCTGAATCCGCAGCTCTGTCAGGTCTGGCGCTTTCTGATCTTTCCTCAGGTCCCTGCTTCCCGTCTGATTCTTGGAAGTTATTTTGTGGAAATTATTTTTCTCTGTAGCACCTGAATCGCTCCATGTAGCCTGGGGAAGAGGAAGCAGAAAGGAAGGGAGACTTTCGCATGGCCAGGGTGCTGGGCCATCCGTTCATGAGGGTTTCCTCCATTAACAAATCATACATGGAAGAATCATCGTGCACGGGGGTGGCTGCATCCCTGCCTTCCCTCCATACGGCCCTCCTCACCCTCCACACGACTGGGATGGGAAGCTCCGGGCAGACCACGCGTATACCCAAAGGTGCTCACCCTTCTCCCGGCCTGCGGGATAAAGATGCACACACACACACGCCCTGCACACGTGTGTGCTTGATGTGGCACACGGATTTCCTAACGGTAGTTGCAGCAATGAATCTCCCTATTCCTGAGTTTGTCCTGTCTAATCTCCAGGAAGATTATTTCTTTCTCTGTGCAAAGGCCAAGTTGCGTTGTGCTCTGCCCTTTGGGAAGAGACTCCTGCGCAAAACCCTTCCAGAGCTTGGCCATCGTAGGGGACTATATTTGGAAGAGTGGGAAAGCAACCCGAGAAGCACATGGAGCAAAAGCTGTGAACATCAGCAGTTTACTATGAGTAAACAGTTTCACTTCTCTAGCTGTTGTGTCCTCTGATCTTGTAAACAGGAGCTCACTACAGTGACCTATGGCCAAACAGATAAAACTGTAGCCCTGAACCTAAGCCTGTTTCTTTGTGGTTTTAGTTATAAACCATCAATAGGTTCATGAAACCGATCTGTTTCATCCTGCTGTAATCCACCATTAATGTCAGGTTGTGTCTGTGGGGTCCTTTGCTGGAAGCAAAGTCACCAACCTTGCTTCCTTCTCCCCAGGCATTTGTGAAAGAAGAGCTCCGTTGCCTGGATCTAGGAATATTACAGATCACTCCAAAACTGTCCCGTGCATTTTGGAGAAGAGGCTGTCGGTGTCCGTCTTGTGCCCCGCGTCAGCAGGAGGCAGACAGTGGTGCCGCTGTCTCCTGCCCTGTTTAAGGAGAGCTGTGTGTTCGCAGGACCCATGGTGCAGTCTTGGCTGATAGCGTCTGCTTTCCCTGAATAATTGGGGACACAGCTGTGGACATTCCCACCTCGCCGCCCATCCCTCCAAGCACCTCCAAGTCGTAAATCACAACGCTAGAGCAAATGAAGTCATGCTAACGGCATGATCTCCCTGCCCAAGGTGAATCCTGATACCTGACGTATGAGAAGACCAGGCACATGCTAAGAATTTCTTGCTAATTTAGGTTGCTAATTCATCAAAAACATCCTCCCAAACACGCACAGGATGTATTAAGTTATGGTGTAGTAAGCGATCAGCTTGTCACACTGACATTTCAGCTCCTTGCCAAAATGTCCTGGACCTCATTATCTCTCTCGAGAAACCAGATCGCTTAGTGTCACACTGCAATAAATTTGTGTAACTGGAAACCTCTCCCCAGGAACACAAACCCATGAGGACAACTGAGCCTTGCCGTCCTCTGAAGACAAGATATAAATACGTGCTGGGCTGACTAAGATCATCTCTTCCCTGTTTCAGGTCCAGTGAAGTCTCCAGACCTTTACTTGCTGTTTGCGCCTCTCTCCAGGAGCATTTTGGCACTTCGGGTGCTCTGAATTGGGGCTTAGCTTTAGAGGCTCTCAGATGAGGTGCTTTAACGGCAAGCATGTTACTTTATGGTGTTACCTGCCCACGTAGGCTCGTCCTCCTTAAAAAGGCTCAGAAAAGCCATCGTGCCGGGGCAGGGCGGTGGGTGGCAGTCCCGGCGTGGTTTCAGGGCACATGTGCCATTGCCTTGGTGAGCTGCACACCAGAAATAAGAAGTTATAAGTGAGTGTTGCTGTGTGTTGTGACCCTTCTGATAACAGAGCGGGTGCAGGTGCAGCCTTGTCTGTGCAGCACTTGAGCCAAGTGTGAGAGCTGAACCCAGGGTGCAACACGCGCAGCATTGACCACAGCACCAGTTTTCCAACAAATGTGAACCTTTCTGGGCAGCACGGGAGCTCGTACATGCAAGTGATGTAAATCTACGGCTAAAGAATCTAACCTGGCTCAGCATGGCCAGTATTGGTTTCCTTGCAGAGTCCCTCCAAAATGCCCCAACACTGCAGATCTGCTCCCAGCTGCTTTTTCCCTCCCATAAATGTGCCCTTTTCACGGGGCAGCACAGGCTTAGCAGCACGCTGATATGCTGGGAGAAAATTCCTGGGATAGTGTGTCCCATGCGGTCGCTCCCGGGAGTGAGCAGTTTTCCCGCGGGTTTCTCCGGGTGTTTCTCCTGTGCCTGGGCTGTGCTCACCCAAGGCCTGCCCACAGGTTGGGACAAGTTTGCAGATGTGCCGGTGCACGGGATGGACCCTGACTCACGGGGAAAGCGCGTATGGAAGACGGTGCCATACTCCTACAAACGCCTGCTGCTCTTCGTGCTTTCTTATTTTTTTCCATTTTAAATAAACCAGGAGGCTAGCAAAAAAAGCTAATGCCGAATGGAAGTGGTGCAGGTGAGGCCAGCAGATTTTCAGTCTGTATTTGTGAAACTCTTTTCAGGGGAGTCAGCTGGGCTGCAGAAGGAGGAGTGGAGGGAAGGTTCTCTGGTGCCCACAGGTGCAGAGCGAAGTGCCCGTCTTGCTGCATCCCCCCTGCTCTGCTTGCTCCTCCAGAGGTAGGAAGCAGCGGGCAGATACTGCGCGGGAGCATCTGCTCCTAAATCCCGTGGCTTTATTCCAGAACAAAAAATGCCTCCGTTCTCATGTGGTTTTATTCTGGGGAGCAACTTGTGACACGGGACATTAAATATCTCACCCCGAACCAGGCAGCTCCGCGCTGTCTCAAGCCAAGATTTTAGCTGCAAAATTTGCTCCCTGCCCTGTTGGGTCAATAGTGTGTGTGTCATCCCCCCTCCACGGGCTCTTTCGCCATCCCGACTTTTTATTTGCTTTTGCCTTGCTTAGCAGCTCTGTTTGGAGCAGAGGTTACGAGGCTGCAGCCGACCCTTGGCGCGACGGGAGCGGAGGCCTCCCGTGTGCAAAAACCCCGGGAGCAGCAGGGCCCGGGGCCGGAGGCTCCCGCGGCTCCGGGGTCAGGAGCACCAGCTTCGGTGCTTTCCCCACAGCTTCGGTTGTAGCCTTTTCTTAAACTCCAGTTCCTCAAATCCTGCCCTTCCGTGAGCGCTCGCTGCCGCTCAAGGTGAACTCCCAGCCCTTGCGATGGTGCTGAGCGGCTCCAGGCCAACCAAGGAGTTTTCAAAGGACGAAGGGCAAGGAGAGGAAACCCCAAATTACTTTTCTTGGAGATCTCATGATTCGTAAGGCAAACTTGTGATTTTGCGGCCCGGGACAGGACTGCTTCGTGCTCAGTGTTGGCAACGTTGTGTTTATTTTCCGTGCTTGGATTTCTGCATGGCTTTCTGCGCATTACAAAAAATGCGGTGTTTTGCTTTATTTTTTAAAAAGAAGCAGATCCCTCCGTTGGACGCTCTCCAAGCCAAACTGTAACATACAATAAAAATTCTATAGTGCACTGTAGCAGACTACAAAAGGCTAGGATGTTCCTTCAGTGCTAGAGAAACCAGGCACATTACAGAGGCAGAGAATTATAAGGTATATTGCTCGCATTTATGGCTGAGGGGAGCAGAAAAAAAACTATGTAATGCATGTGTATCCTGCGTATTGAAATTACAGAACAAAATTGAATTAGATCTTTATAAATAAAATCCACATAGGCTGATTTATGATAGATGTATTTCCCAGCCTCTGAAAGGATGGCGGCCTCGACTTTGCAAACCAGTCATTTGCCGGCGTCGGGGCTGTAATTCCGGGCCCGGCACAGCCCGGCATCGGAGAGTTTCGGTGCGCCCGTCGCGGTGCAGCGCGGCTGCGAGGAGGGGCGAGGGCGGCTGGGGAGAAGTGCATGGCGTCCGTCCCGCTGCCCCCGCCTCGCAGGAACGCTTCCTGCTACGTTTGCACCCGGCATTACTACCCAAATCCTGAGCACGGTGCCAGGAAGGCAGGGCCTGTCTCTCGGAGGATAGAGCCGAGCAGGGCTCCAGGCCGGAGCGGGACGGCATCGAGCGCGGCGTTAGCGCTTGCTCTGCGAGGCTTTTCCTCGCGCTAGCGAAGACGCCGCACGTTGCTGCCGCACGGCCGGGGGAGCCGCTGGCCTCGGGACCCCGACGCGGCGGAGGCCTGAGGCTGGATCTCTCCATGGACTTTGAGCTCCCCATCCCGTTCTGCCACCCACGCCCAGGTCCTGGCCATGGGATAAATGCAGAGGAGCTGGCTGAGCGGAGCCAGCAGCCCTCACCTTCTCCGGAGGCTCCATTAAAATCCATGGGCCGGAGTTTGCAGGAGGGTTATGACCAGGGAGAGGGAGTTGGGATTTCCGAGTGAGCTGATGTGATACCCTCTTCTCCAAGCGCCAGCAAATGCTTTGGAGTGGGCTGCCAAAGACGGTGCTTCCAGCGAGCCCTCGCCGGCCGCCTCCGGCTTCAGATAAGGGCCTGGGGAGGGGAAGAGGGGAGAAGTCAACGATAACACTGAGCAGGGCTCAGCTGCGCCTGACAATGACACGTCGGTCTTGGCCTGCGCTGAACATCTGCCTTCCATAGCGCGAAGGGCAACAGGAGTCCAGGCCAAGTCACGTTTGGGAAGAACGTGGAAACGAGGTCTTGCAAATACCTGGTGAGGTCAAGTCGGTTGTGGTGCTCGTTACTCTTCATCGACCTGTTTAATCCAGTGGAAGTGGTACCTGTCCTAGGCCCTTGCAGGACACGCATTTGTGACAGCATCCTGCTGGCACAGGGACGCACAAGGAGACTTGCTCAAAGCCAGGTCGAGGTAATTAGTCTTATGGAAATTGATGAACTGGTGCAATTAATCCCACCTGCCCCGGAAGCATCGGACGTAGGTGCTTGGTGCCGTTGATCCGCATGCACAGGGCAGATCTTGGACGCCGGGCTAGTTGTACGAGCAGAGCAGGCTCTGCTCTCCCAGGGCCGCACGTGTGTGTGGGGGGGCTGCTCCCTGTGTATGTGACACGTCCAGGATTCCCAGATATCCAGCAATCCCTGCTCCTGGCCTGGCTGCGGCACATCCCAGAATCCTGGACAAGCGCATAGTCTAGCAGCACGTGCTGCCAGGGGCTGGAGGGCAGGAGGGGGGACACGGTGACATGTGGGCCTGGGAAGGACCTGATAGGACTTAGAGATCCACACTTGGTGCCTTGGTTAAGGCAAAGGGGCTCTGAGGACCATCGGCCCTGTGCCTTGTTGCATCCAGAGCAGGAAAGGGCAGCGCTTTATTGGGGCTAGAAGGCACATCTTTGGGTGCTCCTGTGTTCACAGGGACATTTGCCAGCTTTTCACATGGATCCAGTGGGACAAGTGGGACGGAGGCAGAGGCCACACCTTGCATCGGGTGCCCCAGGCAGCTCCTGTGCCCCTCCGGGCTGGCACAACCTCAGGCTTTTCTCCTTGGCGTTCAAGCTAAGCCGCTTTTACCGTCCCCCCACACCCCCCGTTGTTATTAATGACACCTGGTGCCAAACAGGATCTCGTCCAGTTCCAGTCTGTGCTTAACAAGGTCGTTAAAGTCACTCGCAGCCTTGTCAAAACCAAACAGGGTTTTGTGTGACATATTGGGCACAGGTATTTGAAGTAGTCTGTAATCTTCCTTCTAGGATTAAATCATATGTAAACAGTCCCATTTTATCAGCCCAGTTACACGGTAATTTATTTGTTAGTCTAATTTTAGTAACATGTTGGTAGTTCAGTATTATTTGGAACAGGTTATGCAGGAGTGTGGGGATCTCTGCTGCTGGAGCAGGGAAGGAGCCCTCGGATGCTGCAGGAGCCCCTGCATGTGATGGATGCTCACGGATTTTAGAAGAAGAAGGGTGGGTGAAGAAGAGGAATGAGTGGATGTGGAGCTCTGCCCAACATTGTGTCTTTTTGGCAGTGCTATCTGATGTTGAAGTACGTTTTTTGCAACTGCAAGTATCAGAGCTCTTTTTACTGCATTGTGCAATTAGGCTTTTAGGACAGAGCTGTAACCACTGAACATTTTTCTGAACGTTGCTATATCATTGAAGAGATAAACAGTGTTTTCCCTCTAACCAGATGGAGATATAACTGTGAAATCGCAGTCCCTGAGGTGTAGGAAGTGCTGGTGAAAGTCAGAGTTTCAGGGCCCTTCCGTGCAGTTTGACTTGTAATCCTTTATTATCCTCATTTATTTCACGGACATCCAAACGTGGGGGTTGTCCTTATTGAGAAAAATATTAGATTCATTATACATTGGAAATCTGAAAATTATACACTGGAAATCTGAAAACCATTCTCATATAAAATCTGAAGATGTGCAGGATATGAAAGTATTTCCCTTTGCAAAAATGCATTTCAGGATGACTTTAGAGGATACCTGGATATTGTTTTATTGCTCCAGCTGAAGTAGCTTAGAAGAGAAACGGGTCTGGAAACGGATAAGCAGCGATATTCTGTAAAGTTGAACTCTACCCAGGAATATTTTATGAATTGAGGCTCTCCTCTCGCTGCGGCTCCCAAGGTTTCCTGGTGGGAACTTCCCAGGAGAGGGCCCGGCTCGATCCTCTGCTCCTGCTCCCAGCTAAGATCTGGCTTCCCACCCGGCCTGTGCCTGCCTTAACTCCTCTTTAACAGGCAGGTCTCACTGTGCCATGGGGGAATTTCACCCGTGAGTGCCCATCTTTTGTTTTTCTATTGGGAAATGCATGTTTTCCTGTTGGGAAACGCAGCCTGAATTGGTGCCAAAGAAAGCGTATGATTTTCCCTGATTTTCTGCCCAGCATCTTGCGTGCTGGAGCCCTGGTCTTCTCTGGATCAGTATTAACTCACTTTGGCAACAGAAATTTCCCCATAAGGGCTCGAGAGGGTGCGTGCGAACCTAGCAATGCCTTAACTTGGGAGGAACTGATTTAATCCCGGATACTGCAGCATTGACCACAACTGACCTGTGCTCCTGGCCATGCCCATCCCAGACCTTTACAGAGGCAATGGGAACAGAAACATTTTACCCCCTTTTTGGGAGTTCAGCCAGCTAAGAAGACATTTGTAACCTGCCTTGGATACCTGTATTCAGGGATGACTGGGGTTTAGAACTCTTGCTAAGGAGTGTTCGGAAGTCATAGCCTGGTTGTTTGGGTTCAGGTGGTTGAGCAATCCGGACACCGGGGCAGGAAAGGTCAGCGCAAAACCAGTAACACTGCTCAATTGGCTGTGAAATCCTTCAAGGAACAGGTGTAATTGGGACCGTAAACACTTGGGAGGCATTTTACTACCGGCTGCAATCCCTGCAAAGGGATCAAAGCAAAGACGGAGCTGGAGGAGCGGGAGCCCGGGGTGCGGCAGCGAGCTGAGCGTGGGGCCGAGCGGGAGCGCGCTGCGGCCGAGCTCATCCAACACTGCTTCCCTTGGGATGGAGGGTCTGCAACTCCCAGAGACCAAACAGGGACTCGCGGAATGGCCCTTACGCAGTTCCCTGCATCACTCCTGCCTTGTCACTGGGGTGACGCAAATGGGACCTCGTCTCGTGGTGCCAAGGATGGGAAAATCACGGAGCACAACTGTGCAGCTACTGCACGGGAAGGCGGCGCTGCCTTGGAGCGGCTCTGTGTGGAGGAACGGGTGGGCAAGCTCCTGTTCCTGCACGCCCTGTCACGGAGAGCACAGAGCTGTTTGCTTTAGGGGATGCACAAGAAACGCCAAAGACGGCGAAGGGCTCGAGCGGCCGGGGGAAGCGCGGTCTGGGGCTGGCTCTGCACGGCCCTTCCCAAGGCCTCTCCGCCGGGCTGTTTTTTCCCCCTGGCCATTTCCAAGAGGGAAAACGAGGAGCTGTCACGGCCAGCATGGAGGAAGTGCTCTCGAGTGATGAGGAAGCCGGGCTGGTAAATCACCACTGGGAGGAAGGACACGAGGGGGCACAGCGTATAAATCCGTCCAACTCAGCCAGCCCGGCGGGGCCAGTCGAGGGCTGGGAAGAAGAGGGTAAATTGTGGAGATGCTAAAGGGAATATTGCTAGCAGAAATGGGGAATATTTTTTAGTTAGAGCAGGATTTCAGCAGAGTTCCCAAGCCTCATGTCCCACTAAGGAGCGGAGGCACAAGGCTCCTCTTGTGAGATGCAAAGTTACCCAGGAGACAGACTGAGCCACTGAGAAATTCTGCACTTTTTTGAAAAAGAGATTTATATATAAATGTGTTACGGGAAAAAATACCTCTGCTCATACAAATGGTAATTATTCTGTCTTACTTTGTTTGCTATCTTTCTTTCTTTATTGTTTTCGAAGATTTAAAGGAATTTAATTAAAAAGACAGTTTAACTACCCTCCTCTTTCCACATAACAAGCCCTAAAATAAAATGAAGTGGGATAGCGGAGAGCCTGCTTTATATCCCCTATTTAGAACGAAGCACAAAGGCAAATGAGATCATGTATTAGGCAAGATATTTGCAGCGAGGACGGGCCGCGCTCCTGCCCGTGCGGAGGGAGCGCTGAGCCTTGGCCTGGCGAGTCGCAGTCGCTTCTCCTTATCCCTAGGGGAAGGATGAATCCGGAAAGGCCACGGATGTCCAGGATCTTCCAGGAAGCCCAAAGGAGGCTTCATCGTTGAGCTGGCCTGGCCTTATCTTTTGCCAGCTTTGGTGCCAGGGGAGAAGTGATTGAAAAGCTCCAAGATCTGCCCATGGTGGTGCCCGGTTCCTCACCATAACGTCCTCGGCCAACCTGGCGCTGCTTCCCAGCCTGGATCCATCCACCCCGAGGAACTGCTCCACTCCTGCTCACACCTACCCTCTTCCTTTGCTTTTCCCCTCTTGCTGCAGCAGTTTGCACCTTGCACCCCGCCGGTCCTCCGTCCTCTGCTGTCCCTCCTGGTGCCTTCGGAAGAGCCTGGGTGTCAGATGTCTCCCTCAGCCTCTTCCCAGCGAGAAGGTCTCCACCTAAATCAACAAGAGCTCCTGGACTTCCAGCCGTGGCCGCCGGGTATTTTTAGAAGCCAATCCATCAGCGGTGACGGTTCAAGTTCAGGCAAGTCAAACACAGCCCGCGCGGTCACACAGAAGCCCTGTGTGCAGCAGGAGGGCTGCAGAGCCCGCGCGCTCCACGAGTGCTGCCAAAATCCGCCCGCCACCAGAGCCGTGCTCTTTTTACAGCAATATCTCTAAGCTGGGGAAGCATAAACAGGCTGTGGAGTGTAAAGCACACACGTTTTTAATCGAAGCAATAAAATACAGTTTGTGTTTCCACAGAAGCTGTCGTTCAAGGTGCAGGAATTGTTTTCCCAAGCTGAGCACCGCCTCAGGGGGAGGAATCATTGCTCAGGCCCCTTGGCAGGTGGGGAAACCGAGACACGCAGGTGGTTAGAGGTTAAGGCAGTTCTGGGGACAACCTGGAGGACCTCGTGGGTCTCCTCAAATTGCTGTTCAGGGCCAGCAGACACTTGTGCCTCTGGCATTGCCCATCACACCCTGATTAGCTAACACTGCTGTGATGAGCTCGGGCAGCCTCAGAGCACAGGTGACACTGCAGGATGGACTTTTGGTGGCTCTGCTATGACAAGGACATGTTTGAAACCCTGGTAGATGCTTCCTCAAAGAGGAGGAGCAGGAGTCAGGGTTTGCTAGTGCTGACAACAAGGAGGAGTTGATTCTTGCTGGAGCCTCCAGATGCTGTTCTAGCATGCAGGAATAAAATAAAATAGTAATAATGAATCACCTCACTCCATGAAAAACGCAGAGGGTCAGCAGTTCTGGGAAGCAGGCACAGCTCGGACTCAGGCGAGACCTAAAAACAGATACTGGCAAGTCAGTGACCAGATTAGAAAACGTCGACAGTCTGACTTCCAGTGCCTTGGTCTATTCATCTCAAACGTGTGCCTAACATTTTCCTGAGTCATTAGGCAGTGAGAGAAGAGCCTGAGTGTCCTGCCCTGCCCACCTCTCTGCTTCCTCTTGCCCTGCTCCAGTAAGTGCCAGGCTTCGGCTGCACAGCTCCTTGCTGGAGCCTTTGCACAGCTGCACAAAATGTAGTGCATGATCTGAGTCTCAGTTTGGGCTTAACTCCTGTGCTCGGTGCCAGCTGGAGGGGCCTGCTGAGTTTTTGCTGATGCATCAGAAATGTATTTTAGGAAGGTTTCTCTATAATTATCGCATTATAGCTCCTCTGGATTGCTCAGAGTATAGTAAACAATTGTTGTACTTGTCAGAGGTCATGAATGCAGAAAAGCATTCCTCTGTGTGAGGTCTGCTGTTAAATAATAACTTGGCGTTTGGTGGCATGGGGGGGGCAAATGCCCTCGGAGGGACATGCTGACATTGTTCAAGCCAGTGATCCACGTCCCGTAGCTCACACCGCTTTCCCAAAGTCTTCTAGCGGGAACGACGGACGCGCTGACGGTGGCTGCCGCCCGGCGCACTCGCTGCATCCCCGGGACGATGTGGCTTAGACACCGTCCTGGCCCACCTTGCCATTCACCTGGACACCAACGTGTGCCCGTGTTTCATGATGCTGAAGAACTGCCGTGATGCAACGGTGGCTAAAACCAGGTGGAGAAATGGGCAGGTGAATGATCACGGCAGCCCAGGAGCCTTGTTTGAAGGCCGAAGATGAAATCAAGAAACCTGATAGCCCTGCGAAAGCCGGGGTAGAGCAGCAGTGCTGGCCTGGGCAGGTGACATCTCTCAGTGCCTCCCTATGGGTAGGGAAATTTCTCCTTTATTGTGTAGCCAAAAGAAAGCAACGACTGGGCAAAACCAGGGTGAGTGTGGCAGGCCCATCTGGGCTGAGCAGCGTGGGAGGTGACAGCAGCGTTGCAGTTGTTCTGGGAGTCGTTTGCAGGAGAGAAAAGGGAGGTGAAATCTCCCACGTTGCCACATGCAACAGCTCCCGGGCTCTGGGGGTCTTTGGCAGATGCCACTAAAGCATGAGCAGACTGCAAGGGCGGGAGCAGGCGGTCCCACCTCGCAGCAGCCACATCAGGGAGAGGATCTGGGGCGAAAGGAGCACGGAGGTTTGCAGAGAGCTGCAGCACTGTGGGACCTGCTTGTGCACGAGAAGCCCTGGAAGAACTGAGAGGCACGCAGTGCGTGGCAGCAGCGTGCGAAGACAGGCCGTGGAGCTGAACGAGGATCTCGAGGTCCAGCCTAGCCAGGTTCCACGGCCGTGTCACCTCGTCAGTGTTGGCAGCCCGGCCGGCCCTGCTGCTGCTGGAGGTGGCTGGATGGGGGCAGCTCCGCTCCGTGTCCACGCTGGCACGGGATGCTGGAGGGCTGGCGGTCCCCTCACTCGGACCCCTTGCTTTTCTTGGTTTGCGTTGCAGGCTCCTTGTTGTTTTAATGTAGTTGCTAGTATTTAATGCGCTTTTATTGCTTACTCTCATAACAGAGCGCGAGCAGTGAACGCCAAGGCAAACAAGCTGTGCCAAGAAGCCAAACATTCCCCTCCGAGCAGCAAAGCGGATGCCTCTTGCCCCTGCTTGAGCTCAGATGGACGCAGCAGGAGTTATGAAGGTGCCGTCGGAGGACAGCTGATTTGGAGCCCGTGGGAGTGACCGTGGCTGTCACCATCCCCTCGCTGCAGCCCTGACTCATGTGTCACCTTCTTCAGCAGTAGCTGATCCATCTTCAACCCCATCCTCTGCTGATGGCGCTGGAGGCTGTGGCAGATCCAGCCGTGCTGGGGGGCGCATGGGGACGGACCTTGAGCGCACCAGCAATAGTCAGGGCTGGCCATGGGTTGCATGAAGGTGACAGAGAAATCCCAGCTCTGGACTGACTCCGGTATCCAGTGCTCTTCCTGTGAGTACTTGGCAGTGACCAACACCTAAATGGTGCTTTTTAAAGCAACAAGAAATGAAAGAACTCAGCCTTCCATGGCAGACCGAGCGTGCGATTGCCCCAGGCCCGGCTGGGGGAGCCTGGCCCTCCTGGGGCTGACGGCCCGACCTCGCCAAGGGCCCCACTCGCGCGGGCAGCAGCGATCCGCCCCCGAGCTCGCTCGGAGCAGCGCTCCGGGCTCGGGGCAAGTGCCGCGGGGCAACCTCAGCAGCGGCCGCGGGCAGCGGGGTACGGGAGCTCTGCAAGGACCCGAGATGAAGCAAAACCCCAAGGATGCTCTTAGCTTGCATTACCCCGTGCTAGCGTAGATGACTAAATCCAAGAAAGAAGTTTACTTACTCCATGCAACAGTCCATTTCTGAATATATCATAACAGCACTCTGGCAAGCTCAATGGTCCATAAAAATGCACACACTGCTTATACCATTTAATTGTTTTAGCCTTCAGTAAATCATCTGTTACAGTCCAATGTACATTTTAAAGCATTTATTGCTAATGGATTTTCACAATGTGGTTTAAGGGATGTTGTTATTAATGAAAGTAACTGCGCTGAGTAGTAATTTGATAAAGATGAAAGAGGCATTTATGAATTCCACTTCCCTTTCAACTGTTGCTAGGAATTTTCATGGTTTCAGAATATATTGCATTTAATCTTGATTTCTTTTTGTTAAGACTAGACTAGTACAATATGACTCTATAAAGAAAATATTAGTGGAGTTGGATCAGCTGTGCAGGCCT
Source organism: Nothocercus julius (assembly GCA_013398735.1). NCBI lineage: Eukaryota > Metazoa > Chordata > Aves > Tinamiformes > Tinamidae > Nothocercus > Nothocercus julius. Next base: position 2,784,641 of record VZSV01000047.1, read on the forward strand.
TAATGGTGGTGAAAACCCAATTCTTCTCAGCTGTATCAGTGAAATTCCCTTACTGGGAGAGAAAGCAGAACTGACCCTGGTATCCCATCCTGATATCCTCAGCAGCAGCATATTTAGGTAAAGAGGGTCTGGGAATGGGATAGAAATTTTTATTTTCTTTGAAGATGATCAGTAAATCTTTATATTGATGGAAATGGGAAAAGAAAATAATTTCTCCATTCTAGACAGCAGTTTTTGCTAATGTGCTGTACAGTTTGTTGGGAGTGCAGCAACCAGCTGCCACAAGGCTAAGCAAGGGCAAGGATGGGGAGAAAGGAGTGTGTGAAGAAGAAAAATTGGAAAAGATGTTCTTTTTGAAGAAGAGAGCTTTGCTTTATTAGGATCTGATCTGTGCAAAGACTGACGTCTTTAGCACAGGAGACAGCTACAATCACAGGAAAGAATTTGTTTGCACAACTCGCAGAGAGCATTTTCTTGAAAAATAAGAGAAGAAAAGATAAACTGCACACGTATGCAGGAATAGAAAGGACAAGGCAGGTCTCAGCCAGGAGCTCTGTTCCTGCCTCGCTCTGTCACCCACCATGTGATGTTGGGCACCTCCTGCTCTCCTCGGCAGCTCTTTTACCTGCCACCTTCTGCATGGTTTCCTTGTGAGCCGTTTTCAAGGGCAGGACTTTCGTTGTTGTGTCCCTCCTGCAAATAGCGTGTCCAGATGCCCTGGTAATGGCATTGAAGCTAATTGCTCATCTCTCAGCTCCTTCTCTCGCAAAGCTGCCCATCCCTGCGGATAGACAGCTAAGGAGTTTGTATATAAAGCAGCAGTGCATGTCTGCCTCCACTCTTAAGTATAAATCAAGGATAACTTCAATGAAATCCAACCAGAGTAAAATGAGTATGTGTTATAGAGGAGCTAGGACATTTTGTACAAAATATACAAGCACTATTTACAGGAAAAAAAACTTTCTAAATCAAGACAAGAAAATGGTGTGATATCTTGGCTGCCTGCACCTTGCACCAGACTTCTCCCTTGAGTCACCATATTACATTATAACTGTTCAGTTTTTCTGGACTAATTTCCTTGCACAGTAGGCTATAAATAATCATTATTGGTACTGCAAGGAGGCTGCGAGCTCCTGACCAACCATCACCAAATTCTTAATTTGTCAGTTACTGATACAATGTGTCTGGTTTCCTAATTGCTTTTCATGATGTTTTATATGCAAAGTAAAAAAGTACAAAATTGCCTATTCTTTTTCTTCCTAGATTCACAGACTAATGGGAGGACAGCCCATCTGTGGCTGCCTCTGCCTTTCTAAAGCCTGGGTCTGGACTAAGTTGCTGTTCGAAGGTAAGCATTTTGTTAATACCATTTAGCAATGTAAGACCCTCGCCCCGGCTCTTCTCCAAAGACAATACCAGGATGTTGCCAGCGTCCCGTGGGGAGCATCTCATTACTGGAGGGAGACTCTCAGCAATGCAAATGTGGTTTTATCCTTCTCAAAGTGCCCCTTGCCAAAGGCAGCAGAGCATCCAGAAGCACTTACTCCATTAGGAGCGACACACCATTAACACAGGGCTAACTCGCTAAGCGCTCGCGCCAGACACCGCCTGGCCAGAGATCCCTATTTCCATCATGTCCAAGGGTTGCTACCCTATTCCTTGGGGCCCAGTCCTGCCCTCACCAACATTCAGGGCCCACAGCTCTGGTTTTGTGGAAGTCAGCAGAGTTTCAAAGGTGAGGAGTGGACGTAGGAGTGAAGTGGATCAGGCCTGTGGCCAGTCCCGCTGCGTTCGGTGACAGTGGATGGGACCGGGGTCACTGTTAGATAATGGCTGTGGAGCCAGAGCCGGTGAGGGGTGAAGAGCTCTCCTTCTGATCCGGATACGCCGCTTGGCCGGGATTGCCGAGGACTTGCAAACCCAAAACCACGTCGTGTCTTGCTCCCCTGAGCTCCCTTGGCAATTCCAGCTGGCAAGACTTCTATAAAGTCTTCAGTCAGAAAGAAATGTGGCCCCTGGACTTTTGTTACTGAGTATGGAGGCAAAACAAGCCTCGGCCATCCAGCCTGTGGCATGTTTGGCTGGTGCTACGTGCTTCTGAGGCTGCTCTGCTCCTTTCTCGTTAGAAAGCAGTTTTGTGCCCAACAGGCGACAGACTCTTCTAGCACTCGCCCCTGTTGGTTGGTCCCTGTGGGTTTTAACTGGATGCTGTCCCTTTAATGTGGAGTTGTGTTTTTCTTTCAATGCCAAAAATAAATGCTAGTGAAGGAATAAACAGACGTGAAAGGAAGCCTCGGACACTTGGAAGACAAGACTGCTTTGTGTCTCCCAAAGCAACGAGCCTGCTCACAAGGAGGTTACTCTTCTAGAAAAACACATGAGCCCTGTGCCAGTGCCAAGGTCAGTAGATGCCCAGCGGATCAGGGGCACGTGGGGCTGGCATGGCCTGCGAGAGGGGCCCCGTGTCCTCCCATCCAAAGTGTTTTAGAGAGAGGGGAGAAGGAGAAGAAGAGGAGAGGAATTTGCTCTTCCATTTCTTCTCTTCCTGATGGTTCTGAACATGCTCCCACTGGTCCTGGGGAAGCTGTTGCTTCCCCAGGATCAAGATGTTTGAGTGATGGTTTTCCGAAGTGTCTTGAGGGCAGCATCCTCTCTCCTAGAGCTTTCCAACACCAGCTGCAGCTTGGCCTCCTCCGCCTGCCTTGGGAAAATGCATGGATGCACTTTTCCCTCTTCAGGAGCTGGAATTCAAGGCAAAGCCCAATTCAGATGCTGTGTTTGCAGGTGGCCTCCAAGGACCGCTGCAGTGAATTCAGTGCGGGTGGGCATGCTGGAGTTCTCCCTCATGACTTAATTAACTCTTCATGCAGTGGAGTAGCATTTAAACCCTGGTCTTTAGGCTCTGGGTGTCTCAGCTGTCTGTGGAACAAAGATGCTGTATTATCTCATTCCCTTAATGCTGTGTTTTGATGATGGGAGTCACACATGGAAGGCAAGGGGAGATGGTCCCCAGAGCAGTGGGCTGTGAGTCAGCCAGAGCCTCTGAAGACTCTGGTTTAGAAGCAGGAACTTGTAAATGCACCTCATTAGGAGTGAATCTCCAGCACTATCTGTAATCACACACCAAAGCGTCCTCATCTCCAAAAGGGCAAATATTGAGAAATTAAGAGAACTAATTAGTGGAATGAGCTGTGCTGTGGAGCTGAATGGGATGGAAACCAGGGTTCCCAAACTAGGTGAAAGGAGTAGGAGGATGAACCCTGCCGGGAACGACTCCAAAGCCAGGAGAGGGAGAGACCCAGCTCGAAATACATGAGGAGTTCACTGGGCCAGGGCTGACCAGCAAGAGGTGCTCCAAGGCTCAGAGTTTTCATGCAACCCAAGTTGAAATCAGCTCTCTGGAGGGGAACCATGATGAGCAATCATCTCCTTGCCTCTTTGATGGAGACCCCCAAGTACTGCCCGGGTCAGACCGAGCGGCTCACCGAGCAGGTCCCGCACCGCGGGCAGTCCCGCGGCAGGGTCAGCCCAGCGATTCTGGACCTGCTTTCGGGGTTGTCCCGTCGCCGGGACCACAAAGGCAGCACCGGAGAAGTGTGGTGGGGAGGGAGGCGGGAGAGCCATCCCGCTTCAATTTGCCCAGGTCAGCAAATGTAGAGGTAGAAGGAGAAATGTCAAAAGTAAAGTTGCTTTAGACTTTGAAAAGGAAATTAAAACCAGTAGCAGAAGGTTTCAGATAGATAAACGTAAAAGAAAAAGAGGAGAAATGTGGTTGGTCATTATATAGTGTGAAGCACAGGGATAGAGAGTGACAATAGTCTGCACAGGGCCTAAAAGTGAGTTAAAAATACTTTGCCTACATTTTCAGTAGAGCAGAGGCAGGATGTTTAGTGAGAACATACATAAGGGAAGGGAAATTATTGCATAGAAGACGGCAGGAAAGGCTCAGAGAAGCCAGCGTGCTCAGATCAAGGTGCACTGGCAGGTTTCCATCTCCGGCTTTGGAAAGAACTGGCACATTAAGGAGGTTCAGCTTAACCTGATATTTCTCTTTGATGACTGATTTTTTTCTGGTGATTTACTCCAGCCAGACCCAAGCGAAGAATCTGATCTTGGACCACATGGGAAATCACCAGCTGAAGTTAAAAAGAGGGGGATTAGTGCGGCTGGAGACCACGGAGCTGCTAACGGGGAGAGGACACGGAGCCCTATGGAACTGGGGAACTCCAGGCAGTAAGTGCAGCTCCTCCAGGGTTGGGCTGGAGCTCAGGTGTACGTGTTTCACTACTGACTTTGGAGCAATGCCATAAAGCAATGGGCTGAGGACACTTTTAGTGCACGGAGGGCCAGAGTGCCCATCCGCAATAACCTAACGGCAGGATTAGACTGAGACAGAAGAGACAGAGTATAAAGACGGGCACTTGGAAATTAATAACCAGCATATCCCATTACTCAGGAGGAGAAAAAATGATCCTCGGATAATTACTCCCAGGGGTAAGTGGGAGCCTCCACTGTGATATGGGAGGGCAAAGGCAGGCCCAGGAGAAGCAGATTCCCTTGTGTCAGAGGAAGATCAGCAGGGCACGGAGGGCGAGTAGAGGGTGCAGGACAAGAGCAGACTAGAAGAGCTTCATTTGTTTGGTTTCTCAAAACAAAGGCGAGAGGAGATAGGATTGTTTTCAGTAAATACATCTGATAGGTGAAGATCAGAGAAAAAAGAGAAGCGTTTAAACTAAATTACGATGCTGGCACAAGAACAACTGCCATTAAAGCTGGAAATGTAAAATGAAGTGCTGGAGCAGCCTGCCAGAAAGGCAGATATGATGTAATCGACTGAAATAGTGGGGGACTGGCTCCGCCACGGAGACTCCCGGCTTCCTGGCTCACGGGTAGGGATCTGGGAATTGCAAGGAGCAGCCCTGCGTAACGCCAGCAAGGTTTGCCCAGCGATGGAGCAGAGCTGGAGCAGAGAGCCAAGGCAATGTGCACGTGGGAAGCGAGCTTGTACAGAGACACCTCCACCAAACGTACTGCTGTGGGTTGCAGCTTTGGTCTTCACCAGCTTCCACCTCCAAGCCTGAGTCCACCAGGCAAGACAACATGGCCAGACCATTAGGTTTGAAAATGGAAATGAAAATAAAATGAGAGGCTGATACCAAAGCTTTTATTTCACCAACTGAAACAAGGTCTTCTCTTCTCCCCCTCTCTCCCTTTATGGGAACTGGCAAACTCAGCTCTTCAGTGGTACGAGCTCATCTCGGCCTTGCCTATAAATAGATAAATGAGATTCCTCCTGTCCAGTGAGTAATTCTGACATCCTCCGGGTGCCTCGCAGAGAGCTGAGTCACAGGCGCGCTGCACTCCAGTCCCTGCATTACTTACATGGTCTCAAAGGAAATTTTAACACATCCAATGAATCATCGGGGATTGGATCATGTTTAAAGTTATTCCATTGGCATTTCCCTTCTATTGTAGCAAGTCTGCCAACACCTAAAACTTTAGCTAATCTGGCCTCAAAGTGCATTGAGAAAATAGCATGCTGACATACACGGCCACTAATAAAAATAATAAAAAGTCCTTTTAAATCTCCATCAATAAACAAGTCAGCCATAGCCGATGCCTGTAGCGCTTTGGACCTGCTAATTTTGTCAGGCTGCTTCCTTGTTTCAGAGCTGCTTCTTTAAAGAATTTAAAGATTGAGATGTTTTAATATTCAGCCTTTACTACCCTCAGCCCCCCCACTCCCCCCCCCCAGCTTAATCTACTCCAGGTTTCCGGCCAAATTGTTATTTGCACCGCGCTGAGGCTGCAGCCCCATGCTCAGTCTCTCACAGACACACACACATTCCTTTTCTTACCCATGATAAAAATAAAATGCCTGCAAAGCAGAGGCCAAACCAGAGCCGTGGGAAGCGCAGGACACTGGGCAGCAACACCTTTCACTGCAGCCCAAAGCAGGAGCCCCTGATGGGCCATTCCCACTTGTCACCCTTTCTTCCATCCCCGATGGCCCCGCGGGGTTGGAGCAGCTCAGAGGCAGCGCCGCGTTTGCAAGCCCAGTATGGCTCGCTCCCTCCGCAAACATCTGGAAGAGTGGAAAATCCTCCAGCAGAATTTGGGAGCTGTGAAACAAATACAAAAATGTTTCTCTCTTTGGCTTGCCTTGCCATATCTCAGTGCTGGTTGGGACCTTTTGGGATTCTCCGTTTCGACGAGCTAGGCACACTAACATTTGCTGCTTTGCTGCTGGGGGGTTTCGTGTTCTTAGGCCTAAAACCTGTCATGTTCTTTTGATAGCCCTAGGAAGTCTGTGTCTTATTTAAAATAACATTTTTTTTTTTCTAGTACTTTTCCAGCAGGCGATTCTGCCGTCTGTGCGGAGGCTGTTAACAGGCGTTTGTACAACACATTCCTGCACGGGCTGCAGCTCTCCCGCGATACGGCCGCCGCGCAGCCTCAACGCCGGATTTATCAGCCCGGCGCAGCCGGGGCTGCCAGTTTCTTGCCAGCTCTTACTATACATTAGTAGTGGGGGAGGAGAAAAGGAAAAAAAAAAAAAAAAAAAAAAAAAACAGTTTTGGCTCTGGCAATTGAATTGGATATAATTCAGCTACCTGTTGACAAATGATGATTTGTTTAACAGCATCCACTGTAATATTTTTATAGCTCATAGTTTTCACCCTACGCCGTAGCTGGAAAAAAAAAAAAAAAAAAGAGAGGCATTTCCCCAAAGTTCTCTGCTTGTGGCCTGCTCAGGTTTCTCTTTGCTCCAGAACAGGACTGTCCTGTTGTGCCTTGTCCTGTTGCCTCCGAAGGTGGAATAGGTGTCCCAAAGGGGACGATGATGGGGCCCTGGCTCGTGCGCTCCTTCCCAGAGCAGACGGCCCCGGATGGCCAGCCCGGAGGGCTCCTCGGGGCACAGCAGGGGCAACCTTGGCGTGCCCGGTCGCCCACGTGTTTCCTAGCCTAGCTTTGCTCCAGCTGCCTCTTTCCCCCCGGCTCATCCTCCTTTAGCACCTTGTGCTCCCTCGGTGCCAGGCTGCTCCATGGTGCCCATCAACAGCGGCTGTGGACGGCCGGGGCGGCAGCCGGAGGGTGCCCGGCTGGGAGCCACGCGGAGGCTTCTGCCATGCGGTGAGTGGGGGCAGCACGAGGCCGGGCGCCCGGGGGCTCAGGAAGCCACCCAGTATGGGCAGGAGCCGCCTCAGGAGGATGGAGAGGCTCTGGAAAAGCTGTTTTTGTGGCTACCACGGGGCTGGGCTTGGTGGGCGAGCAGCAGCGAGCGCTGCTGTCTCAGCTCCTGCCTGTGCAGTGGCCGTCAGCGCTGGCTCACGTTGGTTTCTGGCTCCTAATATGTGTTGCACGTGTCAGAAATAGGGGCTGATAACTCAAGCCTCATGGCATAGCTGACATGCGACATAAAGGAGAGGAAAAGCTGAGCCAACAGTTTGCGCTCTGGTCTTCAGGGTCTCTTGGCCAAACTGTACTCCATGGGCTTCTCTTAGGAAGCGGAGTCTGCAGGACCTGGCGCGTCCTCGGCACACAGAACGCGCCCATTAATCATCAGGGTGCCTTGCTCCGCGGCTATTTTAATCACCGTTGAAATACACATGCAGCTCCCGCTCCTAAAAATGGTATTTGACTCCGATGCACGTGGTTGCCTTTGGCTGCCTTTGCCCAATTAAGTGCAAGCCATACCTACATGGAAGCGCAAACACGGGACTCGGCAGTTGCGGCTCCTCTGCCAGGGAGCACCGGATGGGGCTGCCGGGGTCCTCGTCTCTTTGCCACTGGACCTGGCCCTGCGGCTCGGCGGTCACCAGCAAGGGGGCATCACCGTTCACGGCTTTGCCCGTGGCCCAGGCCGGCCGGTGCACTGGATTGCTGGAAATTCAGTACCGCGTCCGGCTGTGCCATGAGGCCGCCTGCTCGCCACGGCCTTATGGAATGATTAAAAATGCCTTTGGGCTAATCTGCCCCCAATTAGGGGCGGTCAGGCTGGGGCAGAAATCAGGGACTCATCAGAAGAGGCTGAGCTGGGAGGCGAGTTGTGACGGGCAGGCTGTAGAAACCAATGCTCGCAATTTTCCCTTAAAAAAAAAAATCTGTAGTTCGGCTTTATAAGAATGGCTTCCTAAAGCTGCTGGTGTGCTTGCCCTGCAGCTTGGAGAAGGATCTTCATTTTGCTGGGAGGGGAAAGGAGAGCGCAATTTTATTTTATTCTATTCTTTTTAAAAAAATATTTTTTCCTTTAGGCAGCACAAACTGGGCGCCAGGACGGGCTCTGGCTCTTGCAGAGGTTGGCCAACCTGCCCCCTTCCCACCAACTCCCGCAGATGTTCCCTCATTTAAACACGGCCAATTCCAGTCCAATTAAAAAGACAAAACACAACAACAACGTGCTAAGACTAAAGGAATCTTGACAGCCTGGATTTCACCAGCCTTCCAGTAAATTGAATGCTTAAACTGCAAAGAAAGTTAAGTTTGCCTTAATAGCCGTATTTCCTCCGTGAAGCAGCTATTCATCAGGAATGGCAGCAAAGCACCAAAGGGCTCCAGTGAAAGAAAGCAACAAATTCGCCTGCAAAAATGTATTTCCTGTCCTGGTTTCATTCCGATCATGTGGCTGACGTACCATTTCTGTTTGATTGAATGGGCCACATGAAATTGCTCTGGACAGGAGCTGTGCACGGAAAGCAGCTGATAATGTTACAGGGCAGCGGAGAAAGGGTCCCCTGCCACGTGGCCTCGCAGCAGCCAAGACCCTGGGACATTAATAGAATTGCTTGTGCTTGAAGTGCAATTTGGGCTTCTTTTTTCCTTCCCCCAGTGGGGATCTCACCCCGAGCTGCTTCTAGTTCAGTCTTTGGGGACTGCTGTAGCACCATGCCCAAGCCATGAGCAATGCAGAGGGTGGCTCTGGTGTTGACCAGCCTCTGTGGGCTGTTTTCCAGGGCAATAAGTGTATTTGTGTGTGCACGTATATGTGTGTGTGTGTACACCAGGGTATTGTCTAGTGGGTTCTATTTTAATGCATATACTACTTAGCATATAATAGAGAGGACAGCTCAAAGGACATCGAGGTGATGCCAAAGTGCAACAGAAGCTGCTGCCACCACCTGAGAACAACTCCTGGAAAAAAGGAAAAAAAACCTCACTGCCTGTGTGGACTTCACAAAACGCTCTTATTTTAGGTATTTCTGCATTTTTTCCCAGCCAGGCTGGAGGTGTTAAATGACATTGGCCTTTCAGAAAAGAGACCCAGAGGGGCAGGTCCATAGAGGGAGTCTGGGCGAGCTGCAGCACAGCAGGACGCACACGAGCAGGGTCCCCGGGCATGGGGACAGCGCACCGGGCAATTACACCAGCCGAAATCCCATCACCCACAAGGAGAAGCTCCTTTCGCTGGGTGTCCCATTGGTCCCACCGACGTCGAATTCCAGAGGTGGCCGCCTCCTCCTCGGGATGGAGGCGACGCTGGGGAAGCTCAGTGCAGCATTGCCGAGCTACACTCTTTATTTTAACATATAAATACCCCGAGGAAGATGCAGATACTAAAGATAAAAATTGTAACATAGAATCACTTGGAAAAAAAAATAATAAAAGTTACAAGACCCCATTGCAGATCTTCCTGTTTTCGGCACAGATACTCCACTTTGGCGAGTCTTGGTCTCCAGTCCCAGAGAGTCAAGGCGATTGTGTCCAGCCAGTTGGGCAGATATCCAAACCAAAACATCCAACTAACTCCATCCAAATGTTTTTGCCAAGGAAAACATTCATCCCTTCCCATCTTCTTTCAGCATAAGGTGGAGACCAGGGAAGCTGCTAAATGAGGAGATGCTTGTGGAGAGGAGCAGAAGGTCGAGGACTTCCTAGGACGAAAGCGCCAAAGTCAGAGGCGGCAAAACCAGAAGTCCCGGGGCGGCAGCCCCACGAGCAGCGTGGTGCCGGGTCCTCCCGCGGCGGCTCTCGGCCGAGCTCCGGACTCGGCTGCAGCCGGCGCCTTCCTTCCTCCCGCTGGGTAAGGAGGACGCGGGTGACAAGGGCCCCTCTTGCTCTGGCGCCTCTGCTTGCAGTGCCCTGGGCGAGGAGGGGGTTTAGGGACTGTCCTGCAGCCACCGCAGGGTGACTCCTGGCGCGCGGTCAGTCCCGGCAGCGGCTGCGCTCTTGGGTTCATGCTGTGCCTTAACTGGCGCAGTTTGGGGCTTCCAGCCACGTCTCCTTTGCAACAGATGATTAAACTTTAAGAAAAGCAGTTGAAACGCTCCTGGGAATAGTGAGCACCAACGAGGGAAGCTGCTGCAGATCCACAAAACCCAGGAAACCACAGGTAAAAACGATGGGTGAAGCACAGAGAAAAAAAAATACTTGCATTTCTGATCGACTGGCATAGTGGATACGTGAAGCAGAATTGACTGATAAATATATCAATTAAATGACAAACATCCCACCAAGTTTAACAAAGTCTTTTCAAGAAGGTAACAGCAAACCAGGCGGCCCCAGGACAAGGGGCTGCTCAGGGCCCAGATTAACTGGGACTTCCTCACCCCTAGTGAGTTTCTGACATCGTTGCAGAGTGCAACAAAACTAAAAATGTGTACTCAATATACAGCAGCTCTCAGAAAACGCAAATACAGTGTTAGAACACACAAAGGTGGCAATTAATAGAAAATAGTGGTTCTGTTTAACAAATGACATCTGCACATGCAATTACTGCATCACTGCCTGAGCTGAAGCAGGAGAGGAGAAATGATGCTCGGAAACAGGGGACCAGAGAGCCGGGAGCTGCAGGGACCCCGGGCAGCTCAGAGAAGAAGAAAAAAGGGATTAGGTGGGAGCCAGGGTTTACAGGGTAATGAATGGCATTAAGGCTAAAAACACCAGTGCTTTCACTAAAACGAAAAGAATAATATCAGCTAGCAGGCATCACTGTCGCAGGCTTTGAAGAAAGTGATTTCTAAAGCCAACGTAGGTGCATGGAGGGCCCCAGGCAGGAACATGGGCAGGATCAGGCCCTTGTGCCTGCAAGACAAAATTTTGAGGGCAAAAATCCGGAAAACAGTTCAGCGGGGCCGCTCGGGAAGGGGGAGCACTCAGCCCTGCTTCATTTGGTTCCTCTCCCCGCTTTGCATCCCAGCCCTGGTCCCCGCGCACCCCTTGGTGCCTTTGCAGCGCTTACCTGCGAGGCCGCCCCGCGCCGGGGACACAGTCGACCATTGCAAGAACAATAAGGATTTTTAGGGGCATTATGACTGGGTTAGTAAAACACAGCTGCCCCTGAAAGTCCCTCATTTTTCTTGCTGCCGCTCGGTCCCCTCCAGGTCCCCGGGAGGGCAGGGATGTCACCGGCTCCTGGGTGCCAGGACATAAAGCCGGGATCCTTATTAGGAGAAATTACTACCCACTTCTCAGCAGCATTCGGCTTAAGTAATTTCTTTAAAGGCGACCTACAGGATTTTAAGTTTACGACTAAGAACCTGCCAAGTGGTTGGCCAGGGTCTTTTAGAGCTGTTCACAAATCCTCTCGGCAATCACAGCCCATCCTTTTAGTTCAGCAGTAACTTGGGTTTTGCTGGAGCCGCTTGCAACCCAATGGCAAGTTCTTCCAGGGCTGCGGGGCAGGGGAGGGGTCGAGTGAAAGCAGACCCTGTACCCCGAAGGACTTCCAAAACACGGGCTGGGATTCTCAGCCTGATATTAGTTGCATCTTAAAGAACAAAACACAGCAGTATAATAATAATGATAAAGCAGCAGCAGCCCCACTGCAAGTGGCCCTCGTGGCCCCGTCCCTCCTTTGAGGGATCAATTCCTCTGCAAGGAGCATCCAGAAGCTTTAATGGAGGAATAGGGGGTAACGCGACACTTGCTGCTATTATTTACAAAAGTAAAAATGCCCAGGAGGCCCTTGCCATGTGCTGCACCGTGGAGATGGCCAAGCCACAGGGATTTTAGAACATTTCCCTTTAAACCAAGGGGAGGCATTGCCAAAAAGTAAATGGGCACAGGTTGCTGCCCCTGCCAACGCGGCCTCGCTGCGGCTGCTCACGCACCGCGAGCTGCTGCCCAGCGAACGCTCCGAAACGCCTTTCCAAAGGGCAGCCAAAGCCCCCTCCCCGACTCCCAGCGCTGGGGCTCGGGTGACTTGGCTCTGAAGCACCTACAAAGGCAGCAGCAGAAACAGGGAACGCGTTACTGCTGCTGCTGCTCGGCGCACGTCACGGCCTCATCATCATCATCACCAGCACCACCACAGGGACACACTCAGCTGCCAAACGCCCGCCGGCTCCGGGCAGTCACGCAGCCGCGCACGTCGCTGGGCGCCAGGAAGCGCCACTCCTTAGGGCTCATCTCCCGGTGGCGGAACCCGGGGACGCGGCGCTGCCCGCGCGGGGCTGGCGGCTGCACCGCGGAGCCGGGAGCGCCCGAGGCCCCGCTTCCCCTGCAGGAGCCCTGGCTCGGCGCACGGCGCCCTGCGGACGCTTCCCAACGCGCACCCGGAGCATGGAGGACTCGGCCTGCGACGCCCAGGCGCCCGGAGCCTCCATGGAGAGACCAGCGGCTCCGGAGCTGCAGCGCAGCCGCCGCTCCTGACCTAACCCCCTCACGTGCCGTTTGGCAGCAAAACCCTCCCCAAAAGAGCAGGTTTCAGCTGCCAGGGGCGCCGGGGCAGCGCGGGCAGCGCCATGGCCGGGCACGGCCCGAGCAGCCTCATGCTCCTGCTGGCAGTAACGGGATGGTCTTCCCAGCCCTGCCAACGGCCGCTGAAATGCTGCTGTTTTGTTCTAAATCTACAGCCTTTTCTGTGCAAAATGCAATAAAATCTTCCATAGAAAAATAAAAGTCTATCATTAGGTGCCCCATTTGCTTGGCCCTGTGCTCGCTGCGTGGCCTCGCACAACTTTCAGGCCTGGCAGACTTGACGCGACTTCTTTGCCCCCTCCTTTCAGTCCTGCTGCCCAGCAGTAAGTTGGGAGCACTTTTCTGGGGCTGCCGGATACGGTTTCACTAGCCAGGGGAAATGGCCCTGCTTTTAGGTCCAGCTCCATCCTACGGAGCTGAGTAGCCGCAGTGCTTTTCTGCAGCGGGACAAGCGCGTTGAGACGGAGCCGCCGCCGGCACCGGTCCCGGCCGGTGCCCCCGTCCCAGCAACTGCTGCCCGGCGCTCCAAGGAGCATCTGCATCGTTGCAGCTCGGCCGCCCCCATCCCCAAGCTCGGTTTTGCTTTTCTTTCCAGCTCTTTCCCTTCCTGGTGGGCAGGTCAGCGCTGCTCTTTGCCCTCCAAAGCACCTCCGCAACAGCGGCGATTTAGGAACTTCGCTAAAAAAATCCGGCCGGGCCGTCGCTTCGGCTGCTGCGGAAGCCGCCTGGAGAAGCCGCCTCTCCCTCCGCCCGCGGCGCTGCCCGCCAGGCACGGCTTTGCTCCGGGCAGCTATGGAGATGGAAAATATTCCCGCCTCAAAGCCAGCAAAAGCCTGCGAGGTGCAGGACTAACCACCGCTTCTCGAACACGCAGCGCGAGGGAGAGGGGAGTGCTCAAAGCTGGTCCCCAAAAAAATACCACCCGTCACTGGAGTGCAGAGCACAGGACTAATCCTGGGCTCGTGCAAAGCTGGACACGGTCTCCGGCTTACGGAGGCAGCCAATGTGGGATAGGAGGGAGACGTTACCTTCAGTGATGGGCAAACCTGCTCTTCCTTGGAGAGTCGAAACGTCATTCTGGGGAGTAGACAACCTGCAATCCCAATTTATATTTAAAGATTTATTTCAAAACATCTGATAGGAGTTAAAGCTACACTTTTTTCTTTTTCTTAAGACAGTAATATCTTAAAATAAATAAAAAATAAAATAAAAATATCTATAAAAATATCCAAAAGCTTTATGTAACTATTACGTAATAGCCCAGGCTGGGTCGTAAGCTTTCTCCTTACTCTTTGGAGTTATTACAACTTCACCGGGGGCACGCGAACCACCAGCCCTCCGCCCGCAGTCACTCACGGCGGGGATCTGCACCACTGCAAACTCTAAGGGGAGAAGTTTATTGCTGTGTTTGCAGAGACGTCTGCAAACAAACGCTGTCAGAGAAAAATGCCCTTTCGTTGCTTCTCGTTGCCTTTAACGGCCATTGATACAGAAATTAAATCAAGCCCTGGAAGGGGGCTCGAGATAGCGCGAGTCCCGAGCCGCCCGCGCCGCAGCCCCTGCGACGGCTCAGAGCTCTCGTGTCAGACGTGTGCGCCAATGTCCTCACTGAGGCGGCGATTTATCCCCCGAGGAGATGCAAAACCAGCTCGAATAGGCTCCACGCGAGCCAAGCTCCTCCAGCGAGGCGCGGGCAGCGCGCGAGGCCCCGCGGCTAAATTTAGGCCGGGGCTCGGAGTAACCCCAGCCTAATCTCAGCGCAGCACTCGGAGTCACAACCCAGAGAGCTCCCGAAAGGGCTCAGAGATTCTGCCCCTTTGCTGGTCTGTTTGGGTGAAATTTTTAACAGCTCTTTGCTCACTCTAGTTTAAACAGTTCAGCTGAAGTTGGGCAGTTGAATTTTGGTCTGCGGTGCAATTGTTTTGAAAAGATTAATATAAGTTATTTATAAAAATCTGGATTCGAGCCCTCCTTCAGGCCCAGAAGATAACTTAAGTCAAGTAAACACTCCCACTATATTAAAAACATAATACATAAAAAACACTTACTATTGCTAAATAATCCACAATGACATTGAGGAAAAAAAAAAGCTATATACCATAAATACCTACGTTTTTCACTAATTACATTATTTGTTCAGTTTTATGGTATAAAACAAATTCAACTAAAGCGGGCGAGCTGCTCCAGGATTAACCATCTTTGGGCCCTCGTTCTGCACAGCTGCTGCGTTTGCACGGGACTGTCTTCCCCCTCTCCGGAAATATTCCCCTCCAAATTAACAGATGCAGTCACAATTATACCAAATGTTTCGGTAGCCAAAGCCGATTTGGTAATAAAAATAAATCCTTTAAATGTAACTGAGGCCTTCAATCTACTTTTACGGCATCCTTCAAGTGTAAAACACCCCCATGAAAGAAGAGCCAGGAAACTTTCCCGTTTACAACGCATCAAAAGAGCACCAGTGATTTTAAATCCCGCCTGAACAGCCACCATATTCCTGTTTCCAAAATCATCTGCCTTTTCGCACCAGACTCTTCACGCAGCTCCCGGCTCCGCAGCTCCGAGCCGGTTGCTGCAGCTGGTTTGCTGGGAACGCGACGGAGCCGGGAGCCGGAGCCGGGCCGGGCGCTCCGGAGCCGCAGCCCTCGAGGGCTCCGGGCGCGTTGCAGCCTGCGGCGCCGCCAGCCCCCGTCTCAGCTGGGGTCTATTCCTCGCAAGTCCCAGTCCGCCCCGCTGCCGGCACCGCTCTCGGCGCCGGAGCGTCGCGCGGCAGCCGGGACAGGAGCGGGGTTTTCCCCCGGCGCGGCCGGACGCCGCTGCCCACGGGAGCCGCTTCCCATCGGCGCCTACAGGCTGCAGAGGGGCCTCAATCCAGGTGCTTCGCGCAGCCCCCGCGCATGGGCCCTGCCGAGGGCTGCCCCAAACCCGAGCGGCCCGGAGGGAACCGCGGCTGCCACGCGGCGCATGGAAAACTGCTCCGACGCGGCAACGGGGCTGGGGGCGGCACGCGAGCCCCAAGCAGAGTGGCGCCAGCCCGCGTCCCCCCGGTGCCACCGCGGCCACTGCCCAGCCCGGCAATGGGACCCGGCAGCCGGAGCCCTTAACGCTTAAGATCGTTTTCTTCCAGGCCTTATCGCAGATAAAATATGGCCCTTTTCTTGTGGCGGGAGGAGCACCTGCCAAATATTTACCCGCTTGGGTAGGAGGCTGCAAATGCCACTCCAGCGGTGTAATAAACTTCCCCGGAAAGCCCTGATAAACGGAGCGGCCGGAGCCCTGCCCGGCCACCCGAGACCAGGGCAGGTCTGGGCACTGCGCGACCAGCGAGAGGGGCCTGACGCGAAAATAAAGCAGAGCCCCGGCGCGGGGGGCGGAGGCTGCAGCCCCGGAGCACCGGGCGCTCCGAGGGAAAGCTGCGGAGCGGCAGCGGAGTCTGCAGAGCTTGTCCCTGCAACACTCAAAATGCAGTATTTTCACTTTGTAATTTGACCTGGGAAGAGGCGCTCAGGGCACGAGGGCAGGCGCTATCCCAGCCTGAGGGTGGCCGAGGGTTGGGCAAAGCAGGTGCCGAGGCCGGCGCGGGTGTCACGAGCGGAAAAGTGCCCGTCCGCTCCGTGCAACAACCGAATAACCTCCAGTAACGCAGCGGGATGGAGCAAAACGCACGTTGCTGCTATCAGCAAGCCGGTCACCAGAGCCCGAGCAGCTAAAAACAACCACATCACGCGAGGAGCCCAAACAGATCAACGTGGCTTGGGTAAAAAAAAAATGTGTACTTTCGCCTTGGCAAACGACACTATGAAAGAAAATAAAAAAGTAACGGGGTGGAAGTTCTCATGAACATAGTTAGTGAGCTCTGACGGCTGCAAAATACGGCGCGTCACTTGCAAAAGGAACCAAACTTTTACCAGGGCACCTATGTCAGAAAACACAGCTAGTCCCAACTACGCTGTGTAACTTTGCAGACTGGGAGGGGGTGGGGACAGGGGGAAAAATCTGCCAAAGTTTCTTCAGGGAGGAAGAAAGCAATTATCGCAGGGAGAAAATTTTTCAGATTGTGATAAATCTGGCAAACGTCGAGCCCAGCAGTTTGCCCAGCCTGCAGAACAAACCGCAAACCAGAGAGGCTCCCAAGAAAGGGAAAACTCCGGTTTCGCCCGGCAGCTGCTCCAGGGGAGCGGGGAGAGGCGGCGCGAACCGCCCCGGAGAGGCTGCCGGAGCCGGCGGACACGGGCCGGGATCTGCTCCCTGTGCCCCTTCCCCGCTGCCAGGATTCAGCGTCCGGGCTCCGGCTCTGCACGCCGGGAACGTTTTTGCGCTGGTGCCCTCAGTGCTCTGGCCGGCCCCAGGGCAGATGATTAGAATCAGATTGCTGCAATTTCACTGCAGATTAATTTCGTTAGAAGCTGAAGACCTGCAGGGCGCGGAGGGCTGTGAACTTTCCCCAACTGCTTTCTCTCCAAAAAGGGCATCAGTCGGTATTTTTGCCTTTTCTCCTGACTTCCACATACTTTTCCTTTTTGTGGCCTCTAGACAAAGGTTCTCCAGGAGGAAAAAAAAAAAAAAGAAAAAAGGAATATGTGGAGGAGAAATCTTCAAAATAATAATAAAAAATAATAAAAAACCTTCCCTTAAAAATTTGCTTTCAAAGTGAGCACCTCTGCACTACAGAGCAAGTTTATAAAGCAAACAGGCACCGGCCAGAGCCAGCCGCTCCTGAGCTCCGGGCACTGGGACACCCTCCCGCGGGAAGCGGCTCCGAAACAGCAGGGCCAGATGCCCGGATACCGTTGGGAGCAGCAGGCGCTCGCGACCGGGGCACAACCGTCCGCATAGGGAGAGCTGAAGGAGGGGGGGAAAAGCAGTGAGCAGAGAGACCTGTAATATCGCTGGCAAATCTTTCCGAGTTGCAAAATGCTAAGTAAACAATAATCGCTGTTTTAACGGGCAAATTCGGCAGAAAGCAGGACAGAGAACAGGGTTGCAAAAGCCCGCGGGACGGGCGCTCGGGAGCTGCGTGTTGGGCTGCAGCACGGGCAGCCCTGCACCATCCTCCAGCACCAGAGCTTCACACCACGCGGCCCAAAAAACACAGAGCAAGAGCCTGATTTTCCAGTTTATAGGACTTTTTCCAGACAGCACCGTTGCCACTTGTCCTCTTCTCTTATGCTGCCTCAATATCCTCCACTGCCCAGGGGGTAAGAAAAACACCCTACATGAGCAAAACTTATGCAGACCCTCCCCAGAAAGTTAATATAAGACCTTAGCAAGTAATGACATGGCCATAAATACAATATACACTCCAATACACACTCACATAGTTGTATATATGTGCTAAATATCACGACTGAAAACAGGGATGCGGAGCAACGTCCCAAGCGGCGCAGTTTGCCCAGGTGGAATCAGGGCTTGATAAGACACATGGAGTGGAAGGGCGAGGGGGGCGAAAAACAGCAGAGTTGGTAAAGGGGATCCCTGGGAGCCAGGCCAGGCTGCGCACAAGCGAGCGCACCTATATTAGCAATAAACAAACAGCGAAGGGCCCCGTGCGTTTCCCGAAAGCGAAGCCGCCGGGGGACGCGCAGGGGCGGGTCGGGGGGGTCCCGGCCGTCCGGCCGCGGCGGGTCCGGGCGCCGAGGACTGGGACTTTGTAGGCCAGTTGAAGACACGAACCTCTCATCTCGCCCGCAAAGACCCAGCCCTCACCGCGCCCCGTCAGGCGCCGGCTGCGGGACCGCTTTTTAATTCGGGATTTTTTAAATTAATTTCACTCCTTTCGCTGCTCCCG
>VZSV01000047.1:2808966-2822795 GCA_013398735.1 Nothocercus julius
GGGCCGGGAGCCCGCGCGTCCCCGCGGAACCGCCGCGTTTCCCGCCGCTCTTGCGTTAGAAGGGGCTCGGGCTCAGCGCGGTGCGGGGCCCTCCCGCCCCCCAGGGGCCTGGCCGGGTTTTGGGTCAGGCTTCCCCCTATTTCCTGTTTCCTGATCCTCACGCTGGAGTTTCACATTTTACTTCAGTCCCCGTTGCCTTCTGTTCATATCGTAAAAATCACGATGGCAGAAATGGCAAGTGCGACGCTGCATTATTCACGTTTCCTCCTCTGGTTTTGCAGCTACCGAGTGTTTGGTGAAACCAGGCGGTGAATCGGCTTCTCGTTCCCACCAGCACCAGCCGCCGCAGCCGGGGGCACCGGAGGATGTGGCTTTGAACCCGAATCCAGCCCTGCCCTGCGATTCCTCATTTTGGTTTCTTGTTTTTAGCCGTCCCAGGCTGCAGAAAGGGCTCTGCCACCGACCCTGAGGGCATCACCCCCGCGAAAACCTCCCGGTGCCGCGGGGCCGGCCCCCGCCTGACCTAACTGAGGGTGAAGTCCTGTTTTTAATGTTAAAAGCCCACGCGAAGGTCGTGCCGGGTGTTTCCGAGCATCTCCTTGGGGCGGGTGTTGCGCTGGGGCCACCAGCTGAGGCCTCAGGGCTGAAGTGGCTCCAAGGAGCCACCGTGGCCGGTGCCGATCCCGGGGTGGCCGGTGCCCGGAGCAGAGAGGGGATCGGGCGCAGGGTCCTGCTGGGGACACCCTCGTGGTGCGGGGAGAGCAACTCATTTATCCAGGTGTCTGCTCGGACACCTCAGCTACCTGGAAGGCTCCACGTTAGTGAGATTCAGCTTTACTGAAGTATTCCAAGGAAACTCCAAGGAATGAAGTATTCCAAGGAAACACAGGGAAAGGGGTGCAATGGCACTTCACACCAGTACAGCTCCATCTATAGATTTCTTTCCCCGCCGGGGCCCTGCCCTGATCTCCCCCCTCCACGTGTCCCGGCCTCGTTGCCGCCGGCCTGGGGCCGCAGTTGGTGCCGCACGGACACCAGGCCCGGGGCTGGGGGTGCCCGCGATGACGCCACGTGACACAGAGCCGCCGGTTGCCTTTTAGAGACCTTGTGTCAAAGAGCTGCTCGTTTGATTTGCTAAGTAACGCGGAGCAGCATTGGATTCAGTGCTTCCAAAAAAGAATGCACAAAACAATACTTTTTTTTTTAACAGCTCAGAGGCACACAAATACAAACCTGATCTATTTATATGTACATATTTATATTGCATGAAAACCAGAGCTGAAGACCAAATGAGAAGAGTGTATGTAAAAGTGCTGAGAACAGTGGATAAAGCACGGAAATACAAAGCAGCTTCACAGCAGAGAAAGGCCCAAGCGCGGGAAGGTGCCACCGTGCGAAGCGCCCGCGCACAGCCTGGGCACCAAGCGCACGGGTCCCACAGCAGGTTTTGGAGAAACCCTTGAAATACCCCAGCACTCTCAGAGCACAACGAGTCTCCCCTTCCCCTTCTCCTCTTTCTTTAGTGACCCTAAAAGAAAAAGCTGGGGAACCGCAAACATTTGCTCTGTTTCTCTGTCGCGTGCAGCTACTTAGGGTGAGGCCTGCGGACCTGTTTCTGGTTGCTGTGAAGTAAAACAGAAATCACGGGCGACTTCAGCCGTGGCCTCTGCCTGCTGCTGTGCTGGACATGGGGCGGTGGCCAACACAGCGTCCGGAGCGCGGCCGATGCCGCCATCTCGCCCGCGATGGGAAAGGGCAGAGCGGGCGCCGGGCGGACCAGGGCACTGCGGGAACCGGCAGCCCCCAGGTGTGACGAGAAACCCCCCAGATCTCCTGCTTCAGCAGCGAATGGCTCAAATGGCTCCCAGGATCAATATTTTGCATTGACAAACACCGAGAAAACCCCGAGGATGCTGCCAAGGGACAAAACATCAGCAACTGTCCAACTACTGCTACAAAACCTGCTGGTGTGTAAGCGGCCCCACTCCCTTGATAACCTTCCTCAAGCAGCAAACGGCTTCCACCAGGGCCAGAGCGTCGCTGCTGCCGCCCTCTGCACCAGTTTCACTCCAATTAACCCAAGCCACTCCTTGGGCAACTGTTTGATCACCTGTGAGTTCCTTCCTTGGAAAAAAAATCCTTCAAAACACGCTGCACAGT
Organism: Nothocercus julius; assembly: GCA_013398735.1. NCBI lineage: Eukaryota > Metazoa > Chordata > Aves > Tinamiformes > Tinamidae > Nothocercus > Nothocercus julius. The sequence goes on from VZSV01000047.1 coordinate 2,811,127, forward strand.
GTTTGCTTTAGAGCAAACCACAGTATACTCGCTGTCATTAAATAAGAAAAATGACGTCTTGTAAATCCCAGCTCGTTGGTTCCTCACATGCCCCTCGCACTGGGATGGGGAGGGTGACCGACCGGCCGCTCACAGCACGTGTTTGTGTGTCGGCTTTCAAGCCCTTGAGTACTAACCAAGATTAGGGAGCCAAAATATTTCAGGCCAAGATCCTTTCCAGGAGGGTAACATGGAGCTACGCAACTAAATGGAGCCTTGCTGCACGCAGACAGCAAAATATCTGGTGCTCTGTGTGTCTGTGAGGATTAATAATGCTGTGTTTAATCTTGCCTATAGAGTTCACTGAGAAATATCTGAACTTCTCCCAAGGCCATAAAAGGAAATTTGGCAACCAAAGTGCATTGTTTTTTTTTTTTTTTTTTTCCTCTTCTGAGACTTGCCACAAATTTTCATATTAAGAACTCCATCGAATGGAGGCACGGCTACAGTTTGTCACTGTCACACTTCAGGACATGACAAATTCTCAAGCAGCTCTCGTCTTTAATGGAAGTTACTCAAAAAGCTAAAAAAATTTCTTTTGATGTCAGGGTGTTTTTGACTCAGTATCACCCTCCAAAAGCAAAACCACGCAAAACCACCATCAGATGCAAATGACTGATACCAGAGTGGAGCAAGCTGGAGCAGAAAAATCCCACATGACAAGATCTGCAGGTACCCTGACACGCACGTTTTGAGCCAGGCGTTTTTTCCGCAGTAGCTCCGATGAATTTCAACTTCAAGCCAGGAACAAGTCACCTTTTCTCACCGTGCAAAAACACGTGCAGTGATGCGCAATCAGGTTGTCCAGGATATCGCTTCTCATTTCAGTACCTACAGGGGAAAGAAGGGAGGAACACACGGAGATAGGGAACCTCCAAGCGCTCCAACCCCCGGGGCAGTGAGGAGCGCAGTTTACCAGGAGAATCTTTCCTGCGCTGAGCGCGGCTCGATAGCCCCGTGCGGCTGCGTTGAGGTTACCTGCCCAGGGAAGGGAGGACGTTGTCCCCCCAGCGCTAACGCGGATCCGGAGGAGGCAGAGGCCGAGGGTGCCGCCGCAGCCGGGCTGCGAGCGGGGAGGGAGACAGGGCAGAGAGAGGAGTAATTTGTCTGAGCTGATACCAAAACCGGTGCCTCCCTCCTGCCCACGCCGGCTGCCAGCAGCGCTGCAGACGCAGAGCTCGGCCCTGGGCCAAGTATCACATTCCTTTTCTCCCTGCCCCAGTGACCCATCAGGGACAGTCCCTCATTGCCCAGATACCTTCATCTCCTAAATGTGGTGGTTCTGGGACAGAACGGCTCGGATGGCAAGACAGGAACATCTAATGGCACTAGTTACTGGGAAGCCGTTACTAGGCACAACCTAAAAATGCAACTGCTAATTATTTTTAAATGCGTATAACAGAGGAAAACACATGTCTGCAAATGAAATGCCTCACCCACTCACAACCTACATTTCTTGTTTTTCAAACCTCAAATATTTTCAAGCAGTAACAGAAAGCAGTACTACACCAAGGGTCTCCACAGAAGCTGAAAGGTAGCCGCACTTTATGCGATAAAATAAAGCTACAAAGAACACCAACATGGTGTAAGACAACTCTTCGAGTGCAAGCAGTGTGGAGCAAGGAACAGCTTTTAAAGGCTAAAGCAGCTGGACACAGAGCTAAGCAAGAAATCCCACACATTTTTGAAAATTCACTGCTGGATACCCTTCGCCAGATGCCATTTTGAGGATGGCACCCAGATTTCATGATTATTTACCTCGTACATATTCATCTTCATAAAATCTCAAATACAACTTCAGACGCATCTCCCTGTGATCAAGTCCCAGGGATCTGCGGTCTCAGGTAACTAAGCCAGGCTTTCCGCCTCACAAGGACTCAGTGCACTTTTCAGTGAACTGCTCCTCAATATTTGCTCATGCTCTGCCCTAATGGTGACGGGGTTTAGGCAGTTAAAGTTGAATCCAGCTGACTCAAACCTGCACCAGGTTCCCCCAGACGCAGCTCCCCAGCCCCGCGCGGGGCAGCAGCTACGCACAGAGCGGCCCTCACCCAGTCCTGCTCGTCCCAGCAACAACCACCCGGCCACCGCAGAGAGTTCTCCGTGGCCTCCAGCAAGAGCAACGTCCTGAGCACAACGTCCCGGTAGCACCGGGCGGCCAGAAAGGTCACAGCCGAAGCGCGGTGACGATTCCTGCGGGGACGGAGGGCTGCAGGTAGCAGCTGGCTCAGCCGGTGGGGGACAGAGGCAGAAGGAGCAGCGGGTGGGACAGGCAGGCACAGGGGAGGTCCACAGGGCTCCACCGGCTCCTCTGCAAACAGAGGCTGCTGTAATTCAGTAAAGAACACTTTATATCATCAAGTGACAAAGAAATAACAGTTAAATCCCTTCTCCAGATTCCCCTCGAGCCTCAGGAGGGCAGCCCCGAGATGTCTGAACACGACCGCGTCTCCAGCTGCAATGGGGCCCTTCAGCAAGTTGGGGGGACACTGAGCCCTGCAGTTATTCCTCTGTCCCCTCAGGTGGTTTAGTCACTTTACACCATCTAAGGCAATTACACTGAAACAGATAGCTTTTATTTTCTCGTCTTCAAGAAAGTCCAATTTTGGCACTTCCCCCTTCCCTTCCCATGACTCCAATAAGACATCACTGAAGGCAAGAGCACAGGGACTGCAGAAAAATATATATATATTTACATCCATAACTGAATACATGTTTTATGTATTCAAACTCAGGGAAAAATGCATCACATATACACACCAAGATACATCAAGAGAATACTAGGGGCAAGACACTGCCAACAGCAAGAAATACACAGAGAAGCACAGTCATTGCTACGGTACATTATTCTGGGGAGTGCACTCAAATAGAGGAAACATTTCTACGCACTGGGATAAGCCACTTTCTTGGGCCCATTTTTCTGCAACTATCCCTGCCTTTACCAGTTGGCATGAATCAAAACGTGGTTTAAGTGTGAAATTTTTAATTGGAAAAAAAAAAAAAAAAAAAAAAAAAAAAAAGCTTCTAGTGCATGGAGCAAAATTTAACATTCATCATCTATCAACCAATTCCATAAGCTTTTTAAGTTACATTATTAATTATAAAAAGTCCTATTCCTACAAACACGGCTCCAACTCAGGAGAACACAGGCACATGTTGAAGCCCATCCCTATTTAAGGCAGCATTTAAACATACACTCAACTTTAAAGCTTATGTTCCAGCCCACCAACTTCGAGGAGCAGTCACAGTTTAAAGTTAAGCACCTGCACAAGCACTCAGCTAAACGGGGACGTGTTCCCTGCTCGGAGCTCTCACTGGGTCCCTGTGTACTCGGTGTGACCAAACTCTTCGGCGTGTTAGTGCCCTAAGGGCACACGCTGCTTCACGCCAGGCCTCTCTGCAGGGCTGCGTTAGGACCCAGCCATCCTCGTCGCAGCTCACCCGCAAAATGTCACAGCAGGGCATCCTGTCTGGGGGTGGGAAAAGCAAATCCAGTGATTTAAAAGGCTCCTCCTTCCCTAGAAGTGGGCTGTTTCAGTCAGTTTTAGTTTTTTTTTTTTTTTTTTTTTTTTTTTTAAGAACTGGAATGTGTTTCTTAGTGAAATACTTAAAATTAAGGGGTGAGGGTGTGGAGGAATGAGCAGGATCCCAAAATTCATTTTAATGGCCCATGATAAACCCCTGAAAATAGGGGAATAGAATTTGAACAACTTCTTAGCCTCAATGCTACAGGGACCCTGGCATAAAACATACACATGCACACACACACACACACACACACACACACACACAGTAAAGAACACGCCGGTTCCGAGCATCCCAAAGGAGACTCCAAAGTGATCTTATATAAAAAGCACTTTGTGCTGACAGTGGCAAACAAGTGGATGGTGATTTTACATATATAGCAATAATTCTGTAATGTCTTCCTCTTCTCCTCTTTTACTTTGTGTCTTTCGTTTTTCTCCCAAAGATTCCTCCCCTCACAAATATGTGGTTTAAGTAATAAAGCTAAATCAAATAGGAAATTACATAGCCAGCACCAGTTAGGAACTGAACCTGGGTATGGTGATTGGTTTGTGGTACCCAAATTCCTGGAAGAACAAAAGAACAATTCTTGCTCTTAAGGTTAGGGTCACATCCATATGTTTCCATTGTCTTTTACCTTTACAACTAGAGGTAGAGTCATTTTGTCCAGTATCTAAAAGAGCATGATCCAGTTATATTGTTATTACATTAATATACAGTATCTATCTTGTTACAGGTATTGAAAGTGCATGGAAAAAGTCTAACGAAGCCAATTCAATGACAAATAACAGTGTACCAAACATCATATAAACACACCCGCGCACCCACACTCACACTTAGTGTATATATATATAATATATATATATATTTATAGGTTCATTTACAGTATCAGAGCGTTGTTTAGATCCAGTGGCATGTGCAGAAGTATCAGGCAGTTGCTGCTCTTTCTTTAGTAATCCCTTCAATTTTTTATTTCCAAGATAGAGGGGTTGTGGTCTAGGATTGCCAAAATGATCTTGTCCATATACTGTCGCAATCTGTAATTTATCTCCTCCTGTTCTTTAAGGGCCTCCATGAGCTGAAACACAACATTTCAAAGTTATGCATCTCTTGCAGCTTTGTCACTTCTTTACATAACGGCGTGAGATCAGATAGAGGGCACAGACTAGCGCTGCTTAGGATTACCAGGTCCCTTTTCCAGCAGGAATTCTACTTCCACCTCCTTTGGTCCCTTTGTCTCTATAAGGGACAATCTATATGTTAAAGATCTTTACCATGTGGGAAGGAAGTGAGCAGTCACTCTCAGGAGTCTTTTGGCAGCTCATTTGAACCAGAAATTCAACATCTAACACATCCTGCCTCCGCACTGGCTTCCCCATCTCTGTTTAAGAGCTTTAGGCTTTCAAGTCTACAGAAATCTAAAGCACTTTGCGTGCGAGGCTGGTGAATAGAACAAGATTTCAATATTATGGACTGGGAGCAAAGCTACCTTTTGGCAAAATAAATAACACAAATAGACACCCTAAAACAAACACCCTCCCTCCCCAAACTCCCACGCTCCATTCTTGGAATATACCGCAGGTTGGTCTTATGTTGTTTTTGTTCTGTATGAAATGCTACATATAAACAGCAAGGTGTCTGCATCTTTGGAGGCGCTATGAGGCCTTTCGGAGCTCAAAGGTCTAATGAAAGATGCTGTGCATCTTTAATGCCAATCTCCCAAGGTTTCCCAGCAGAATCAGTGTACCGGTTCCTCCTTATATTGATGTGATTTGGGTGTCTGTTTCCAATCGCCTTCAGAAAAATCCCATCCTAAACCTGCAATCTCTTACCTGCATTCTGATTACACAGAAAACAACTGCAGTGGGAAAGGTTTGAATTGGTCGATGAGTTTACTGAGGCTGTCTGGCAGTGCCAGGGTACCCTCCTCCTCTCAGGGGGAGCACTGGCTACCCCTGGCAAGAGCAATTAGGGAAGGAGGGAGCAGGGCAAGATCTGCCTTGCAACAGCAAAAACCTAACGTGCTTTTAATCCGAATTCAACAAATGAATAGGTTTTCTTCACAGCGCTCTGGTTCATCAAGAAACTCAAGCACGTCCTTCACCTCAAGGGACTGCCCAGGGGCTAAGGCTAACAGGGTCATTCAAGTACAGAGAGAGTAAAAAGGGTTGTCTCAGGACTCCTCTTAAAGAGGAGACAGAAAGTTCTGTTCAGAATAAACAAGGTACAGAAGCAAACAAACCCTTTTACAGTCCCCATCACTAACTGTCTCTCTGGGAGCTCTTACAGCTCCATCAGCCTGACCTCATGACACGTTCTGGTGCTCGAAGGAAGCCTTCAACTCTAGCAGCTTGATTCCAGCCCATGTGTAAGTGGGTCTCCTACAGTATTTTCCAAAGCATTAACCAGTTTCTTGCTTGCATACTACATATCTCCTCCAAGAATCTGCCTCTGCTACTGAGAGTCTGGCTGAAGCTTAGACCCAAGTGAGAGCTTGTTACTTGCTTGTAACTAGCTTGTTAATTTAGTACTAAACCTACAACAAAATAAGAATTTAAGTAATTGTCTTTATTCCACAGAAACTGTCTTCACAGAAACTGTGTGTTCAGTAACACACTTTGATGAGGGTGTGGAGTTGATGTTAAAAGGAACAGCCAAAAATACTAGTAGATTTAAGTGGTTTTTCTAATAGTCTCCAGCTCCTAAGAAAGCAGTATTTTCTGTTGCTCATTTGCCAGCTTCAGGTATTTCACCTTGACAATTGCACTGAAAAGCCTAGGGTTTTTTTTTTTTTTTAAGCAGTAGCTGATGAAAAATAGTACATTACCTCATCTCTTGACGCAGAATCAATTTCAGCAGCAAGTGACTGGGCTTTTGTTTGCGTTGCAAAGAGATTTTTGGCTTCGTAAAGACTAAGACTTAGGATCTGTCCATTAAGATCATCATTTTGATCACGAAGCTTTTGATTCTCCTGTTTAAGGATCATAAGACATTGTGTTTAAGTTCTAGCTGGAAGACTTCATTAAAAAACAAAAAAACAAAAAAAACATTTCACAGGTATCTTGGGTGACAGAGTGTGGTTGCAATCTGAAAAGTAACTCTTTTACTAACAGTGACAGTTCCTCCGCCTGTGAATTGCAGGTGTTTCCTATGTGCACAGTTTATATTCCTTGTGCAAAGAAATCCTACATGCAGAACTTACACTGCTTGTGCAAAGAAATGCAAGACTTCCACTTAAGGGAGCAAGGGGATAATATCTAAAGGGAGTGTGGTAGGGGTCACCACTGTAGGCATTTTTCACTGGGATTCACCCACAGCTCGAGACGCCCCTGTGCTGCTCACCTGCTTCAGACGTTTTATTTCATGCTCCATTTCCACCTCTCTGGCTTTGGCATTGAACTCGCTCACGCTGGAGGAGGAGCTTCTGCCGCGTCCTGGGCGCTCACATTCCAGCTTGTACAGCTGCAGGTGCTCCAGTTCCTTCCGCAAGTCCTCGATGAGCTGTGGAGATGCACAGAGGTCATGTCTCCTCAGTCTCCACATAACCAGCCCTCCCTGGGAGGAGCCATCCCTGTGCTGCACCTTCACATTGCGACAGCAGCACCAGGGCCCTGTTCGAGGCTGGAATTCCCTCAATACCGCTCCCTGCTGCTCTTTGGAAGGGCGAGTCACCAATTAGGAACCATCACAGAAGCTGGATGCAGCTCTGATCTCCAAGCCTGGTGCCCCAGAGCCTTAATTCCCCAAGCAAACTTCATCTTGAACGCGTGCTGTAACATTTACCTTACTAAGTTTTCAAAGAGTTTAAAACCCTTTGTGTAACTGACTGCCATTTATTAGATATTCTTGCAGTATCCACCACTTTAGGGTTAGCCTGCCATCAAAATACAATCCAGTAATACATTAATTGATTGCTCTGTTATCCTGTCTCTGCTCATTCGTTTTCGGAAGGGCTCCCATATAAGTAACATGCAATTGCTTAACATCCCTTTCCACACTTGCCTCCTGTGTGGCTTCCCTCTCCTTGTTGAATTCCAGTCTGTTCTGCCGCAGCTTGTCCATCATTCTCTTGTACAAATCCATCTCATCCTTCAGTCGTAGACTAGTGTCTTCCAACCTATCTGACATGCGTTGCCTTTCCTGGAATAATGGGAAATGGGAAATTTTACAGCCAGCTTGAAAACGCATGAGTCATCCTCAGTTGTGTAACAAATACATAGACACAGCTGGTCATAAGCTGGCAAGGGAGTCTGCCACTAAAGGTGACCAGTTTTCATTAGCACCCCCTGTTTCAGGGATGTCAATTAAAAAAAGACAGGGAGGCAGTCACCACATGAGTTTGCTTTTAAATAAATCAAGCTACTGTCAAAGTGCACTTGACATCATGAACATGTTCAGCACTCAGGAATTTAGTTACCTCATCTAATTTCTCCGTTTGTGATTTCAGTCGTGTGACAGTGGTTTTCAGCTCACCATTTTCTTCTTCCAACTGCAGAACCCTGTGTCAATAAGAGAAGTCTTACAGCAAATGTCTCTAAGAATGCAAGCATACAAAAAGTATGCTCTAAAAAGTCATTTCATTTGCATTTGATAGCATAAATGGGAAAATATTGCTAATATTAGCATTTTTTTACTGTAAATTATTGAGAGTTCATCCATTTTTAAAGCCAAAAAATGTCACACTGACTCTCAGGGTTCTACTGCTCATCACAGCAAGTATCTAAAGAGAATTAGCTAGGAAGGAACCTATGCAGAGACAAGTGTCTGGCACAGCTGGTAACAACTCCCTGTTTGAATCCATGCCAAAAATCCATCTAAGCTGTCTATGTTGGCTATGTGGATTACAGCATTAATGTAAAAAATTCTCCAGGCTTTTGGGCATTAGTTGCATGCTGCATGCAACTGCGCAGCTCCTCTCTAGAGCTATTAGCCTGCAACCATCTGTGTCCTGTCTGGTTGTGAACAGTCTATGTTTATGTGCAAAGGAGAAAGGAAGAACAGAGCAGTTGCTCTGTTCTCTACAGCACCAACAAGCTTGTTACCTTGTATTTAGCAGCTCAATTTCTGTGCCTTTCTCTTTTTCATACTTGCTGTAGGCTTCTCGATGTCTCTTTATCTCTTCTTCCAGAGTCTGTTCTGCTGATGTCTCTTGGTCTTTCAATAGTTCCTCGAGCTCATGAACTCTAAGGAAATCATGTTTCATTTCAGCAATAGCTTCACAGTTACTTTAATATAATGTGTACAATTTAATTACCTCCCTTCTTCCCCACTCCTTTAATTCCTTACTTTTTCATCATCTTTCTTGGCATTAAACTTCCCTATAGAATTAACTAGTATCTGTTCATCTGTTCTTTCATTTCCAGTCTCAAGAAGCTGGACTTTTCCATCAGCAATCACCAGCTTTCTGCTCCATTATGCACATTAATAAACAAGTGGGTCAACTCTCTCATAACAAAAGGTCTTGACCTGCACAGGTCAGTAAGATTTCTATACTAAGAAACTTGTTTGGAAGGCCTCTGTTTGCTGTAAATATAGCAAGACAGCCCTGTTTCATTTGGACTTCTCAGATGAAGCCCATCTCACTTGTCCGGCAGCATAAGGCAGAAGACATGATCATATTGTAGATGAAGAAGCTCCTTTCCCCCAGCTTGGCTTTAGGTCTGCTATGACATGATAAAGAGAACTGGCTCTGCGCTGTATTACCTGTGAACTAGCTGTGTGTTTTCCTGTTTCAGCTTGCTCTTCAGGTCACCATTCGTCAGGTTATCGTTCTCCAGTTCAGTCACCTTTTTCTCTAGGTACGTTACCTGGAAGGGGAAGTGAAAGGCAAAAATTGAGACAGTCTGCACCTCTCTTCGCACACCACGCTGCTGTTTCTAACCTGCATTTAGTTATGACAGCCTTTCTAGATCTCACCCTAGTTCTGTACTTCCATGGTTCTTGCACTTTCACGAACTAGAGTCATGATATTAATGGACTATCTTGGACATTTTGAATGACCTACTTAAGATGACTGCTAACTGATCAAGAGAGCTTCATCAATGGATGAACACCTCCAACAGAAGTCGAGTTTGGGACGTTACTGCAATGCACTCAGCTCCTCACCTTTTCAGTTATATCATTATCGCAGGAGTCTATACTGTCTCGGAACAGGTCTTCTGTGCTGCCGTTACTGCTGCTGAAGTTACTATTGTGGAAGAGCTGCCTGAAAGATCAGAAGGATAATGATTTTGCTTGATGAGGAAGGAAGAATCTGTACATTAGCTTAACTCTGGATTCACGCTTCAAACATCCTATGGTAAAATTGTGCAGCCATTTCAGTGACAATTATAACTGCTTAAGCACAAGTCTTACAAGAACTGGTAGCTAAATGAAGTCATACTGAGCACAATCAATGACATTAGTTCCAGGACGTGAGCTCTTTCTTGCTTTTGACAGGATTTGTCACCAGCAGTAGCATATTCCAAAAACTACTTAGCCTTATTCACACAATGTACCAAGTTATATTTGCTGTATTAAAAATCTAAGATAAGGTCATTACATTGTGTTGGTTGGTATAGAATTTTCTAGCTTAACTGTACATCAAGTGCTTTTTTTAAATAGACAAAAAGAAATCTTGAGCAGCTCCCACTAGACAACAGTTTCAGAATATACATGACTGGAGATACCTAAAACAGTTTGGGAACTTAGAGCCCTCACCAGCTCACGGCTGCTTTACTCAGTCAAAAGGTTCCTTTTGTACAAGTGCCCTTTTATAAAAGGAAGCCCTTGTTTTCCTTTTCATTTCAGCAACAACAGCAAAAAGGCTCAAGCTATGAGAGCAAGAGGAGCAGCACCTGCACTGATGGATCAGCAGTTTATGGGAAGAAAATTGATGGACAAGGAAGCAGCTATTCTCTGAGCATTCCCATCCAGGGGCCTGCCCCAAGTCTCACAGCCACTTCTACATTCTGCAGCAGCCCTACCCAAGCACAGATCCCTTCCCTTGAAAACTCATGTTTGCAGATTTATGTTTTCATATCCTTATTCATTCCTCCTCCCTCCCCACACTGCCAGTTATGGATTTTTTTACAGCTCATACCCCAAGTATTCAGAACAGGAAAATAAGAGTCTTACCTTCCAAAAGCCGTGCTTGATATTTTTCTGTTAGGGCTGCATGGATGCAAAAGGAATGATATAGGAATTAAACGGGTATTTGATCAATGTTGGATTCAATCTCAGTTTAATCTGCAGTTGAATTGCACAAGGAAACATCTAATATTGACTTTTTTTTTTTAAGCAAAGTTAAAAAGTGATTCTGTGAACAATATCCTTGGACAACTTAATCAAAGACCACAGAGTTGATAATAATATAAAGATGAGTGGAGCCATAGTATCACTGCGATCACTAACAAGTGGATTTAGAAATACTGTTATATTTAACACAAATTTGTCAATGTGAATCAGAGTGAAACTAAGATTAGAAATGTCACAAAGGGACACTAACTTAGTGATGGATGTTTATTCTGGACTCCCAGGTTTTAGATGATTTTTATAAACAGGAAGCTTATCCTTCCCCATAATCCTCCCCAGTTCACCATAGGAAGAGATGCTTTCCATTTTTAGAGTTTCCTTTCTCAGCCAAAGACTGGTATTATCCAAAAGAGGGACCAGGTTTCAGACAAGAGCACTGGAGTCAAATCAAAACAAAACCAAACCTAAATCCCGCTGCATCTCTTGGGTAAGAGGATGTCGCCTCCCCGAGCACACGCAGACGCACAGTGCTATCAGAGCACTGCTCTCCTGCAACCAGGGCAAAGCAGCCCCACTCCAAAGCTGTAGCCAGGCTTGGCGTGGGTTTTACCAGGCTCCTTGCTGTGGCAGGAGAGGTGACAGCGTTGCTCACAGCAGGGACTATGTCCGTGCATCTCCAGCACAGGGCAGGCCCTGCACTGTGCTCTCTGCCAGGGACCCTGCAGGCAGGCAGGATTTGCATCCAGTTTCTAGGGGGAGCTAGAAGCCCAGCAAAACACTTCCTTTAGGAAACCTGAGACAGCAGCTGCTGGAGAGTGCTCGGAAAGAAAGAATCCGGTGCTTCCACACTTCCAAAGTGCTGGAAGTGATGG
>VZSV01000047.1:2822920-2836886 GCA_013398735.1 Nothocercus julius
GAAAATGGTAAATCATTGCTGCCTTAATTCCAAATATTATTATTTTGTCAAATTCCCTTTAGGAAAAAGAAAATCCCTTCACCGTATGAAGTACCTCTGCTGACCCACAGCTTTATGTGTGGTGCATCTAAGGTTATACACATCGGTTAAAGTTACATGCAAAGCCTGATGACTCCTTCCTATCCAGAGGAAGGACGAACTAACCACAGATCTGCATTAAGCAGCATGGCAGGCCCCACTTCCTGGAAAGATATCCTGGATACAACATTCCCACTCAGCAATCAAAGAACTCACTGGTTAAAATATTTAAGGCACAGGGAGCATTAATAAACCCAAATCAGAGAAACAATTATTAGCTAACAAGGACCAGCACTTTGGCCCAGGCTAGATGTCAAGGTCTGAAATTCAGACAGAGTTTTGCACAAGGGACACAACACACACGAGAGGGTGGCACACACACAAGGGGAGGACGCTTCCCTCCTCTCCTCCTGCCACTCGTCTGCCCCATCGCTACCAGGGCCTGCTGAAAGCAGTGCAATAGGCTGCTTACCTGTTTGCTTTCAAGTTTTTCAGCCTGGCTTCCAAATCGTTGAGCAGATTTATCTTTTTGCAGCACTGTGTGCAGTAAACATCCAGCAACTCGCTGTTGTAAACATGCCTCATTTTTCGGGGCGTTTGGCCAGCGCTGTTTGCAGGAAAGGAAACACGTTACTGGCTATAGCAACCCACTCACATCAGGTTTTTCTCTTGAGAGGGGCTCGGGGACACGACGCCTCTCACCACAGCTAGTCTGTCTCAGAGGTGCTGACTGGGAATGCCAGTCCTACCTGTCCGAGCTGAGCCTTTACGGAGGAAGTGGTTGGGGTGTCAGTGCAAGGAGGCAATTTGGGGGACTGGGAGAAGAGCACAAGACAGAGTCCATGCGATGCACGTAGCAGCTGCCACGTTAGCCTGTTTCACCTCAGCAGTGTCGCTCCCTCTTATCGTGCCCATCTTCCCTCTGCAGCCTGGCATGCAAGCTGGAGGGTATTTTTCTCCAAGAGAAGAAAGGCAGGAAGATGAAGAAAAATAGAGCAGTCTAGCAGGAAGAAGTGACACAAACCCCCGCAGATAAGAGGGTGGAGAAAACCCTGGAACAAGGAGGAAGGCAGAAGTGGACATGGCTTTAAAAGTAGATAAGAATATCTCTGAGCATAATAAAGGGAAAACAAACCAAAACAAAAGAGAGCAAACATGGCATGAAGTGCACCGAGGCCCAGGAATGGGAATGGAAAGGCCTGCGTAGCCCTGAGGAAACAGGAGGTGAAGAACACAGGGCATCGTCACGGGAGGGCAGCAGAGGGGTGATGGCTCTGCATGCAGATGGAGGCGAGGCAGGACTGCGGGGAGCTTCAAACACAGGGGGTCGCATGCGGAACGGAGGGACGCAGTGTCCTGTACTAGCAGTGACCTTCACATGCTCCTGCTCCAGACAGACAAATCCTAAAGCATCTTCATGCTCGGCTCTTCCCCAACCCTGCTCATCTATCCCCTTCTTGGGGAAGGGCTTCAAATGAGCAACTTTGTCACAGGACAAGAGCTACCGAGAGGGAGGTGGCATCCAGGAAGTGGCAGGCTGAGGTGGCATTTCCACCTCCCAACAGAGAGCTTGCAATCTCCAGGAAACTCGAGGAGAAAACGGATGGTCGCTCCACACACCCCCTTGTACTACAGGGCACCTCATCTGACAGGCTATTGCTTAAGATCTGCACTATTAGAACACTAAAGAGAAAGAGCTTTCTTGAAAGTCTTCACCTGCACTGCACCAGGGCTAGTGCATAGGGGTTAAGCTGGTTTCCTACTTTCAGCAAGTAATTTCTAATATTAGCTCCAACTGTGAAGCCTACTGTTTGCAATAGAAAGAAATATCTACAAGCAAAACAGCCCAGTTATTTCAGTGGAACCCCAGACTAGTTAGCAGAAACAATATATTTGATTACTTGATTACTTGATGTAGTTTGTCAAACAGAATGCAAAACATGAACTGAAAATATTTTGCTTTTAAGATGAGTCTAAGTAACCAGTGGAACTTCTGGGATGGTCACCCATGCTCAAAGAAGAAAAAAAAAAGTGGGAAAAAAAAAAAATGTTTGTTAATGAATAAGGAGCAACCTGGAAGACACAGATGAGCCAAGGTCAGAGTAGGCGTTGGTTCTGGTCTCATCATCAGGGCATGGGCTACTGGGAGTAAAATCCACATCATCTCCTTCCCCATAGTCTTCAAATTGTTCTTCATTACTGATCAGAGAGGCGGTGGAATAGGTGGAGAGGTCAGATGCTGCAGAAGGGTTGTGAGGGCTTGACCTGAAACAAGAGGTCAAAACATCTGGAAGGCCAAATTTAATAGCATCTCACCTCATATGGGATCTTCCACCTTTTCTGCTTGACCCTCATTTGAAGTTGTAACCCACTTTGTGCAAAACAAAACAAAAAAAACTAAAAACCTCAAGAGATAAGTTTGTCCGGTGTGTTTGATACAGTGTATGAGAACCTACGAGCAAGGCACCGCCAAGATGGGTTTGGATCAACAGAAGTATCTTGTTTTTAATGATGCACCTCAACAGTCCTCAGCCACCGCCTCCGCACGACGGATGCCGCTGCTTACGGGACTGCCGCAAGCAGTGACCACAGCAACAGGGCAGGCACCTCTGCGGCGCGCGGGGGACGTGCACAAGACGGAGGCAGTCGCTGCAGCCACGGCTTCCCTGTAATCCCTGTAAACCCTCTCCCACCACCCTGTGAGCTCCAGCCACTTTTTGTGTGCCCAGTACCAAACTTGAGGTCACCAGATGAGCCGAAAATAAGAATGACCGTAGAAGTGACCTAACCAAGGCTGGGTCCCTGCGCTTTCTTCCACGATGACAAAGAAAAGTTTTTCAGAAGACACATGGGCTAAGGGAAGGCCACTCTCCCCCCATAGGAATACCTGAAGATAAAACAAGCAGGCAGGACGGTGCCCTCGGAGCGCGAGGGGCTGCGAGCAGGGCTGGGTGCCTGGGGAAGCGGCCAGCAGGGTCCAGGGTGCTCTGAGCACCCCCTGCCCAACACAGCCACGTAGGGTCACGGCAGGGGACTGGCAGCAGCTCCCGTGCCCAGAGAGCAGAGGATGCTGCAGTCGTGCCCTGTGCTGCCTTGCACAGCCAGGTATCTTACACTGCTCCACTCGGTTCCCACCTCAGTAAGCTCTTCATATGGACAAGCCGGAATATACCCATGCAAAACCTTACACCCAGGTGTAAGACCCAAGATACGCGTTCAGATTGGGAAGCCTTAAAGTTCCTTGACACATTAGTGTTCCTACTGCAGAGCAGAATCCAGCCCTCCTCGCTTCCTTCAATAACACCAGGCAGCTGACTTGCACTTCACGAAACTTTGTACAGACTGCGGTAACGTCTCCAAGCCCTCTGCTGCAGTGCTCTGTGCTGGTATCTTCTACTCCAGTGGCTGAGCCGCGGGGCAGTAACTCCCAGCTGAGCTTGCTCTTCAATGGTTCAGCATTACTATGTTTTAGGCTTCTTTTCTGAGTCTACCTTGAACCTCTTGACCATGCCCTGCAGTCCAGGGCCAGGAGATTCCTCCTCTTCCCGTAACACTACTCGGGAGCTGCACACGAGAGGCAGCAAGGATCCTTTGGCGGTGGAGCAAGCAGTATTTGCATATCCCTTCCCTCCAAAGCAATTAGTAGAAGATGAAGCCTGCCAACACTGCAGATGTACGCTCTTTTGTTTCTTCTGTTTTGATGAGGTCCGTTTATAACCTGTAATTCATTTATCTAATTCACATTAATGAAAATTAGGGCAAGTCAAGCCTGGCACGTTATTAAAGGATGAAGATAGGAATGCTCACACTAGGAACAGATCAAACTTATCTAACAAGGCTCCCTGGCTGAGATGGATCAGTGAGAAGCTAAATGCACCACAGGAGCATCTGCGTGTAGAAGAGCTGCTGTGCCACAGGTCTACTATGTGTTGATGAGGATTTTGGGCAGCTATGATCCGTGTAACTACCACTGCCATCCTCATTCAAGAGATTGCTCAGGCATTTTCAAGGGAGTTGCTAGAACTGGCTGTTATTCCAACAGTTTTTAAAAGGGGCTTATTTTTTTAAAACTCTTTCCTGTTCTTGAGTATGACTTTGCAGAGGGCTGATGTGCCTAGTAGACAACCCACCCACTTCTTAAACAAGTGTCTGGCCAAAGCTGAAGTCTGTATTATGTCTTCTAGTACAAAAATATAAAGCTTCCCAAACTGTTCCCCAAAGTTATCAAGAGATATTAAAACTGAGTCGGTCTCAGAATAAAGCACGATTTGCTCTATGCTTTGGGCTCCTCGCAGCCCTAGGTCCCCTAGGTGGAGGGCACAGGATGCACAGAGCCTCCCTCCTCTGCAAGCGCCCACGTTGCTCAAGCGGGAGGAAAGACACCCATTCCGAAGGCAGAGAGAGTGAAAGTCACCACAAGGATGGTTAGAGGGACCAGGAATGGCAGGTAAGGAGACAAACTTCACGAAGAGCTGGTGAAAACAGGAATTATCCTGATAAAGCCCCTGGCATTGCTGGTGGGATAAGAGGGCCAGAGCTGGGTCAGTTGAGAAACTTGGAGGAAGCCAGGAACAAAGCAGAGAGCCCCAACAGAGCCCAGGAGAGGGAACGAGGTTGGTCTTGGCAGTGGAAAGAAGCTCAAGAGGCACAAGCCAAGACGCAAAGTTACAAATAGGGAAGACAGGGCAGAGGCCTATGGAGCCCACCTAGCTCCATCGAGCCCACCGAGCTCTGTCCCGTGGTGCGGCATTAACTCAGTTCAAAGCAAGACTGAATCAAGCTGGACCAGCACTGCACCCCTCTGCCCCCGTACTCTGCCAAAAGTGAAGTTAGGGTTACAGAGACACTCCTGTGTTAATAGCAAGCTGGGGTTATACACATGCATGCTAGGACACCCTGTGTTAAGCACAGGTCACTGCTGCACGCTATACGTCATGGAAAGTTAGAAACATACAGAATTAACTTGGCACACGGAGCAGCAAAAGACATCAGCAGAGCCCACGCCTTCAGACAGCTCGATGGACAAAAGGCTAAAGCAATATTCCCCACGGTGTGTTGCTTTGCAGGAGATTCATATTTTAACCCCAGCATACAAAGGGCTCCGGAACACAGAAAACCCTAAATCTGAGGTGGTGCCAATACAGTGATCCATTCTGGAGAGGGACAGCCCAGTGCTTTCACTTCAATAAAGAGCATGCAGATCCCATGGGTGCTCACCAAATGCACCAGAAGGAGCCAGGACTGGGACTGTCTAAGCCACTTACAGGACCTGGCCATCCATCTCCCTTATATTTTAAAAGGATATTAGGGTTTTAAATCCTTCAGCCATTCTCAGGCCCTCCCCACAGGAGGGATTAGCCAAGCAAAGGCTCCTTCTTCCCTCATCCTTTGACACACGCAGTAAAACGGGGCCTCCGAGGGGCAAAACCCCCACTCACTTGTCGCCGGGCAGGAAGAGCCCGCCGAGCCCACCGTCCTTGTCCTCGCTCCGACATATGTCGGAGGCCTCCGAGCTCTGAGCGCTCTCAATGGCGCTGTCCATGTCGGACTCATGGTGAAGCTCTTGCTGTGCTAGGGTCATCGTGTCCTCATCGGGAAAGAGCTCCGACTCGCTGCAGGCGCTCTCGTTGTCCAAGTAGGCGCAATCCTGGATTTCACTGCCCTGGAAAGGAAAAGTTGAGAGGCAATTCAGAACATCTTGCAAGGCAGCGGGGAAAAAACAGGAACAGCAATAACCAGTTCTCTGGATGTTGGGATAGACGTGACTGACATGGAATAAAAGTCATAAAACAAGAAGCCTGACCTGCTTTTCAAAGGCTGGATCCTGCAAGCCACTGACTCCTCCCATAAGGCCTTGAATACTGTATCTCTGACTTACTTCTATAGGTTAGGGACACAAGAACCCATTATAAAATGTAGTTGGTGTTGCCCTAATTTACTCTGCAGATGCAATGGGAGTAATAAATATCCTCACAGGGTTCTTAAAAAGAAACTTCTGCAAAAACCTAATCATAGGGTAACTGGGAGTTACTCCTATGTATTAATACTGTGGATTATATAAAAGTAAGACAGGTTAAGAGTATCAGTTTACTTGACCTTTGGAGGAAATGCATGTGATAAATCTATATGGGGAGAAAAGCAGGGAAGTTAAAACAGGGGTTAAAACATTTATGGTACAACTAAAGATATATGAGAGGGAAAAACAAAAACAAAAGGCACCCACAAAGCCATCTGCTCCTGTGTCCCCGTGTCTTGATTAAGCCTTGACTAAAATTAAGATGTCGCTCTTAGCACTGCTACAACTGGCTGCTGGTCAACCCCTGCATCTTCTCCCGTGAAGATTTACAGCAGTCAAGATGAGCTGGTTTCTATTTTCTCATCCTTCAGTGACAGAATAGTTTCTAGCTGGAAAAATAAAGGCCAAGATCTCATTCTCTGCTCTTGGTTTGATAGGTGGCAACATGACTGGATGCAGCGCAAGGCGGGGAACTCAAGCGCTCAGCTCAGCCTTGCAGTGACCCACGTCTGCCCCGGCAGCCTCCTCTGCACGGGGAATCTGCCCCCAGGTTAAGACAACCAGGCGGTTAAGGCTTTGCTTATTGGCACAGTATTGAAGCTTTTTTTTTTTTTTTTTTTTTTTTTAATTTTAATTTTTGCAACAGTTGCTACTAGAAACGCAGGTTTCATGCCCTATTTTTACCCTGAAATACTGATTATACAATTGTGCAAATTTCTTGCATATCAAGGTTTAAGGAATCCAAAAGCAACTTTGCTGCCCCCAAACCTCATGAACTGGGGAATACCCAAGCAGTGGAAAGGACAGTTTTACCAGCAGTGCCTCTATCCTTCAGTCCATACTTGGAGCAGAGATCTGAAAAGTTTAACGCAATTAAGTCCCGAGTGCCACTGTGGAAGTGGACTAGCTGGTAGAGCTCTGATCCAACCAAGCAGGCGGGGGATCCCTAAGCTGTGAGTTTGTAAGTTCACAAATCAAGCAGGGAAAAGAAGAAACAGCTCCTGCCCAGTCCTACCTTCACTCAGCAGAGCTTTTTGGGAGGGCTTAGAGGTCTGTGCTTAAGCAAGCCTTTACAGCAGCCAAATCCCACTGGCATTAAACAAATTAACATAAGAAAGTAAAGGTCAAGAGAAGCGTGACAGACTCCTTTTTTTGCTCCCTGTACATAACATCACGCATTTGCTTTTCTAATAATAGCAGCCTAGAGGTTTTTTTTTTTTTTTTTTTTTTTTTTTTTAAGGTCTATTAGCAATTAAACATTCGTTGTCATCTCTAAAGGCGAAGGGCTCGCTTCTCTGTCCAACCACTTCTTGGCTACCTCCTTTCCTCACGTTTGCCTTCCTGATTTATAACTGCAGCACAGAAGACTCCACACCCATGGGACACCACAAAGTCGCCTGCTGAAGGGCAATTACTACTCTGCCCCTAAACTTCCACTTCCAAGCCCCATGGAAGACGAGCTCTTGGGAGAGCGACCCGTGCCGAGCCTGGACACCCACTTTACAGCTCCTGCGGATGGGGCCGCAGGAGGAGGTCGGTTGGCTCTGGTACCTCCAACAGATGAGGACGGAGGGTCCCCTCAGTGGCCTTGGGGCTGTCCCTGTGGGAGGACACGGGCTGTGTCCCCAGCTCTTCTGCGCAGGTCCGGCGTCCCCACTGTGCATTTGGGGACCGCGTCCCAGCTGCCCAGCACTTTACCTTTCAATTTATTGCTCCACAGGTTAGATAACCATGGCGCTGCGTTAGCGAGCGAGAGGCTGGCAAGAACAAGCGGCACTCAGCTAGTCTGTGCGGAGCCGACTGCCGGGCCCGAGCAGCGCGCTGAGGACTACGGGGCGTTTCTGCCGAGTCACTCGTGCTCAGGGCGCGTTCCACACCGAAGCCGGAACCAACCCCAACAGGAACTGCTGCGTTTCCAGTTCTACCAGACAGCGCCTGTCCTCGCTGGCTGAGTCAAGAAGGATGAAGTTGCTGCTTATGAACTTGAAGGCTCCCATTAAAAAAATAAACAGGTGAGTACCATGTTAAGGCACCACCACCACCACCACGCGGCCGCACTAACCGCTCTGCACTTACCGCGGCGGCTGCTCAGCACGGCCCCGAGTGCTTGGCAGGCACCGGGCCAGCTGCTCGCGCCGCTGTTGCATATTCAGCAGCAGCTTGCTCTATAGAGGCACCTGCTGCCCAGCGAGCCAGGGCACTTCCCAGGGACTAAGGAATTCCCTTCCTCCGGAGGGGCTCGTGTGGCTGGCCGGAGCCTGCCCTGGCTGGGGACCCGCCCTCACTGATTCCCGTGGTGGCTCCGGCTCTGCTGGCGCCGGGCGGCTGCGCAGGGACCCGCAGCTCTGCTGTGCCCGCGGTCACCGACCACGGCGCTTCCCTCGCCACACTCACCCCATCTGACAAGTCCCAGCCGTTGAGAGCGGGACATGGGTGAGCTTAGGGTCCCTGGCTACCTCTTCCTCAAAATTGCAGGGGAGAAGGGGGAGAGGGAAAAAAAAAAAAAAAGCCAAAAAACAAAACACACATGAAAAATCAGGTGTCACAAGAGAGGAGTTGGAGGTGCCGTACGGAGCTGTGCTGGGCTTGGTGCTCTCGGACGAGACGCTACTTATCCCCATGCACACACCTGGGGAAGAGATGCTGGGCTCCCTCACCTCTCTTCGGGGGTCACGACATTGGAAAGGAAGCGCTCACCAAGTTACCCAGCAGCGAAGGAGCACGGGAGCGCTCAGCACTGCGGTTTAGGAAGACACTGCTCCTGCGCAAAAGGGTACCTGTCTAACCCAGCGGGCTATACATACATTTTTAGAAGAGCTTCTGCCCACAACCCGCTTCCTCCGGGGGTCGGGCAGGGCAGGGCGATGCTGATCGCCCCTTTGATCTGTGCCCAGGGAAACGCAGCCGCGCGCAGCGGGACCGCACGTGCCCGGCATCCCACTGGAACGGGAGCTGCCATGCTTGGAAAAGGCACTTGGGAGGGTTGCCAGGGGAGGAGAGGAGGAGGGAAGTTGGGGAAGCTGCTTGTCTCCTATTTCAGCCTGAAAAGGCCATCAAGTTTCCCAAAATAGCTGAAAGTTTAAAATCTCTCGAGGAGTTCAAGATCACTGTACAGAGAATGATTATTTTACAAAGCTGCTCAAATAAAGAGCTATTTTAGGGCCTCAAATTACAGTTTGCTCAACCCAAGTGCTTTCTCCAACTGTTTAGTTACTCAAGTCTAATATTTGAAGCTCAGTTTAAAGCAGAGCCTCACACGCTCCTGCTGCGGGTGGTGGAAGGGATTCCTAAGGGCAAATTCATTCCAAAGACCCAATCCAGCATCAAATGCTGGACGGCATCCGGGAAAGCCGGCCTGGGGTCCCGGGCAGAGGCAAGTACAGGGACAGGCGGCGGGCAGCACTAGCTGTTGTTTCACACCGACGCTTGCAGTGCGGCCGAGCGCACAACTCAAGGACAACAAGTCCCAACTGCAAGACTAAACTCCAGCTCCCGCGCCACCCTGTGAAGCGCCCGAGCAGACGGGCCGGGTTTTCAAGGGCTACTTTGTGCTCCGAAGAGGCGGTTCAAGCTGGCGGCCGTTTCCACTGCGCCGCAGAGGAGCGGGCGGCAGGAGCTGCCTCTGTTTACACTGCTACCTGTCACTCTAATTGGCCCTAATAGACGTGCCAGACCTCATCATGCCCAGGGTCCAGATCCAAGCGCTCCTTTTCACAGGTCAGTGCTTGTGCTCCGAAACTTTCCACATTAAGAGGCTTCGGCAGACAGCTAATTTGGTCTTCCAAAGAAGGTGAAAGAAGGAAATAAAAACAAAGTCTCTTTCCGTCTCCTTGAAGTCGCATCACATCAGCGCCAACTGGGCCAGTGCATCCGTCGCAGAGCTCAGAATAAACCCCAGGGACCGTTTGCCACCCTGTCCAGGCATCATCACTCTGAGCAGTTTTAGCTCCAGAACCACAAAACAGTTTCTGTTTTCTTTCATACGCTAAAAAAGGTGCTAAGTGACACTGTACTTATTTGCTAGGAGGATGTCATAGATGTCACACACAAACCCTAAGGTAACCACTCTGCTGGAACAGGAGACAGCCCTAATTATCCAAAGGAGAAAAAGGAGTCTCAGGTGACACTTCTGCAGGGCACGAGCTGCAGAGGGGCCGCGCGGCCGCCCCGTTCCTGCAAGGCAGGGAGCTGCCCGAACCCCTCCCAGGGCAACGCCAGGGCCGAGTTTCCGGGCACCCGTCGGAATCAGCTCTGCCCAACTCTGCGTCGCTTTCGGGAGATGCGCACGGGTGTTGTGGTGTGGAAGAAAGTGAGCATGCACTTTAAAGAAACAGGCATGGTATTTCTCTAAAAGATGATTGGCACTGCAGATAATAAACGTGACGTAACTGACCCTCCTGAGAGGTCTTAGCCTTGGGATGAAACAACCTCTTTCTATTTTTGAAGTCAGAACAGCAGCAGCAGAGGCCAGAAAACGACAAACTGGCTGGGGATCGTTCCCTGGCCCTCAGCACCAGGCCGGCCCGTGAAACCGGCACCAGTGCAGCAGCGGTGCCAGGGATGTCAACACTGGCGCATGATGGGCAACAGCCTTTACCGTCACACGGGCACGAACGGCCGGGGAGAAACCGCCGAGACCCCTGTGCCCCGGGGACCATATGGCGAGCAGCGGGGCCAGATGCCACAACATCCCCTCAGCCCTGGGAACGCAGATTTGCAGCTCGCAGGCAGCCCAAAGACATCCCAGCGTCACAGGCCTTGGGAGCAGGGGTCAGGGGTAAGCCCAGATTAAATTATTCTGAAGCAATATTACAGCTGAATGCCTAGACCACGTCCCGGAGAACCAGAGGCTGCTTGAACAGGGACATTTTTATTTTAAGCCTCCTAATTCAAGCACAGTCCCAGCACCCACTTCTGTTCAATTCCTTAACGAACCAAGTCCGAGTTGCAGGACGCTCCTTGCAACCAGCGTTTGCAGCCCAGGAGGCGGCTGAGCTCACAGGGTAACTTGTTCTGCCCGACAAGCCTCAAGGTCGTCCAGCTGGGTGCACAGCAAACACAGGAACCCGCACGGCCCTCGCGCGCAGGTGCCGAGAGCTCCCTGCAGACACGGCGCTGCCACCGCTGCTGGGGACAGCGAGGGAGGAGTACCCAGGAGAGCGGCCCAGGCGGGATGTGTGCGGACCGGGGAGAAGGGTCTTGTCCCCCTGGGTGGTGACCGCTCTGCCCACGTTCACTCTAATCATTTTCAGGAGCCTTGGTCAAGTTTTGCTTAGCCCCAAAGGACCTGGAAAGGGTAGTATTTGCTTTTCTGTTCGGTACTACTGCAAGTTTGGTCTCCCGCAAACACAGAGAAAGATACCTACGGGAAAAAAAGGGTTTTTGTTTTTGCTTCACAAATGGTGTTTGTGCCTCTGCACCCAGGCGGATGAGACGATGCTGCAGTGCTAGCGAGGAGCAGCGCAGGGGCAGCTTCAGAGCCCAGGGGGGGCAGTCGCAGCCCCCCGGACACCCTGCCATGCTCTGCTGCAAGCAGCTCATGCTGGCAAGTTGAGGGAAAACACTAAGTATGTGGCTTTGGTTTATATGGAAACACTTCCCAGAATGGGTCAGTCTGAACAGAGGCCAGCATAGGAACCAGCCTACTTTGTGCTTATGAAATACCGAAGCCACTCTGAAAAACCTCTCCTTTCTGAAGGGGCAGGAGCTCTCGGACCTCGTCTGCTCTGTGGCTAGGGCAACGGCAGGTTAAGGAGAATTTGTTGCAGGAACAACTAGAACTGCAGCTTTTTCCCCCCCACAGTTTCAAGCACTGAACTTCAAATGAGTCTCTGGGCTCCCCAGCTAGAGTTTTTGTTTTGTTAAAAGACTTACTTTTTATGTTCTTAATTTTAAGTGACCGGACTGATTTGTAGAAGGGCTTTGCCTTACCATTCTGTGAAGCCTACTCGGCAAATAACAAATGCAGACTAAGACTCCAGCAGGCACTAACCCCAGCACATCCAGCATACTGTGTTTTTTTTCCACTTATATGGTAAAATATAACAAAATGCAGCTCTGTGTATTCATGGGACTCTTCTCCCCTTCTACTCACACAGGCAACACAAACAAGGACCAAGCAGAAATGACTTATAACGACTTTAATTTGCACGCTGAGAATAAGACGCAAACCAGAGAGCGCTACCCAAAGCCCAGCAGTGCTGACCAGCAGCGCTGGTGCCACGCAGCACCCACCGCGCTGTCTTATGCTCGCTGCAGCCACCAACCTAATGACTCTTGTGCGGGAAGCACAAAAGGAACCGGATTCTTGCGCTGCACTTCAGAGTTTAATAGGCCAGGGCTGCGCACGGCGCGTTTGCGAGCGCTGCAGTTCAGGTAAGGGCTCGCTCAGCAGCGACCATCAGTTTGTAACTGCTCAAAGCGCGTTGCTGAGGCGCGCCGCACGCGGACGGCAGAGCTCCGAGGAGGGTTTGCTCACGCACAGACACAACTGGCTGATCCACAGCTGAAGCTGCGGCTGCTTTGGCAGGGGGGGCACTCTGTTTTGAAGCCCTTTGCACGAGCTCCCCCCAAGCACCGAGGCTGAGAGCCCTAGCAGGGCAACCGCAGCCCAGAAACATCTGCGTGTCAGGTGCCCTCTTGGAGACTCGCTGCTGTTCACAGCGGTTCTTCATATAATAAAGTTGAAAGAGCCCAATTAAAAGCGGGTTTAGAGCTGCTTGGAGGCTACCATGCCTCGTCATGGGAGCAGCTCAAGCTTCTTAAATTTGTGCACACTCTGCTCAACAGCCACCAGAAAGTCCTCAAACCAACTTCCTTATGCAGCTTCGCAAATCCTACCCAAAGCTCCTAAAAACACCTGGGTCTGCCCGGACACCCAAGGTGCCAGCGTCACTCTCATCAGGTTCCCACTTAGTTTTTCTTGTTTTTTACCCAGAGCCAAGGAAGGATTCACACTACTCAAGTCTCTTGAGCAGGGTGCAATCCCGATCCCAATCCCACCTTCAGCTCAGCCAGCTGACTGCAGTGAGACCGTTTTTAACCACTGCAGCTTCAATAACATATGAAACAAGAGAGAAACAGCTGCTGAGGTGCCTCTACTGCTGCTGTACAGAGAAACTGCACTGATTTCGTGGCTTGGACTCCAGCACCAGCAAGCCCACGTCCAGGGTTACAGCGACCCTATGTCAGATGCGCTCTCCAGCCTGTCCATCCTCAATGTGAGTGAATAATTCAGCCAAACCACACGAGCTCTTTCCAGATGAGCTGTTACTTGCATCCCAACGGCTGCTCTGCTCCTAAGCGTGCCGGAATGAGCCATCACCGCTACCACCGAAGCAGCAGTGATCAACTGACCCCCGAAAAGCTGCCCCCGGGGTCCTGCCCACCACACCATGGGAACGCACAACCGTCCAGCCCCATCCAAACCACCACAGCCCATCCCAGCGCAGAGAGCCCTGACGCTGCCCACCAGGGAGGCTTTTAGGGGAAGGTCTCGCCTGGGAAATGTCTTCTCCTACTCTGGGGATGCAGCAGCCGCTCACGTCGGCCAGGCTAAGCCCGGAGCACCCCGCGAGGTGGCTCGGACGGCACAGGTGCCCGTCAGCTGCCTGCTGCGGGCTCCCGCACAGCAGCCGCACACCAAGCACGGAGCTTTTCCCCCCTACCCCTCAGACGACGGAGCACCCGGGCACCGGGAGCACCCAGCAGCAAGCGCAGACACTGCAGCCCCGCTCCCCGCGCCGCCACCCGCGCCGGGTGACCCCTCGGCACCAACATTCCCACCGGGAAACGCGCGCTCCGCGCGGGGCTCCCCGCGGCACCTCCCGGGCCGGGGCCGCTCCCTGGGCAAACACGGAAGGCGCCGCGGGC
>VZSV01000047.1:2837291-2868828 GCA_013398735.1 Nothocercus julius
CGCCGCCGCCGCGGGCAACAGTTGGCAGCGCGCGGACCCCGCCCCGCCCGCCGTTGCCAGGCGACGCGCGGCACATTGTACCGGAGCGGGGCCGTGACGTCACGGAGCGGGGGAGCGAGGGCGCCGCGCTGCGGGCGGGCGCAGAAACCAACCGCCCGCCCACGCGTCCTGCCCTGCTGGGGGATGAACTCAGGGGGTTATTTCGATTGTTTCCTTCTTTTATTTACTTTTCTGCTTCTGCTTTAAGAAATTGCTTATTTTCCCCAAAATTTGCTGTCCTTTTTCATACATGCCGCATTTCCGCCTCGTATTCTGCCTATATCTGGAGTTCCAATTCTGCGTTTTTGCCTCACACCTTCCACCAATTTACCTGCAACAACCAGTAAAAGGAACATAGCCACTTTGGCTTCCCTAGATGGGAAACATGGCTTAAAAAACAAATGATTCTAAATACTGAAATATCAGTGCCCAAAGTGAGGAAAACAGCAGATCCGAATCGTGGCGCATCCTCACCAAGGACCTTCCCAGCCTCTCCTGCTGGAGATCGAGGAAGAAAAATCCCCAAAACACCAATGGGCGCAGGAATTGTCACAGCCTGGCCCAGGGTTTCCACACCACTTAAGCAGAGCCGCCTGCACCAGCCGTGGCAACAGCCGCAATGTCCGTCCTTGCAGCGTGGCGCCGGAGACGCGCCAAGTGTACAGCGGCTGCAAACACACCCGCGCAGATCCACTTCGCTTTGCACAAGTTGTGTAACTTCCTTTCGCACAGCGTCTCCCCCGGCACTGTGTTGAGAAAGGACAAATTTAGAGGAAACGGGGTCTGCGGGTTTGGGTCTGCAGCGGAGGCCTCCAATCGGCGGTGGTGCTCACACCGTGCCCACGAACAGCCCGCGGGGGAGCAGGGGACAGATGCTCTTGTAGCTTATTGAATGGAACACTCCTAAAAACTGCTTTTCCTTTCAGTATTTAATTTGAAGGAGATGGCTGCAAGTCAAGGGCTCGTTGCAGGATAAATAACAATCGTAACTAAAACGACTCCTGGCGCAGGAGACTTTATGGGTTCCCAACAGACGCAAGTAAAAAGTACCCGTGTTGCTATATTGATCAGGCAGAATGACAGCACGTTGTCGAAGGCATCCTGATGCTTGCAGGATGCTTAGCAAACATGATACATCTTCAGCAGCTTGTGATGAGCGATAAAGCAGCAACAGCTGAAAATAATATTACAAGGGAGGTGCTAAGAATAAAACTGCTCAGTACACGAACCCAACGGATTCTGCTACCTTGGGCTTTGTCACTTACTATACAGCAATAAATAAGAATACATAAATGTCTCCCCGATATAATTTCTTTCTTGGTAAAAGTCCTGGAAAATATGCATTTTTTGCAATCACTTCTTATTAAGGAATGACTGCATAAAGCCTTGATGAAGCAGTAACCATGGATATACTACAGGTCCACCTCTCCCGTCGTTAGTGCTCAGCGTGGCTCAGCAGAAACTGCTGCGGCCGCCTGTGATCGCGTCCTCACAGCCGCTCTCGGAAGCGCCTCCGAGCGCCGGGGCCTTCCCCGAGCCCCACGGGCCGGTCACTCTGATGACAAGAAACTGGAGCTGAACTGTGCAGAATGGAGACTAATTAATAATGAAGCTAATGAGATCGCCAGCGTGCCCAGACCAAAACCACATCTTCATTATCTCATGAAATCTGGCAACCCCCATCACGCTTCAAGGGCCTTTAATCATGTTCTCCGTGGTAACTATTGGGGGCCATTTTGCACAAATACTTATGTAAAATTACCTCTTGTGTGCTTGTTTTCCCCTACAACGAGAGCTGGGCAAGTTACTACTGCAGATAACGGCTCTGCTCGAAAAAGAGCTATCCCAGACTAGCAAGTACACTTGGTCGGATCTTCATCTCATCTACTCTCCTCTGACTTTGGAGTGCTTCCTTCGAAGCAGATGCAGTGAGACTGCTGTAAATCACCGCAATAATATTATCAGTCACATTTGTTATGGCAGAACAAACTAAGAGCAATCTCTAATTACGCTGGTCCCTGCAGAAATCCAGGCAGCAGGTAGTGCCAGCCCCAAAGTCAGGGGAGGCAAAGCCAGACCTCGCCGTGGGGAGAACGGGGCTGCTTCACGGGGCAGGACACACATTTTTTGCTTGTAGCCCCCGCACTTCATAACAAAACTAGCTAGCAAAGGAAAGGGCGGGGGGAGAAAAAAACCTAAAGCTTTTCAAGCCTGTGCTGCACTCATGGGTGCAACTCCACGTTGGTCCTATAGCTTCTTTGCATTAAGATAGCTCTTTAATTACACATCACCTGCTATTTCCTGGTCTGGCTTTGTTCAGGGCCCAGACTGGATGATGCTCCATTTATGAGCAGCTATTCAATATCTGCTTTAGTCTCTCTGATCAAAGTGTGGTTCATATCTTATTTACAGCTACTACTAACAGCCTGCTCTGCAGACAGAGTTGTTTATTTTCCCCCCAAGCTTTTCCGTGCTGTTCATCACTCTGACATCTGAGTGCTTCGCAAAAATTCATTCATCTTCATAAAGCCGCTTCCAAATGAGAGAAGATGCTATCCCCATTTTGCAGATCAGGAGCTGTTGCACAGACAGATTGAGGTCAAACACTTCCACTCATGATAGGGCCTAATTTGAAGGGTCTCAGATCTGATTCTTTTTTACATATATCTTCAAATATTACGCCAAAACAAAAATACTCTGTTTTGCATGTTGAACTAGAGCTCTGGCTGGCTTCTCATAAAGCCTGGCGTTACACGAACAGGAGAGGAGCACCGGGACTGGGAAGTGCCGGCCACCAGAAAGAGGGATGACAACGTCCTGACTGCCAGTGCCAGGAGCACTGAAACCCTGCACAGATACCCCATGTGAATGAGAAATGCTGTTACAAGCCTTGGATGAAGCAGCAAAGTCTGTCTCAAAAAGCTGTACACACTGGCATTTCCCTTCCAGTTTGCCACACAGGCCGAATCCCGCGAGGACAGTCGCATGTAGCAGGAATTGCGGGTTCCCTGCTCTCCTCGGAGTCTGGCCCACTAAGCACAGACAAATAGAGGGAGCTTTGTAGTGGAGAGACCACCCTGGGAAGCCAGGCTTTTGTTTTATTAGTGTGTTAAAAGCATCTGTGGATCAAATGTGCCAGTATCATTTTACGCCATGAAAATGCCGCCCAGGGGACTCTCAGGACTCATCTTTTCAAACGCTGATACCTCTTTGTCGGTTTTAATAAAAGGCAGCTACAAAAACAAAGTGGGCCATGTGGTCTCAACGAAGCGGAGACCATGACAATCAATAACAGAAACAATCTGCACTTACTTGCGAGGAGAATTTGCTTTTAGCAGCAACATCTATTAAACAAGACATCACTCAAGACCTCCCTTCGTTTTCCCTTGGGACAATGAGGCTGCTGTGCCCAAAGCACATCTGTGCTTATGAAGGTTTGTAAATCCAGGACAGTGTGTAGACTGACAACATGACCATGCAATATACGATGTTGTCTATGATTTAGATGAATTAAATTAAACTGCACATCCAAGTTTTATCTGTTCAGAAAGTTGCAGCTGAGGTCACTGATCTCCTCTGTCTTATCGCTCAGGGGTCATCTCTGTGTTGTAACTAAATCTAGTACTAAATCTGGTAACAGGGGCTCCTTAAACAGAGGTGCTCACCCAAATGAGGGCCGCCCAGACCACGAGCTAGCTTTCCTCAGGGAAACAAACCCGTCGGGAACGAGGTGGCCTGGACTCGGTCCCTTGGCACGCAGGTCCCTCCATCAGGCAGGATGGGGCCAAACTCTTCTCTGTGGTGGCCAGTGACAGGACAAGGGGTAACGGGTGCAAGTTGAAACACAGGAAGTTTAATCTCCATATGAAGACGAACTTCTCTACTGTGAGGGTGCCAGAGCCCTGGAACAGGCTGCTCGGAGAGGTTGTGGAGTCTCCTTCTCTAGAGATTTTCAAAACCCGCCTGGATGCGACTGGGTGCCCTGTGCTCTGGGTGTCCCTGCTGGAGCAGGGGGGTTGGACCAGATGATCTCTAGAGGTCCCTTCCAGCCTCAACCATTCTGTGATTCTGTGACAGAGAGGCAGGAGCTGTTGGCTGCGCTTGACCGTTTCCACAGGGTGCAGCTGATGAGGATCTGTCTGCATCGGGAGCCCGGGGACGTCACCGTAGAGGAATGGGCAACCTCTAGGTCACCACAGACACGAGAGAGAGGTGAATTCGTCGCTTCCCGTGACTCTGCGTGTCAGCGACACCGCGGCACTCCGCTCCGTTCCTTACCTCTAATTTTGGGACAGTCCCCAGCTCGTCACCAAAGGAGGAACTTGATGTTTTCAGTTCCTTCTGCCTGACAGATGCTGCAACATTTGTGAGCAGAGGAGCTGGCTGGTCAGGTTAAGAAAGTTTCAGCAACTTTAACAGAACTATCTCCAAGTTAAAGCTGCTGCAAATTTGTACATGCCAAGTTCAGCATTCCTTTTGCCTTTAGGATCCTGGCTTGTACAGAAAGTCAGGAGGGGTTTTGGCCACACTTTAGGTCCATCAGGAGCAGAATTTTCGTTCTTCAATGTGCTAAAAAATAGCAACCACTAAGATATTAACATACAGATAGAAACCTCTGCTTTCTATGAGTAATGCCTACAAAGCACTTCAGAGGCATGGCTGGATATTGGAAAGAAGTCCAATCTCAGTACGAAAGATACAGACTTTAATTTAAAAGTCACACATGGCTAGTCTTATCAGCTGAGGCATGAATTGTATTCCAGCCTGGACAACTCACTACAGGCATCCAAACGATCTGTTTTCAAACCCGGGCCATCCCCAGCCTGTTCCCTTACCTCTCCTATTCGATTTGCGGCTCCTATTCACTCATTTCTATTCATATTGAAATCGAGCAGGCCGCTTACAGCTCGCACAGAGCAGCAACATACAGTAAGTCAATTTTCTGCAGCCGCAGGACAACTCTATACATTCCCTGCTACCTCATTTTGGTGAACTTCAATCTTGCACTGAAAATTTTGGTTTCCTAAGAGTCAGGAATTGCCAGCCAATGCTGTTTTATTTTTATTTTCCTTTTTGCAACACACAGTAAGGAAAGGGGCAGTGGGAAGAGAAAAAAAAAAAAGAAAAACCAAAGCCTAAACCCCAAGATTTTTGCCATGATGATAGGGATGCGCTAGAAAACAACCTTCCGTGATTCCATGACCAGCAAACCGCCCCCCTAAAGCAGAGAGGAGAAAGCAGCACAGATTTTGCCTGTACAGTCACTCCATGTTCTGCCCTTCGCTCCGGCCCAGCCAACTAGAGCCAGAGCCTCTCCGGGGACACAAAGAGCCCAAGATCCCAGACCGCAAGACATAAAAACATTTCTGTGCACTGATTGCCTCATCACAAAACCCTCATTATCCGAGCCGTCAATCAGCAGGACGGGCTAGCCGCTCGCATGGGAACTGGTGGCAAGAGGTGCTCATCCTCCGATGCTTTCGCGGCCGGGACAACGCAAGTGACGGTAGCTTCACCCGGCAGCAGCTCCTCAACACGTCCCAGGAGACAAGCAAAGCGGAGAGGCTTCCTATAGCTCTGCGTCACACGGCAGGGGCAGGAACGTACAGCTCCTTAAATCCCACACTGAACTATTACTCTTACAGAGGTAACTGTTTAACAGCAACATAAACACACTGTCGTTTAGATTTATGGCTCACAGTGATGATGTTCTTTGATCATATGGAAAAATCCAAGAGTCTTTTCTTTACAGATTTCCCAGCACATAAATCTTGTATACGTTTGTTATCCCTATTTGTAAGTGGCAATCCAAAAATTGAGTATTATTAATCATTTGCTTGGTATGCGACCTCTGTGAGCTGTATGTTGAGTAAATCAAGCCCCTGATTTACTGATAAAGGGTGGCTACATTCCCACACATGCAGATGTCAAGCTGGATTCATTCACTCATGTTCAGTTTTGATCCCAGTACCCAAAGCCACTGCTTGGGGTAGTGGCTTAGCGGAGAGCAGAATTTGGTAAATAAATTATTGACCTAAGCACTGAAGTGATTTTAAAAATATCAGAAAAAATCTGTTGCCATTTTTTAATCAGCTAAAATACCTTTCACAAGGCAGAGATGTTCAAAAACCTGTCAAAACCCCTCAAGATTCAGTGTGTGAATCAGAAACTGCAACAGATGGACTCACAGGTCTTTTCTAATATCAGCTATTAATAAGTGGAAGTGTTCGCAATGACAAATGCAATGTTTTTTCAGTCTGTACCAGAATTTTCGCCTCGCCTTAATCAGCACTTTTTGTCATTTCCCTGCTTGGACACTGCACCCAAGTGAGGCAGCGGTGAGGGTGCCTGACTCTGCAGACATGCAATGACAACCTCCTCCCCAGCTCCTATTCCCATTTCCAAATAAGATTTACAGGCATCCACAGAGGCCTGACTGTCTGTGTGTCCCTCCAACTCGCTTTATTCCCTCCCAGCATCCAAGAATCTTCTTATCGATGTCCAATGATTTCAGCTGAGCTCACACTGAATGACCTCCCGGGTGCCGCCAACCCGCGCTGTGAGCGCTGCAGAGCTCGGCTCCTTGCAGCCTCCTCTCCGGGCTGTACACGCATTCCTAGCGCTTCCCAGAAGAACAACGTGGTCAGCACAAACTGTGATAACAGCCTGACAAATGGAGCCTGACGTAAGACAGAGCTATTGTTTGCTTTTAATTGGAAGCAGCCAGGATTTCATGTGCTTGTAGTCTATGGTTCCTTCCTAGATTTTCGCAGTAATTTCTATATATTTCCATATATTTTTCTAATAAAAGCTTTTTTTTTTTTTTTTTTCTGTTTAGTCTGACAGCATGAAAATGGATTTAGGAAGTGAAAAGAAATAGCATCATGCTTGGGAAACCAGGCTTCGTTACTATTTGTAGGACAACTTCTTTTGTCAATGCACCCTTCTATCCAAGCTGCAGATATCATCCACGCAAACGCACCAAAGCTGGATGGCAAGTATTGCCTGGTAGAATTTTTTGAGGAGTGTAGTTGGGCTTTACTCGTTTTTACCACGATTTAGTAAATTCACTCCAGTGACCTGTGTTGCATTTTCCGAGAACAACACTGTCCAGACTGGACAGAGTTAGGAGATACCAGCCTTGTCTGGGCAAGATAAGTACCTCACATGGATCAGCACTCTGACATGTCTGGAAAGGCCAGCACAGATAAGGACACTTTTCTTAAAGATATGCCAAACAAGCTGATAACCAAATCACTCTGTGTCAAGTAGGCTCTCTCCTGGACACTGCAGCTAATCCACAACGTGTTACAAGAAAACAAAAAACAGCTGTGTAAGTGCAGATACTTGAGCAACACTCATTATCCTAAAGATAGACCTAGTGCCTTCATAGGGACAAGCAAGGAAAACAAAAATTCTTCCTTTGTATCACCCGAGCCGCACGTAATCGATCAAAGGTCGAAGAGATGTGAAGCACGAGAGGTTTCCGCAACACCCGCGCGGCCGGGTGAGGCTGTGAGGCTGACACGAGGCTGAACGTGCTCCAAGGCTCCCGTAGAGCTGCTCCGTCTGCGCTCCGGGGGCTGCCGGGCAGCCTGGAGCTGTGTGGCAAACCCAGGAGAACAAGGCAGGAGCTTCCTCTGCACCACCGCTGGGATACGGGTTAGCGCAATTTCACCCTACGCGTGTGAAAAGGAAGAGATGTTACTGTCATTTCCCCAAAGGAAAATCACACCTGCAGATGTTGTAGTTTTTAAAGATGCCCAGGCAGCTACTTCATACCCTTTAATTGCTTCTCCTACATATTTGCATGATAAAAACTCAAGAGACACATTTAAAGGCTTTGCCAAACAGCAGGAACACAGGCTAGGTGGTTCCCACCCCTAAAACTCCGTCCAAGTGACTTCTCCAAGCTCAGGGAAAAGCACAACAGCGTTAGGGCTCGGTCCTCATTGCCCACCAGAGCCGTCACCCTTCCCAATGGCCTGCGTGTGCCCCGGCCTCTCTTTTCTCCTCTGGGGAGAGCCGAGTTTCCCCTGGAAGCCGAGGATGGCAGGCGAGCGAGAGCCTCCCCAAGGGGCCTCCCCTTGCAGGCTGCGGGCGCCGCCGTCAGCCGGGACTCCCCCCGCAGCTACGCAGCCTCCGCTTAGGACACCTATTGGATTACGACGTTGGACTTGGCGCTTTGTGCCACGTCAGGCCTGAGAGCGCCCGTTTGATCAGCTCGTAACGAGACACTTCCCTCAGCGAAGACCCGCGAGCTGCTTCCCTGGCGGCTCCCCTTTCCCTCCCAGAGCCCGGCTTCACCTCAGCAAGGGCTACAAAACACCCCAGGTGAGATACGGGTACCAACTTGGCTCCCACGAGTTCACCTGGATGCACTGGTACCTTGCTTGCAACGAAATCCATGTTCTGGTGAGGAAGCTGGAAGCACCTCCTGCCCCTCTAATACAGCACACCCCAAATTAAGAGCTCCTGGACGCTCTTAGGCTGTACGTGAGCAGGCAAAGCCCGACTTGTAACTTCCATGCAAGCTCTGTGGCCTCTCATTGCTGTGGAAAAGCAGCTTCAGTTTGGCATGAGGGAAAACTAATGACTGAAACATTGTATGGAATTCATTTAATAAGGTTCAGTGATTGAAACAGGAAAGATTTCCCTTAACAGTTTGTTACAGGACGGACTCAGCCACTGCGACCAGCTCTGCCACTGGCCTAACTGAAATCCGTGCGGAGAGTGGGGGCAGCAGCCTTTGCTATCAATTAACTGATGAAGTTGAAATCTTTTGATTCATTCTGAATTATCAGCCTTTTTCTATGTCTGATTTTTAAAAGAGTCGACAGCTATTAAGAATATTCAGAAGCACCATAACTTACAACCAGCATTTGCAACCGTGCACTAAACCATGTTCCAAAGCTAATATCGGAGATAAAGACATAATTTGTATTCCATTTGGAGAGGAGCAGGTGGGAATGTCCTATAAATGCCTACTGCAAGGTCTGAATCTAGTCACCGCCTGTCCTGCCACAGGCTTCTGGCTATGGATTGGACTGGAATTTCCTGGGTTCCCTTAGAGACACGAAAACCCCAGTTCTGCCATCCTCACACATCCCAGGGGGCAACACCCAACGCGAGCAGCTCCTCATGTATGAACTTCCCTTAATAAAACTGTAGGAAATGCAGAGCAGCAGATCCATCTCAGAGTGAAATCTTCCTCTGGGAGCCCCCTGCGGCGCGAGCGGCAGCTTGTGATGGAGCTAACGTTTCTTTTTGTGCCACCGCCACACAAATAAGCAGCACTGCAGCGTTAGGAGGCACAAAGCAGCAGCGCGAGGGAGGCAGAAGCGATGGCTTCGAGTAACAAGACGCTGGCACGTGCAGCCTGCCCCAGCCCTCAGCTCTGCAAGGACTCTGCTTGCCACGACGGCTGCCCTTGCGCAGCAGGGAGGGAAAGGGCCGGGCCAGGAGAGCGATCCGCACGCCTGGATCTCTCTGGCTGCACAATGTGCCCGGCAGCCTCCGGAAAAGGAAGGGGAAGGCTCAGGCCTCCCTGCTCTGAGGGGTTTTCTGAGGCTCATCTGCCTCGTCTGCCATACGGCTGCTTGGGCAGTTTCACACTAATTGGAAGCAGACTCCTGTATGCTTTAGGGTGGCTGATTCACATTCTCGATCCGCACCATGCCTGACTAAAGGCAGCTCTCCGGGAAAGCCGCTCGTCCTTCCTCGCTCCGAGGGCACCTGCGCCGCGAGGGGCTGTGCAGAAGCCCCACGGGGACACAGAGGGCCCCAGCGTCCCTGGCACTTGCAGCAAGGCCCCCCCTCTGCTCTGGCGCCGCAGTGGGACACGGTGTCCTGGTAGGATGTGCAGCGGGATGAGGGGTGCTCCAAGTGCCACGGACGCCAAGAGATGGAGGGCAGCCTGCAAAGCCCCGTCCATCCGTCTGTCCCTGCTCAGACACTCGCAATGGGCCGCTCCGTGCAGCGGCACTGCCGCCCCTCGGGGACATGAAACCGAGCTGCCCGCGCGCTGCTTTGGCCACTTCGAGATACTGCTTGGAACAGAACATTTCCTAGCATAACTGCAACTAGCTCTTCGCTTTAGCCTTACTTGTGGAGCAGATTGTTTTTCTCCCTCATGCATCCTGCTTGGAGGAGACCGCAGAAGCCGTGGCAGGGCTGAAGTCTGCAATGGAATCAGTTATTTCTGAACAACCGTAAAAAACAACCATGCCAAAATTTCATGACTTGGGTGTGCAGGATTTCAGCCACCTGGAAACAGAGAAATCATACACTCAGCTGCTGCAGTAAAGCATGCAAGTGCTTGCACGGTGGCAAAATGTCCTAGACAGCCAGGTCGCAGTGCCAGGTGCCACACAAACACACAAAACTATCCCAAGGATCTCACTCTCCAAAATAAGAGAGAGATGAAGCTGCAGAGAGCGAGAAATAGCCAGATAAACAGCCAACCCCCATAAAATGAGTAGGTGTTCAAGAATCCTTCTTTCCACTGGTCTTATGTTACAGGCAATTCTGAACTCTGAATCCAGCTTTCTCATTTAACATTAAGCTTTGTATCTACAGGTAAGCTGATTATAATAATAATGCTTATATTAGGGAAGCCAGATCAAAGCGTTTCAAAATTTCAAATCGTAATGACTGATCTGACAGATTACTTCTACATTTCTTGCTTTTTTTCCTATAGATCACACATGTTTCTGAGAAAGATTTCTTGTCTTGAATGAGGATAGGGAGCATCTTCCAATATCTTTCAATCTTTAATGGGATGGAAATGCCATTTCCTGTCCTTCTCTATTAGTTAATCATAAACTAAATGAAGTTTAACTTCATCTGAAACAATGTGTGTTCCCATCACAACGAACATCCCTTAAGATGTCTATATTTAGATGCCATCACTCTTGATAGGGGCATATCACTTTTACAACAGTTATAATGTTACACGAATGTTAACTGAACCGGGCTTATTTTACCTCCAGTACTTCTAACATTCAAATTTCTGCAACAATGAATTTTGACACTGAATTTTCTTGAGGAGGGCTGCTCTGAAAGTGGGAAAGGTCAAACACGTTTCAAAGATTAGTGTGTTCAGAGACAGACACACTTTAACCATCTTCTTTCCTCCCGGAGTTACCATTATGTGCCTGCAAGTAATTTAAAACGAACTCCTCATGCAAGAGCATGTGTGTGTCATATGTAGCAGGGCTAAAGAAACCCCCTCAATACATCCTCCCAGCAGGGCCTCAGTTCCTGAGTTGAAAGGAGGCAGGAAAGGAGGCGAGGAGGTCGGGGAAGTACCAAGGGGGATCACTTTGTCTTTGCACATGGAAGAAGGAAGAAGGGAGAGAAAAGGCTGCCCAGGACGTGGTGCTGAGCGCTGGGCTCAGCAGTGTCACCCACTCTCGGACTGGCTCCCGCAGCCGAGCACGCGGGTGCCACGTCCCTTTCCCGCCGCTGGGACACAGGATGTGTCTGGGAGCGGGACGGGGAACCAGGCGGCTCTGTGCTCCGCCGCAGAGACCGGCTACAGTTACAATTAAATAAGCTGAACGTGATTAAAAATGTATCTGCCGCACTCACCGTTTCCATGAATCTTTCAGAAGCTCTAAATCTGAGAAGGTAAATTAACCCCTTATCTCTTCACGCTTTAAGCTTTTTAAAAAGCAGGCCTGAATAAATGCAGCAGGCAGCAATCTTTTAGCCTTACTTGGGAAAATTTCCCTAATAAACCACGGTGATTTTATCAGACTCCTTCCCTCTGTTTCCTCTCTGATGGGTAATGGAAGTTACACCCACTTCTTGGCTTTGACATGTGTAATCCAGAAGAGCCTCTGTGTGCTGTAAAAATGCCAAGTGATATGTTTCTTTGCTAGAAGATGTCTTGGGGCTCTTGTCACATTCTTCTAAATGCGACGGGATAAACGAAATGCTTTGCTAGCAGCAAACCATCACCCATTAGCCATTCTTCTTCTGGACGGAAAAGAACAATTTCTGATGAAATATTGCTCCCATATTCCCACATTCCTAGACTGCTCTACTAGGTAGATGCCCAGTCTTTGACCAGTCTTGGACTGCAAAACAGGCATTCAGAGAGAGAAACTTGGATACACTGAGAAAGCATTAAAATGAAACGTGAAAATTCTCACTAAAAGATTGCATTTTAATTGGAGTCAATCAGTTTCCTAAAATTTCTTAAATAATCATGAGATTAAGGAAATTTGTCAAAGAGCCAGTCAGCCGGAAATTGAGAAACCCTACTCTGAGAAGTGTCAACACGAGGCGCTCTGACATTTAGATACCGTTTCCTTCCTCCTAAGCCAAAAGGTTGCCAAGATCACTATTTTGAGGCCGTTTCCACTTTGTCAGAAGCCAGTCTGGGTGAAACATGTCGCAGGGCTCGGCCAGGATGTTGGAAAAGCCGCCAGGGTCGGGGCAGCCGGCAGCCACAGGGAGGGACGTCGCGCCCGGCTCCGGCGGCAGCAGCACGAGGGGCAGTGGTGGTGTGAGGGTCCTACCTGCTCTGCCCGCCTTGGGGGCTGACGCTCCTGGTCGCTGGTGGGGCTGGGGCACCGGGCGCATCCGTGATCCGCTCCGCGTGGCGGCCACCGTTTCGCAGCCCTGCGCTGGGCGGCAGGAAGGTTGCCTCCTCAAAGCCTCGCAGGAAGCGCCGGAGCTGCGCTTTCTCCCAGCACTACAGCAAAACTACAGCTTTTTATAAGCTACTTTATTTCCAGCCCTCCCTGCTTAGCTGGAGATACAAAGGCCCGTATAAAAGGCAATTAAATCAAGCACAATGGGCTGCGTTAACTACCAGTAACTAAGAAGCCACCTTGATCCCTTTGTGCATCTAAGACATTCACCACATGACACTGGGGCCTCGGCTCACAAAGACTTTTGAATTTCGGATTAAACCTTGCATTGGAAATAGCTCTGGTAACCCACAGCAGTGGATTAGAACCGGCAAACAGCAAGCAGCGAACGGCAGAGGGAGAGCAGGAGGGCTTCAGCGTTTGCATGGGGAGAAGGGATGCAAAGGAAAAACCCTGCTGTAACACCTCCCTGTCTTGCCGTGTTTCTGGTACCTGGGAGCTGCAGGAGGGAGACGGGAATGGCAGGGATCCGAGCAGGGTGTCGCTGCGAGCGGCAGGACAGGGAGGCTCTTGGTGCAGCCCCAGCACCACCGCGCAGGGGACGCAAGAGGGGCATGAATGGTCCCCAAATGCGCTGGGGTGGCCGCTCCTCACGGGTGGATTTCAGTGCCCGAGCGCTTCACACACCGTGGCTTCCTCTTTTCAGGATTTTCTTGTTGGAAACTTCTGCCTGGTGCTTTTCCAGCCAATCCGCAATCCTTCCACGCACATTCTCCAAGAGCCCCTGCTGCGCACGCGGCCTCCGCTCGTGCCTTGAGGACGGGCTCGCGCGGTGGCACCTTGTCCCCTCCCTGGTGTGCGGAGGACCCCGGGCACGCTCGGGCCCTTTAGCACTGCAAGGATCAGCAATGGGGAAAAACAAGCCAAGGAAAACCAAACACCCGCCAGCACCTCTCAGTCTTAACACAACATGCGGGACATATTCAGTAGCCCAAACTGCTCCAAACTAGATGATGTTACCAGCTCTAGAGGATCTCCACAAGCACAAAAGTGCTTTACACAAGTCCACCTTGACTTCTTCCACATATGGGAATAGTGTTAATGTATTAAATAAGCTTTATGCTGGGAAAGTCGCACAAATGACGCCTGTGGTGCTTTAACCATCCCCATACAAAAGCCTATTTTTATGAAACATGAGAGTTTAATAATGTTGAGGTCCCTGTGACTCTGCCAAATGTGGTTAAAATTGTCTAGTGAATCCAAATTTGCTGGGGGATGGGTCTCGCGTTGGTCCCTCGCACACACGCGCCGCAGGCAGCGGGACCGCCAGTTATAAGTAAATTAGTTGCAGGGAAGGATGAAGACAGACTCAAGGTCCTGACCTTCCCAAAAGCCTTGACCGAAGCGTGCAGCTTTTACCTTTGCAGCCTTCCCTGATTTACAAGCAAATCTCAACCACAGAGAGATCCAGCCTGCTCTAATACATAACCTTGCCTGCTAAGAGCATCTTGTATATTGATTCCCAAAGTATGGCCCAAGCTCGTTAGGCCTTATAATCTGCTAGGTTAATAAGAGCTCACAAGGAGCCAACATATGGGTGCACTTACGAGCACATCACCAGCTGTAGGGTACCAACCAAGTCCATCACACGGAGCAGCGGAACCGGTTGTACTCTGCTCCTGTTGTCAGCAGGGTAGTAATTCAGGCTGCTTGTGGTTCAGGACACTGAAAGAGCTGACAGATCAAGTGAATCCCCCAAGGAATTTGAGGTGGCCTGACGGGTTATAGCTGCTCCTCTCCTTGAGACTCGCACTTGAAAATATTAGCTATGCGCAGGCTGCAGTCGGGGCTACTAAATGGTAATTAGACAGCTACATGGGAAACAATTACCTGATTACGAGATGATTAATTAGTATGCTGTCAAGATACGATTACCCTGGCATCTGGGGTATACAGCATTTCTTTTTCGCTCCTTACAAGATGATGAAAGCAGCACAAAGCACTTCTGCCCTAAATCCCTACAGAAAGGAGCAACACAAGAGCACAGACAGCAGCGCTCAGTATCCAGGCATTTAACGGAGAGAGAAATATGCGGGACAGACTGACACAGCCCCGTCCTGCAGGCCCAAACCAGTCCAGGAAACAACCTCACAAACTGCAAGAAGCAAAAAATATCCTATCCATCCTCCAGGCAGAACAGAGGAGCAGGGAAAAGCACCCTGGAAAATTATCAGCCCACGAACCTCAGTATTTAGTTCCACCTACCAGCCCAGAAGTGCGAGCTGCTGAATTATGACTGTTACGCTCAGACGTCAGAGCTGGGCCAGCAGACGGGCGCCAGCTGAGACGCAGGACCACGTCCCGGCTCCATGACGAGCGTGTCCAGGGGCCGCAGGGACCTGTGGTCACTGGGCTCTTCTGGCAGGGGCCCTGACTCTGCTGCCTGGGCAGATGGGGGCCTCCCCTCCGAATAACTCAATTTGCCTCCTTGCCCGTGGAGCACTAATGATTTGCCAGCTCCTAGAGAAGTGTGAGAGGAATTTATTAGAGCCCTTGAAGCACTGTGAGAGCGTGGGGATGGAGTAAGGACGGCACATGGTTATTATGCTAACTGCCTGCACTGTGTGTCCACAACATCCTCCTCCAGGAACTTCCCAGAGAGGTGTTTTACAGAATAACTATCCAGAAGTAACAAACCTCTTTACAAACAACCAAACAGCCTCCTGAGGAAGACTCCGGGTGGCAGCACCTTTAAAAGTCCCCCTGTGATGCAGGCCACGCTCAGCCAGCCCCCGGGACGGAGACGCAGGGCCAGGCCCTGGCTGCCCCGTCCACTGTTTGCACTTGCATCTCCCCCATGGAAACGTCACCATCACCTCCAATGTTCACACCGTTCTGCGAGGGCTGGATCCTGCTCAGTGCAGAGGAACAGGGGGCCCAGGGCTCAGCCCCTTGGGAAGCAGGGGCAGAAAAGCCCCCGTGAGCACGGCGGGTCCCGGACGGGCCTCCCGGAGCGCTGGGCGCTGCCGCCCTGGTGTCGAGGCCGAGCTGGACGCGGCCTCCGTGTCACCCCTAGCACACGGCTCCCAATTAACAGCCTCGTGCCAGACGGTGTGTTCAAGTGTGACCAGTGTGAAAGAGGGGGGAAAAAATAGGTCAAGAGGATTACGCAGGGTGACTAACGATTGCTGCACGCTGGGCTGCAAAGCCCGACTGGCGTTTCAAAGGTGCCTCATAACATGTCCTCGCCTGACCCAGGGGCTGTTGACACTTTTCCTGAGCTGATGCCTTCGCACAGACGCCCCATTAGGCGGGAGGCTGGAGCGCCGGCCGCGGCGCGAACGATGCCAGTGGAGTGGAAGGGCTACCAAAACTTCACACAACTCCCACTGCAGCCTCCCGGCTCTTCTTAAAGGCGGGCGGCAGGGTCGATTATTTAACTGTCAGGCCGGCTCAGAGTTGTTTGCCGAGGGCCCCGGCGGCCGCTGCCGTCCGCGCTGCGAACAGGGCCAGGCCAATGCACTCTGCCGGCCGAGCAGCCGCCAAAGCGGCTCCAGCCTCGCGGTACCGGCACCGGTGTCACCACGCGATGCTGCAGCGGGATCTCAGAGCCACAGAATGCAGCCTGTCACCTCTGCCATGATCCCCTCGCGCATCAGGGTGTAAATATAACCATAGAGAAGCTTCCCTGCCAAGCGCAGACCTGCTGGGAACAACGCTGCCTCAGCAGGAGCGCAAGGAAGATCCGAGGGATGTTCCGCCCTGGATCTGCTCTGCGCACAAGGGCCCTGACACGCGGCACCCGCGGCCAACCTGCTCCGGAGATGAGACACCCTCCTCCCCTCGCCTGACGCGTTCCGCAGGCTGCAGGGCAAACTCCGTGCCAGGGGAAGCGCGCAGCCCTCCAGCAAAGCTCCTGAGCAAAGCTCTGAGAAGAGCACCGCTCCCGAGACCTTTCTGAGGTGCCATCACGGTGATGTTCTTGCGGATTTTACAAAATGTCCACATTTGTACAAGGAATGGATTCTACATGGGCAAAAGAAGAGAAATTCATTGCTACAGCACGAGTGGTCCTCTGTGCTGGGAGGTGCAGTGGTGCTGCCCCAGGAGGAGGGCAAAGGGGCAGCTTCGTGGGACAGGCGCTGTACGAATACAACCACGAGGCGCCGTCTCTTTGCGCGAAGGCTTTTGATCTAAACAGGCTACGTATTGGCTGGGGAAAAGTGTCACTTGGCAGCACAGCAAGCTATGCCCTGGCTCAAAGTTTGAAAATATCTGGCATCTTTTTCATGAGAAAAAAAAATTAAGTTCTAACTTAAGAATGTGATGCAGGACTTTCTCCAGCCCGAGGTTTTTGCTTGGTTAAGCACAAGCCGGTGTCTTTCGCTGCGTTTCGCTGCTAAAACGGCTCCTTGCAGAGCAGCAGGGTTATCAGTCACTCGTGGCAGGATGTGCTCCGTGGGATCCGAGCTCAAACCCTGTCCCCTTGGGGTGCCACAACGTGACACAGGATGGTCAGTGCTGCCTCCAGAGGGCACAATGTCATCCTGGCATGCTCATCCGAGCGGGACTGCTCGGGCTCTCTGAACAGGCAACGCGAGGTACCGGCCAACAGGTGAAAAGTCACTGCACAAAACTCCCTTTCAGAGTTCCCTGGTAGAACCTCGCAGTTGGTTTTGCAAAGAGACAAACAAAGATTTGAAGTGAAATTTAAAAATGCCAGGAAAACACAAGGCTCGTGATTTACTCTTTCACTTACTGACAGCTTCCCACATGGGAAACCTGCGGCAGCTTCTGAAGCTGGATAGACCCCATAGAGAACAACTCATAAAGGGCTGGTTGTTGATCTTGGTGCTCAAGGGTTCAGAGGTAAACACATATTTTACAAAAGGCAATATTTATCTATTAGTCTCACAAAATACTGTGCAGTACTGCTTTCCATAAAGATCAGATCTCAGAGACATGATGAAATACCGACTTCATTCACTACTTAGGTCTCCTCCCGCACTTTTCTGCGGGGTTTTATAGGAGCTTATAAATCTCTCCTTGCAAGCATCTGCGCGAGCTCTTTTCGGAAAGGCAAGACTTAAACAAAGCAGACGCTGTTGGTTGGAGCTGAGATTTTCACAGATTCTTGGAGCCTTAAATCCCTGTGGATGCCGGGAAACTGGTTCTGCAGGTGTGAGGAGCGCACGGGCCGGCAGCGACGGTCCTGCTGGGAGGCTCTCGCTGCTGCTGCTGCTGGGGGAGATGACCCTGCAGCTCTGGGGACAAGCAGGGAAAGGACAGGCCTGGCCCACGGGTGGATTGTACCCGGGCCCAGCCTTGCAAACGGGTGTGCGGCTGCACAGGGACACAGCCCGGCTGGCAGACAGGCAGAGAGGCGGCTTCCCGCACTCCCGGAAAAGCCGGGCATGGTTTATGGGTGGGATTGAATCGCTTGGCAAACGTGGCCTCGGAACTCCAAACCCAGAGAGTTTGCAGAATGCCCATTCTCCTAAAATAGGCAAGTGAACACGGTG
Organism: Nothocercus julius; assembly: GCA_013398735.1. Classification (NCBI taxonomy): domain Eukaryota; kingdom Metazoa; phylum Chordata; class Aves; order Tinamiformes; family Tinamidae; genus Nothocercus; species Nothocercus julius. The sequence goes on from VZSV01000047.1 coordinate 2,855,455, forward strand.
AGCATCCCAACTCAAGGGCCGACTTCTCACACTTGTTCTTCCTTTCATTTCCCCACCTTTAATTTCTCTCTTTTCAGGGACCTTTCCTATCCTCTTCCTTGAAATTTACTTTTCTCTGACTTATCAGAATTCTCCTCTCCTCGCTTTCCAATGCATTCATCACCGCACTCATTCTCTCTGTTTTAGATAAGCTGTCTTTGCACACTGGCAAGATGGTTTTGCATGTGCACCCTGCTCAGACACCGTTTTGCACTACGAATGGTGAAGGAAAAGCAGGACACGAGCACCCCGCTCCGTCTCAGCGCACACTGGCCGCGAGCTCCCTTGGACGACGCACCAAGCGGCTTTGCGGCTCAACCCGCTGCGGTGAGTCGGAGCCAGCAGGCCGAACGGCCACAGCAACGCCCACAGGAAAACACTGATGAAACTGCTCTCTGACCTATCCTGAGGACTGCGGTACAAAGCCATGCAGCAAAGAAACAAACTAGTCTAAAATGCAGTGAGTTACGGCTGAAACTTCTTTTTTAGAGATCTAATTTTTATGGACCATTTTAAGTTCTGAAATGATATAAAAAAAAAAAGATGACCTTGGGGAAGGTGAAGCTAAAGCAGTTGGAAGGAGGCACCATACAGGTTCTTCCTGTAACTGTTTTCGGAGCTTACAAGGTGGGAAAAAAAAAAGTTGGCAAGAGCAGAAGCTCATTTCTTTCATGTCTTGGGTTGATTTTCACCATCTAAGAACCTGACCAACACTTCTTCATGGTTTCCTAAAACTCCTGCCTGGATGGCTTCACCTCTCCCAAACATGGACCTCTCCACTAGCCGGGCCCGCTGTAGGGCATTTAGCCATATGGTCCTTCTCCTGATGCAAGACGCATGTCCCAGATACCTCCATGAATCCTCCTCAACGACATCAGCCTCCAAGGACACCGCAGGGCAAAACTCAGGTTCATACTGTGAGTGCAAAGCGCTCATCAGCTTTGGCGTCAGCTCCGTTTCACCACTGCTATAGCCACGCTATTATTACAACTTACCCTTCCTATTAGCTTCTCATGCTGCCACGTACCAAAACACAGCTGGAGGCCAGTGCACGTGTCCACCCAAACACCCACCCATCTTAGAGCCTGTTCCCTAAGCGATGCTGCAGCCAACTGGGTGATTACAGTGACAGCCAGGGCAAAAAGGGGAGCCAAACAGCAAAACACCCAATTTACCTGGCCTCTTGGTATCCTACTTAATCTGGTCTGAATTTGGGCAAAGTTAAGAAACTTAACAGTAGCCAGGTCCTTCTTTGGTGTCCGAGGCAGCATTGCCTCGGCACGTGCAGCTCCGCTTGAGACACGGCCTCCCCGTCCCTGATTTAAAGAAGGTCAAATAGCCCCTATCTCTTTTTAATTTTTAATGGCCATTTCATGCTGTTACTTCAGCTGCTGGAGGCAGCGTAGCACAAATCCCTCAGGAGCGGTTCCTCGATACTCGCTTGTAAGCTGCCCTACTTTTTCCTCCTTTTCACTTACAAATTGCTTGGCATAGCCTAGATGTGTGGCTGGAAAAGTCTGCCTCCACCCATCACATAAATGCTCCACTGTAGCATGTAAAAATTGCATTTTGATCCTTCTCCAGCTTCTAAATATAGACGAGATAATCAAGATCTAATTTTTAGCTCTGTGAGCCCAGCTGAGTACAATGGTCTAATTTTAAACAGCTCCTTTTGCTCTCATAGTAGCTGCTGTCAAACTGAGCTCCTGGGTGGCACTTTGCTCTGGTGGTTTCTCTCACTGGGAAACAAGAAAACGTGGAGACGGGAAACACTGAAACAGGCAGCCCAAAATCTGCAGAGGTCAGGGGAGAGAGTTTGGACATTTCAAGGGCTGGATGCGAAATGCAGTAAGAAGGAAGAGGAAAAGGTGGCCTGAAGGTTTCCTAACTAGGAAAGGCATCAGGCAATTTGATTAACTGCATGAGTAATTTTGATAGCAGCCCTTTAGGCTACTGAATCAGATATTCAAACCCTAAAATACTGAAATACTGTAGCCTAAAATACCACTGCCAATGCATTGGCAGCCGTATGACAAATGACTCCTGCTGGATTTCAGTGATGGAGGAATTTTCCTAGGTAAGTGGGGATATTCCTATCAGTACACACAGTACTGGATGAGAAGCCTCCTCCAAAGGAATACACTGCTCGTGGTTGGATGAGAGCAGAAAAGCAGACAAGAAGCCTCAAATCTTTTTTTTTTTTTTTTTTTTTTTTTAATTCTGGCTTGTGCAATGAAGATTTAGCTGGTTTTGTTTAGCTAGAACAGCTCTTTGTGGTTGACTTTCCACGGTTCTATAATAACCTGGAATCTTGCCTTTATCAATCAGCTTTTACAGCTCTACACAGACCTTTCTCCCGATTAAAAAAGAAAAATAAGATAAGCCTACTTAAAGCAATGCTTTTTACTCCATGAAAAGCTTATCTTTCAAATTCACACTGAATATCTTCAAAGAAGAACATTCTATGTCCTGTTAGCTTCCACAAACGCAGCACAAATTTCCTTGAGCAGCAATGCAAGAAGATATGAAACAAAATAGAAAATAAAGAGAAGCAAGAAGGAAAATGCCAGTTTCAAATCTACGAGCTGGAGGGCAAAGATACCTCATCCTGTCACACAGATGTCAAGGAGTCCACACAGCCCTCTGTGCACGGTGGGACTCCCCAAAGGGCGGAGACCAAGCGTCTGGGTTTCTTTGACACGAACACAGTACAGAGTCAGTGCTGTTATATTACTGCTTTTACTTACACTGCTAATAATGCTGCCTTTAAGACACACCACATATTTAAAAGGACAGACCTGCAGAACAGCAAACAGAAGGCAAAAAGGACTAAATCACAAAAACACGCTCACCTGAAGGACTAAATCAACAGGGCTTCCTTGATGTGGCTTCCTCGAAGGAGAGACACCAACTTTTAGCTTTCAGCCATTTCACAGCCTCTTCCCAAAGACTGATCCTCAGTCTAATTTGGCTCACCCACTGGGACGCGAGGACAGCACGAATATTTTGCCATGGCAACTGGCAATTCCAGAAGAACACCCCCAAAACTGTGCTCAATCAGAAAACCAGCAGATTAAAAGCCTGAAGCTAATGCCTCAGAAAGAAAAAAACAGGACTGAGACAGAAAATGTCTAGTAAACAAGGCTTCTGTCAAAAGAGAAGGCAACAGGCATCCAAATGATAAAGATTTTGGATGCTATTCCAAAGCCTGCCTGGGCTGCAGAATGGAAATAAATACTCAAAGAAGGGTCAAAGTTAAAGCAAATAGTGCAAGGTGAGTATCCTAGGATGCATGGAAGGATGCCGGGTTTTACCTTCATCTCAGTCATTCACAGCAAGAACAGCCGAAATGAGTAGTCACAATTTCACCAGTCTCAAAGCATGCAGCCCAACGCAACCCTAAGCAAGAGCAAATTTTGACTTAAACAAGTTTGTGGATGAACTGAGTAAATTTTGCTCCCTCTGATGACTGAAGCTTCTATTACAGGAGGCCATCTGCCATAGCAGGTGCTTGGACTTTAAACAGCTAACAGCAGGACATGTGCTCGGTAACTGAGGCAAAACGCAGACATGTACCCTGGACAGACTCAGCCCAGGATGCCAACACCCCAAAAGACAGTCCTACCTGCACAAACACTACTACCCACTATGCAGGGCTAATGGATACTAAAGCAACGTATGTATTCGGTCACTCCTCCAAACCTGGGCAGACTCCTGCTGGCCTCAAAATCAGCGGGATCACATTTGGAGAGAGCAGAGCCAACACGCTGGGGTGTTGCAGCAAGAACTAGGTGGGAAAACACTTCTTTCAGCCTGGGAGCGCTCAGATTTCAAAATATTTTCCTGTCCCAGCTCAGGATGAGAAGGTCAAAAGCGCAGATTTCTTTCAAAAGAAAAATCCAAAACACATTTTGGGAGAGGGAAGAAGTATTTTTGGATTGGGTCAAAGTGTTTCATTTTATTTGTATTATTTTGTGTGTATTTCACACAACCACGCAAAAACAAAAGAAAAACAAAAAAAGGGGGAGGGGAAATCACTTCTCCCTAAAGTCACCTAACCAAATTCTGCTAAATTATAAAACTCAAACCCACTTTGAAAATTCTCCTCAAACTATTCTATGGCTGTGTTTGGAGGAATCAGCACTTGTTTTGCTGGGGGGTGCCTACCTTGTCCTGCTGCAAAGCTGCCCCTTCTTTTTGCTGTAGCTCTTCAGGGAAGGCTTTTCATAACCAGCCTGAGCAGCCAGAAGAGATGGACTATTTTCATGCAGGTGTTTTGTACCGAGGACACTTATTCTTGCATGTATGCACAAACATGAAAAATACAATTCAGGATGTTGCCAGGTGAAAGCAGGCAATTTCCACGTAAATTATTCCCAAGTGGGGGCACACTTGCTCTCACTGCTCTCAGTAATTGTTCACTGGGGGTTTCCTGGCAGTTGTAGTTAATGTGTTTTCTGATGCTTGGGAAAAAACAGGAAAAATGAATTGCTAAGCACGTTGCCCTTAGAGGTTACAATAAACTTGCAGGCATCACGGACAGTGCCTTGCCTGTATAATCCTGCCAGGAGCGCAGGCTCCCTTCCCCCTGCACCGCACGGCTGTGCTGTGTGGAGGGTGAATCTCTCTGTTAAGTAACAGTTAAGTAACAGCTGGGTGTAATGTCAATGGAAAAATATCAAGAAAACCCTCCTGCACAAACGAGATCAATGATTTTGCCCACGGCCTACGCTGTCTGCTCAATGGTCAAGGCAGAGGCAGTGCTTGAAAACACAGCAAATAAGAGGTGAAAATACAAAAGAGATTCCAGACCCTTCAAAGCTGCCCCTCAGGTCTGACATCCCTCACTGACCCTCTGCTTCAGCTTTCAGGGGGCCAAGTGGTGATACAGGAAGGGCGCACAGAGCCAGAGCACCCCTTCCTGACGGCTCCTCCTCCCGACAGGGAAGGCATTTTTGCTGGGGCTTTGGTTAGTGCTGTTCCCTGACAGTCACCGTCTACATGGTGGGCAAGCACCACCCAAAACTGGGCACAACAGACTTACAGGAAACTGGAAGCAGTAGGGCAAATTTTCCTGACTTCAGGTAAGATTTGATGTCTTAGCCCAGCTGCAACCACCGGCATGGCTGGTGGAAGAGACACCTTCAATGAGAAAAAAAGAAAAAAGGAGAGCTTTGTTGAAGATGGGAACAGCAGGAAGAACTGCAAGGATGAGTCAAAATATTCAACACTTTCCTGGGCTTGGCCTTTCAATAAATAGAAGCAGACAGCACAATCAGAGATACTAACCGCAGTTCCAGGCTGCTACAGGCAGACCTATGCAAACAGCCCCTCGACCTTTCCTTATTCCAGCAATGTCTCAGACTGCTACATTTTTCTACAGCCTAATGAAAAAGCATCCGGACCACAGCCTCCTTCCCATGGCCAAGGGCTCTGTCTTTTCTGATAAAGTATTTAACAGATATTCCCCAAGAAACTAGTGGCAAAAAGTTTTTCAGCGGTGGGATTCCTAATTGCTACTGAAAATACTTTCAAAGCAGCAAATCAGCAAGTAGTTGCAGTTCCACCACAGAGGCAAACACAGATTCATTTGTCACGTTTCAACAATTTTTCTACCACTCGTACAGTGCAATTAATCACTTGGCAAGGCAGGTGAGCACCCACAACTGAAGAGACGGTTCGTGTGTTGTTGTATCACGGCCATCCTGCACCTTGTTGTGGGGCAGAGCCACTCTCTTATTCACAGACGACAGCAGCAAAGAAAGGGACGGCAGCACCTCGGCACAGCACCGAGGGGCAGGGAAGAGCCAGCCTTGTTTGAAGCACCAGCCCTGCTACTGCTGTGTCTACAGGAGCCTCTTCCACAGACAGGGTTTGCACATACAGCTTTCGGGCACTGATTCCGAACAAAAAGGCAATTACTCATACACAAACATACTCCGCCTGTCTCTTCCGAAGCAGCTGCTCGGATGGACACTCTGCTTGCTGGTGTTGGTGGTGAGTGGCTCTGGGATCCTTCATGCAACCTCTCCTTTTACCGCCTATCTGGGTGATATAGCCTCAAGTTCCCCTTTAATGCTGACCTACCCATGGTTAGATTAACAAGTAAAAAAAAGGCTAGGTTAAAAAGTGAAAAAATGCAGCTCCTGCTGCCTATTCCCCTCTCCCAAACATAGATGCTCAAGCAGGGGAGGCCCTGGACCCAGGCCCCCGTTTCCCTGGCCCTTGGCCGCGAGGAGCTGATGCGGGCAGCCTAATTCGCTGTCAGTCGGGGCTGGTGCTCCCAGCTGGCCGGGTGCCCAGGGCGGCGCGGGGCCAGCGGCCGGGAGCGCCCGACACCGGCCCGCGGCTTTGTTTGAGCTGGCGCAGCCCGGCTCTGGTTTTCACGTGGCTGCTTCAGCCGCAGGCTCCCCTCCGTTGCAGGGCATCTCCAAGAGGGTACCAGGGCTCTGAAGTGCTACCAGATGTTCGCCTCAGACCAGACCATTGCACTGGAGGGGGCTTTTGGCTCCCTTCAGCCTGGAGCCGAAGCGGCAGGAGCTGAAGCTGCAGCAGTAAACACTGGGGAAGGAATCCAAGGGCGCTCGCTTGGCTTCCGGCACATTCAGAGCATTTCTGTTACCTTCTGAAAGGCTGTAAGAGACAGAAATTACGCTAAGAGGGAGCGCTTGCCTGAAGCAGGTCTCAGAGCTGGAGCTCCACACCGACCTTAACCAGCTCCACAGATCTGCTTCTCGCACAGGCCGCGGGTTTGTTTGCAAGCCCAGCTTGCTCCACAGGACACCTGCTTCCCCTGCAGCCTTCAAATCCTCGGAGCAGCTTCCCCCGCGCGAGCTAACGTACTCCTTGCAGCCTGATTCAACACTGAGGGAAGTCAGCGAGAGATTTCCCGCTCACCTGGGAGCCCTGCAGCCACCCAGTGCCGCTCCCTGCTGCGCATCACGTCCGAACCGACCCGAGCTCAAAGGATGAGCTCCCTTTTGCCTGAAGCATCTCGCTGACACGAGCTCACGTTGCAGGCCCATCGGAAACCCCCTATGAAATGGTCCTGTATTCTGAGATTGCATGAGGCGATTTGATTTTTCCCCTCCTTTTCAGACCCATTTTTTAGACGTTGAAAGTTGGTCAGTTTTTGTTTACACTGAAAGGGAAAAAAACAAACAAACAAACAAAAAAAAAACAAGTAAAAGCAGACCATTTAGAAAATGTCAAATGAAATGCCCCAAGCCATTGGTATCTGGGGATTTTAAATATCAATTTAAATTAATTGCATCCAGTTGGTTGCAATTAAAGGCTGGAGGCTTGGCAGTTTCTCCTTCCCCCATTTGACTCAACATACACAAGCAGCTGGATCGGTTCAGCATTTGATTTTGGTTCCTGCCTTTACCTCATCCCATTTCTTGGCATTGCCTTCTCCTCTTCAGGTCCCTGCCTGGGCTTCGGGAAGCCCCCACTGGAAGAGCTTGAAATAACTTGTGACAAGGATAATGCGGGTTTTCCTTTCTCCCAAACCGCTTTGAGAACACAGACACAGAGCAACAAGGAACCCCCTCAGCCCTTGTGTCTGTGGGTGGAATAAAATAGATGTATTCCCTTTGAAAATCCATTTCGTGCAATAAAGTTGACGTATCCTTCTGCCACCTCCTTCCCTGACTCTGCCTGGGCATTACCCATGCACAGGGTACGCTGGGATGCAAAGCAAAGTGCAGGAGAAACTGCCGGGCATCCCGGGGAGTTGCTCCTGGCCCTGGCTGCACGGCCAGGAGCTGCCCTCTCCGAAGCCTGGGAGCTGCGACACAAGCCCGCGTGTTTTCCATATGTGCTTTCCATACGTGCTCCCTCGGGAACAGGGCACGCAACTCGGCAGTGCCGATATCCCCACACCCACCAGGGCCTCGGAAGTTCTCCTTTATTCCACCCCACGGAAAACGCCAGCCCTCTGTCCGCAGCGGAGGACGCGGAACCTCTTCACTGCCGTTCCCCGCTGCCCGGCTGACATCTAGCGAACAGCCTCCAAACTGCACCGCACGCACCAGCGCCTGGCGGGCGAGACGGGCCACAGTGCCCGCTCCTCTCCCGGGTGTTCTGCCCCGGGGAAGCAGCAGCTTCTGCTCGGAGGCTGTACAAACTCATCACAGCCCAATTCACGTGGACATGAGACTGCTTAGAGCAGCTGGCGGAGACCAGAAGTGCTACATGGGGCAGACCAGGGAGGCTTCCACTGCAGCTCTGCCCGGTGAAGCCTCCCGAGGCAGGACAGGCTCCGTCTCTGCCCCTTTCCTCTCGCTGAGCACAGATCTGGAGAGCAAACTGAAAACCCGTTAGCGCTCGCAGCGAGCGCAGCTCCCAGCACAGGCCCCTCCTGGCTGCCAGGTGGCAGGAGCGCTTGGCAGCCGGCTCACCGGAGCTGTCCTCAAACACCCTTTTGCAGCACCTCTTTGGCTAACAGCAGGTCTGAAAATCCAGAGTGAGGAATAAAACCCCCGAGGACCAAGCTGTCTGCCTCCCAACAGGGTCTGGAGCAGCCTGCAATGTCTACATAGCAATGAGGAAGCATGTAGCATTTGCAGAGAGCTCTTTTTCCATTTTATGGTCTCTATCATCTGTTGCAAAACAGGTAGTTTGGTTTATGATGGCTATTAAGGTTGCCAGGCAACAGCATTGCGGATATCTGTGTCATCAGCTACAAAACGACCAGGTTTTAGAAGACATCAGAGTGCTAGCAGTGTCACCCAGGGAGTAAACCAGCCTGCCATTTTCCTCAAGGACACCAAACCCAGCCCAAACAGCCCCCCTTATTACAAAGGACCAAATTCTGCCCTCTTGCAAGCAGAGAGGGCTCCCTCCATCCCGTTGCAGATGTGATGTGAAGGAAGGGCCTCCATCCTTCCTGCATGAACAGAGGAAATTGTTTTGTGGAGCTCCATGAAACGGTGGGATTGTGCTGGCCCGGGATGGGCTCCCTGGCATTCACTGCTCTCACTGAGTGCTCTGACAATCAGAGCGCCCCACGCTCAGTGTAAAGCCCTTGCTCCCTCGTGTTTAGCAGCTGGCGAGGCTTCTTGTAAGGGTTTCCATTTTGCAGGAACCCTTCTCTTGCAACAAGTCTTCACACTCTTCACCTGTGCTGAATTTATGCTGGTAAACGACCTTCTAATTCATTGGTACCAACCTGGAGGCACCAACACTGGAGCAGAAGCCATGATTTAGACAGGACTCTATCTTTTCCCCCTCTTTGTTCTCTAACCATGGTCTCTGGCAGCTTGTTCCCCTACAAAGCCTTCCTGATGTTACCAGGAGTAAACCACAGCCACTGAGCCCGTAAGTGACACGGCTCCCTTCATGGCCAAGCAAATCCCGAGGCTTGCAGGAACAACGCTAATCAGGCCCTAAATTCTCTCACTCCAAATGGCTCCTATGTTAAATGCAACTTACACCAGAATAAAAGCTGCTAATAGTCACAAAGCCAGGAATGAAGAGTCAACAGGGTAAGTAAAACATCAGAGCGTTTACACTGACCTCACCCCAAGGCTTTCTCAGCCCATGAGCACGAGACTGTATTGGTGCATCTCTTACCTGGTAATAGTAGTCCACATACTGCGGCTCATAGTGCTGAGGCCCAGAGTTTTCAGCAGACAGGACATCTTTTAGTAATTCTTCACAGCCTGGCAAACAGAAACAAAAGGGTCAGACTGAGCGTTTTTCGGAAAAAAACTTCTTTCAGAGAGAAGGGACAATACCTGTCTTAACTCGGCTCCTGAGCAGATATTATGGAAGATTCACCTGGCTCAACATTGTTGAGGAATTGCTCCTTGGTGCTGTTATGGTGCTCAATGGTACACAAAAACCCCAGAAAAAATTCCCTTCAGGAAGAGCTCTGCTATGGAGCACACCGTGCTCGGCAAGCAAACATCCGTGCCTCAAACTTGGAGATTCTCAGCTTCTGCATTTGCTTATTTGTTAACAAGCACAGCTGGAAAACTCAGTGTCTGTGTTTGCCTCAGTGCTTCCCTCATCTGAAAACCTGAGATAAATATAGAAAAGCTCAAAATGCCAAATGCTTCATTCCTCAATAATGACCAGTGACTGCACTTGGCATGCTGGACTGCAGAATGCAGCAATATCAGGCCGGGTTATCTGATAATAACCAGTTTACAGTGATGGGCCTAAATCCCAGGAAACCTTCTCAACACATGCTGCACACTATTCGACTTGGAAGCTGCAATTACCCCGTGGTATTTCTCTTTTCAGTCCTGTCGCTAATGCAATAATGCAATATATTTGGCTGCGACATCACAGGCCAGCACTCAGCCATAGGGTAAGCAGATTAGTGTGAACAAGCGTGAACTGCACAGATTCCTACCGGTAGCTCATCCTCTCTCTCTGGTTTTCAAAATAAAGGAGCAGCATCTCCAGGGGGAATGTGCTCGTGGAGGGGAATCCCTTACAAAGGGAACAAGTACCCCCCAAGGACAGAAGAGCGGCCTCATGGAGGCTGCCCACCCCGGGCACCCTGCGGAGCCATCCCGTGGGCATGAAGTGACGGTTAAGATCCCGGGAGTGTCACACGGACAACCAGTAGCAGGACTTTTGGACTTTTTTACCCCTTTCCTGACTTTTTGCAGCAAAATGGGTGTCTCAACTGCCATCGAAGGGATTACTTGATTAAGCTGAAGCAGGAAGCACAGCTCAGGCCTGCGGGAACGGGGGTCTTGGTACCGTCCGGAGACTCTGGGAGGTTCCACTTAGTAACCTCACAGGCAGCATCAAAGTCCCGGTTTCCAGCACCTCAAATCTAAACTTCAGTTGCAAAGTCTTCTGAGCCCTCTTTACTCCTCAGTTCTCATCTGAAACTACTCCTGATCACATTCTTCCACATTCCTTGTCCATCCATAGTTCCATAGGTGTGTTTAAAGAATAAAAAATAAAATCTCTGTTGCTGTTTTCCCATCTCAAGGTAGAAACCAGATCTTCCAGCAACGTCCTCGTCACTTTGGAAGGTTAGTTATTGGCCTTTTCATCTATTTTAGGAATTTTCGCCATAGCTAAGTGTTTGCCAAAGTACTGCACAAAAGACAGCAACTGCATCACCTTTTTCCATGGCAGATCTGTGCTCACAGAAGCACCAGAGTCTCTTAACTCTACAGGACCGTGGAGCAGATCTTTTCCATGGGCCCTCCCTTCATCACCAGGATGGTGGGTTTTGGCACACTTGGAAAATTCATCAGCTTGCTGACACAGTGCCCTTCTCCAGCGGTTCTTCACCTCACTTCCTTTATCTGAATGATAATTTGAATTTTCCAAGAATTCCGAGAGGTTTACACAAGGGGCCCAATGTAAACGGAGGGCTGTGTTAACCTGGAGGGCCTCTGTGCATGTGCTTTCTTATTACCACAATATACTTTGGCTTGCAGCCTGGGAAGTGCCACTGAGCTAAGTTGAAGTGCCGCAGTGCAGGCGGGAAACAACAACAACAAAAATCAAGGTTTACTCTGGCAAATCCCAGTATGGAAACATTAAGGTGCTGGACAGCAATTTGTACAAAAGAGTAGTTTAGCCTAGCACACACAGTACCTCTCACGGCTACTAGTACCTCTCTTGAGGAGAAACATTCCTGTCGGGCCTTGCAGAACTGTCATGATAGATAGTTCAAGCTCTGCAGCAATATGCACCCAAGGCTACAATCTGTCTATATTAGAAAAAAAAAAAAAGCAACAAAAAACATTGCAAATAAGCTTAGAAAAACTTCCTGTCTACTTTAAGGACCTCCTGAACTAAGATGTCCCATTATTGCTATAATTTCGTTTTCCAGAAAACAGTAAAACTGAAAGCCACTTACACGGCTGATTAGAGCTATTTCATCTGGATGCCTACTTGTATCACAACATCTTACTGTGCTTGATCTATGGAAAGGCAAACTGAGGTTAACTTCGACTATCATTTGTTTTTCCACGCAATCCTGTTTTCTCTCCCCCTCGCTATGCCTGGGAATCTTTCCTACAGCACATGTTTGGGCAGCACTGGCTCCACGCATGACAAAAGTGATTCCAAGTCATGGAAGAGGAAGACATGAAGTTTTGAACTTTTCCTTTGCTTTGGATGCCAAGGATGACTCTCTTTAGCAGATAATTTTAAAAATTTACCTTCATTTTCTTAAAAATAAATTGTTTTCAGATGCTAACAAATGGTCAATCAGCAAATCACAGCAAAGTGATTTCCTGCAAATGCTCCAAGAAGGAGATTTAACTCATATTGCATCAGGCAATTTTCATGGGCAATTAAGCAATTTTAATACTATAGGAAATCAAATCTGGTTACCTAATTGAATGGAGCTGGCTCTTGGCATTTTTCCTAAGAGCAATAGCTTTTTACTTTATCAACTCTTGGATCTTTATTGGTGTATTAGACTTGTTTATGGCTTCGGGCTATATTTAGTAAAATTTAGTTGAGCCTTAAAAAACTCTGAAGTGCTTTTAAGAGTAACCAGCTTAAGCTCATTAAAGATCTGTAGTGTTACTATAAGACGAGCACCAAGTTCTTCATAGGTCCTTCTCCCCAGAGACATCCCAAGTTCCACTCCTGTCAGTAAGATGTTCTTACTGGAACACATAGATTCATCACATCACCTCCAACTGTGATATACTGTGATGTTTGGGATCTATAGATATGAGCCTAAAAGATTCTTAAAGATCTTGAGGTTTTCTCTTGGGCTTTACTGAAGTTCTTGGGCTAGCACAGCTGTCCTAATGTTAGATATTGACATATACTACAAATCCTGGTGTCTAGCAAATAAAGATGAACTTCTCTTCCATGATGGCAACACGTCCATCTCTCATTCTGTACCGGATCAGCAGGGCAAGGCTGGTACAAGACTTCCCAGCTGTGGAATCGCAAACCAGATTCCAAAGACAGCTAGCAGAGATGGGCAAACTCAACATGGTTCTAGGGGAAACTGGCACTTGGGAATGCGCTCGTTTAAAGCATCTGAATGGAAGTAAAAGGCAGATTAAGAAAAATCTACCATGAAACAGGAGAGGCAGAAGTACTTTGCTATTGAATATTTTGTTTTGAAAAACTGTCAAATTTCATACTATATCATTTTACACTGTTTCATACTACAGATATCATAGAATCATAGAATGCTTAAGGTTGGAAGGGACCTCTAGAGATCATCTAGTCCAACCCCCCTGCACACGCAGGGTCACCTACAGCCTGTGGCTCAGGACTGCATCCAAGCGGGTCTTGAAGGTCTCCAGAGTAGGAGATTCCACAACCTCTCTGGGCAGCCTGTTCCAGTGCTCTGTCACCCTCACTGGCAAGAAATTTTTCCTAAAG
>VZSV01000047.1:2869857-2925386 GCA_013398735.1 Nothocercus julius
AGGTTAGTCAAGCAGGATTTCCCCTTGGTGAATCCATGCTGACTACTCCTGAGCACCTTCTTGTCCTCCATGTGCCTGGAGACAACTGCCAGGATGAGCTGTTCCATCACTTTTCCGGGGATGGAGGTGAGACTCACTGGCCTGTAGTTGCCTGGGTCTTCCCTCTTGCCTTTTTTGAAGACTGGCGTGACATTGGCTTTCTTCCAGTCCTCCGGCACCTCCCCCGTTCTCCAGGACCTTTCAAAGATGATGGAGAGCGGCTTAGCTATGACATCTGCTATGATATCCTGTCACAGTATGAGCTAGCAGAACAGTCAACATCCTTTTCTGAGCATTTTTTTTTAAGTTTTGGGTAAATCTGCATTCTTGGAATTTTCATCAAAATTACTCAGACCTCAGAGTGAAAAAGTATCTACTTTTTTAGCTTTTATCCGCTCACATAGCTGGAGCACTATTAGAAGCATTCCAGCCACCTGCAGTAATTAGATGCCTGACGATCCAGGGAAGCAGAGTCATGGATTTTTGAAGGCACATAATGGTCAAAAACACTGTTTTGAAGATTCAGAGCTTGCTGTCACTGCAGGTGGGGATTCACAGCTGCGCTTCTACCACACAGTTAATGACGGAGCTCCCACACCGCTGCATTTTCAAATATCATAATTGTCCTTATTACTTCTAAAAGACAGGGAAAAGACTCTCTTGCTCCAGGAGAAAAAGAGGCTGCAGGTTTTGGTCTGAAAGAATCAGTAACTCTGCTGTTACTCAACACTGCAAAAATGCTCCGTGCCAACGTGGCGCAGCCTCTCCCACCGCGACAGCCACTGCCAGCAAGTGCTCAACAGTGGTCAGCGCTGCTTCCACAGTTAAAGCTGGAATACATTTGCCCTATGTTTTAATCCCTCTTTAATTTGGATTCGCGCTCCAGCTGCTCACCTCGCAAGCTGCAGCAGCAAGGGCAGTAGGGGGAGCTCACCCTTCATTTCTCAGGGTTTTGGCTTTTTGAGCATCAAAGCAGAGAGACTGCTAAAAGGACAACAGAATTCCTAAAATAGAAGGAATGGGTCAGACTTAATCAGAGCCTGCTAAATAGACCGAGAACCTGGTACTGCAAACATGTCTGGCTGCAGGACTTAACCAGCCTGCACAGCATATTAAAAATAATAGCTCCATTCAAGCCTCTGAGTATTACAAGTGGCAGCAAATATTTATTGGATCAGTAGAATAAATTCAGTAGAGTAAAAGCTGTTATTGATTCCACAGAGCAAACAGCAATGGATCCTACACAGACCCTGCTGAAGTTGATGGGAATTTGGCTTTTGGGTGAAGTTCTAGAAGTCTCGAAGCTGTGTCACTTCCTCAGACTATTCTGGAGCATGCAGGTGTACGGCTGTAGCTGGAGACCAATAAAACTTGCATGACGTGAGGTGAGCAATAGAAGCAGTTTGTTATTAAGGGATGCCGTGAAAGTTTGCACAGCACAGCACCTCATCAGAAACAGATGCAGCCACCCCTGTGATCCTACACGTTTGACACAGACATCGTGTAAGCGTTGGTAATGCTAATGATGGTAACGATGTAAGTGCTAGCGATGCGCTAAGAGAGGAAGGTTGGAATCGTTGGAAGATTTCTCTGGATCTCCTCACAAACACACAGTAATATCCATGGAGCATATGATCCAGGCCTGGCATGTAAGACGCTCTGTTTAAGGGCTCTAGGGTATCTATGGGCTACAGGGTATCTCAGAGATCCGATTCAGCCGTGTCTTTGAAGACTGAATCCTACTTCGAGGACGGGGATACGTGAAGCAGTTCCCACAGGGAGGGCAGGGACGGGCACACGCGCTGCACAGGGGAGAGGTACCGGCCTCCTCCTTCCACGGGGTACTGCCGTCTGCCTGCCCCTGACCGCGGACATGGGCACTGCCACTCGTGTGCCGGCATAGAGGAGGTTCTCCGAGACATCTGTCCCCTCCTGATCTTATTTTGTCCATTCATGCACATTTTCAGTCTGCGAATTTCAGAGAATTACTGGAAAATTTACAAAGTTTATCTCTTAGTCAACCCAGAACCCAGCCTGTACAGCATTTCCTAGACAAGGAAGGCCTCTAATGCAGACTCAAGTGTCTATACAGCAGTGCATTAACTTTCCTTCAGGCCTTTCCTTTGCTTTCTCTTCAAATACATCATTTTCACCTTCAGGGGTGTCCCCATGAACATGGGCTGAGACCAGCTTCTCAATGTACTTTCAGGTCATTAAACACTGTCCTCAGCTGCCAAAAACATTAATTTAAATTGGTATGGTGTTGTGCTCTTGCCTCATAACAGCTTCCTAAGAGTCTCATTGTAGCAGACTCTCCAGAGACAACCCCTGGAGTCACACCACCATCATGGTGACACTCAGCCTGTCCCTCAAACGGAGCCTCGAGGCTGTGATGACACTCTGGCACTTTGCTAAGGACATGGGTGTGTGGAAAAGGGCAGGCTGGAATATTTTGCTGCAGGAAGAAACCAAATTAATCATCAGCAAAACTGCTAAAGAGCGCTTCACTGTTTGCTTCTCTACCTGATGGCTAAATCTAATAATGTAATAGCCCTTTGCCTTCTGCCAGGAACTTTCTACTTCTTTGCCAAGGAGATAATTTGGACTCTAGCCCCCAAGCTGGACTCTAGCTCCCAGGCCCCTTAACATTCCCAATCTATAATTAATCCTTTTCACTCCAATACAAGGCCCCAAGTACTTTGAAAACATGAATTAACTGTATTTTTCAGCTAGCTCAAGAAAAGTATAACAGTCTTAAGTTTTCTTATAAAGAAATTAAAGCCCAGGGAATCTCTAACAGTTGCAGAACCAGGAACTCCAGCATCACTTACCATCGATACACGAGATGCACGAGAAACAAAAATGCACTTGTCAGCATTGCCCTCCCCTCACCACAAACAACCACAGTGCAAAGAAAAGCAGCAGGGAGCCCACATTACTGCGGTCCCACATCAGGGATAATCAGGTTGCTGCACCGAGCAAGAACAACCAGCTAAATCCAGAGCAACACACAGCAGGAACATTCCACCCTTGCTGAAGCGCTTGCTGAGCAGCTCTGCTCAGAAACACAAACCCACCTGGAGATTTTTTTATCGCTTAGTGCCTCAGAAAAGGGAGAACCAACAAAGGACTAGTGGGGACCATAATGGTTTAGGTCTGAAATAACCAGAAAAGCTGCTTATAATGTTGCTTACTTGCAAATAATTTTTGTTCATTCCATTTCCTGCAACTGCAGCAACATTACTGCAACTACAGTGGGTATTTTTAATAAATATGTACATACCTTTGATAGCAAAAACTCCATGACAGAAGTCCTTAAAATTGATTCTTCCCAAATCATTTGGGTCCAAGTACTTTGTCAATTTTTCCACCTAAAAAACAAAGATCATAAAATATTTCTTGAGCTTGGTGGGTCAGCTCACTCTCCACTGGTCAATAGCTTCCAAAAAATCCCCAAGCAGAGGAGTATCTGCAATGTTCATTTGGCTAACAGGTCTGCACGGAGAAATCACATCCCGCAGCTGGATTCTCTGGTGTCCAAAGAGCACTCTCCAACCAAACCCTGTGCAGCTGGGACGAGGCACTGCTCTCCAGCGTGGATCTCAGGGGTTTCATGAGGGGTGAATCTGTGGCAGGGCCTTTCCCCTTCAAGAGGGGTGCAGACAGCACCCATGTCCCTAGGGGCACGTGTGGATACGCAGCCTATAGAACTTTAAACCTATGTGGTCTCCACCCCTCTTAGCAAAAGTCCTTGGGGAAGAAGGGACAGACACAATCTACAGTCTCACTCCCTGAAAAATCTAGACTAAAGGAGTGGAAATTCATAAGGCATTTGGGACCAAACAAAAACTCCTTTGCCGCAACAGAGAATCCAAGTTTCTAGAGGAAAATGCAAGAACAACATGAAAAGATTCACGTGTGAGAGAGTGATTCTGCTCAGCACCACATGCACACAAGCAAGGCTCTCACTGCTCACCACCTTCGCGGTTCAGCGTTTCTGAACACTGTCTACAGTAACATGAGATTGCACTGAATTTAAACACCCCCCCCACACTCGTGTTTGCCTTGGAGTTGCCTTGGCAGGTTTTTCAGGAGGGTTTTGAGGAAGGAAAGCAACCTGGCAGGGAGAAGCTGTTGTGTGTCATGGTGTGTGGGCTGAAGGAAGAGAGAGGGGCACCTCAGAAGCAGAGCAGGGCGAGCGGCAGAGCAGCCCGCGACCTCCGGGCCGGGACCTCCGGCTGCTGCTGTCCCCTGTGCCCCAGGATCGCAGTGACACTCGCTGCTTGCAGGCAGCTGACCTTGAGAGGTGCCTGGAGATCCCTGAAGGACAAACGAGCGCGGGAGGCAAAGACAAGGCACGCAGGATGCAAAGACAAGGCACGCAGGATGCTGCACAACCTGCAGACCGCAGTGCGAGCTCACGTATGACAGTCTGAGCAGCAACAAAAGCCCCGCTGGAAGGATATGCAGCAAAGGAATCCGCGTGACCCAGTTTCTACATTTTCTGTTTTTTTTTTTTTTTTTTTTTTTTTTTTTTTTTTTTTCTCTTCTTTTTACATGCTAGCGAACACCTAGCTGTTTGTTAAAATCCTCCAGATAAGGCATAAATGTGTGTGCACGACACCCAAAGGCCCCTCTGTGAGCAAGTAAACCTAGAGCTACCATCGGTGAGGGCACGGGGAGCCCGTCCCCATGGAGCAGCACGTCCTGCTCCCGCGGGGCCCGCTCCTTCCTCCCAGGCTCTGCTTCAGCAAAGCTCCGCAGGGACGGGCGACTTCTGAGGCAAACAAGGGCCCTGAAATAGTGCCCTGTGTCCTCACCTGCGAGCAGAGCGATGACGCATTGGCTTGTTGGCCATCTCATGCAGAAAGGGCACATGAGCAGCTGCAGGGAAAGGTGGGAGCCAGTGACCGGTCAGAAATCTCCCTGCAGCTTCCTCATGGCAGGAGCGGGCGAGCGCGGCTGGCGGCGGCACCAGAACCATGGACAGCTCAGGAAGGCGTCCGATGCGCTGCGCGGCTGTGGCCGGAACTCCCGGCACGTGAAGCGAGCACGGGAGCCGCTGCAGAGCTCCTGCGAGGGGGGAGAGCTGCACTGCAACGGCTGACGGGCGGCGCCGCTGCAACGGCTGACGGGCGGCGCCGCTGCAGTGACCAAGGGACGGCCCTGCTGCACAAGGCGCTGCTCCAGCTGCGGGCGCACTGCGGGAGCAGGAGGCCACAGTGCAGAGCAGCAGGCTGCAGCGCGGCCCTGCGCAGGGCACGGAGCCTCCTGGGCGCCCATGGGGCCGCACGGACCCCACGTCATGAGAGCCCCCACACAAGGGCCGGGGCTACCACACACCCACGCAACAGGAGTCTGGGTTACCTCGTAATTCGATCGATCACCTGCTTTGTGTTAACACTCAACATAAGACTTGAGGAATCCAAACAGAGGAATAGGAGGAGACGATACCACCACCGACAAAGCAGTAAATTAGCTGCATAGGAGAAGGCAAGCGAGAAAGACAGAGCAACATTTCCCCCCAAGGTTTGGCATGTTTATTCTAGCCTGGCAGGGAGAAGCACAGGATATCCCTGATGAGCAACTTTGATCTCTGCTCAGATACAGATTTTAAGTATCATCCCCTCTACACATAAATTACCTCAGCATGTTTTATTCTGGATCATCAAAAGACAAAATTCCTATTTTATATTCCAAGAGTCAGCAGACTTTCCTTCCAACTGATCTTCTAATTAATTCACTGCTTGATTTTAGCTCTGATTTTAGAATCATTCTAAAGAAAGAACAAGCTCCTGTATTTTGATTTATACCAGCAGAAGATGTTCCTGTTTCAAAACGTTGCTGCTTCACCAGAAACCGTGGTGTGGATTTAATGCATAGAAGACTAGCTGGAAATCCTTCCTGAAACCAATTAAGCAAAGCCACCAGTGACTCAGGAAAGCCGGGTCACTGCTGGCCCTGCTCACCTCCGCAAACAGCACAGACGTTACAGTGAGATGAGGCAGCAGCAATTCCTTTATCCAGACTCTTCCACTTGGACACATTCAAAACAACTTCCAGGCAGGCCAGGGGGGCTCGGAGCAGCAAGACTTTGCAGCGGGAATCTTCCCGATCGGTGTGTCAGCTGGTGCAGGTCAGCCTGCTCCCAAAGGTTCTGATGCAAAAGTGCATGGTCACTAGCCAAGCCTCTGTTCCCATACGGATAGGGCAACAAAATCTAACAGACACCAGTCTTGTAGGCTGCTAAATCAGAGGCTAGACAATCAGAGATCAGCCTGTAACTCTCTCAACAAACAGCAAGCTCCCAACAACGCAATCTAAGCAAATATCCCTGGCAAAGCTTGCAGGGTTGCTTTGGAGGATCCTGTCTCCTGTAGGCCTGTCGCTGGGAGGCATCAAACTGGGCTTTAGGTTTCAACGTATGGATTCCTGCAGCCAGCTGGGAAGCCTCTGCGCAGCTAAATATTGTGCTATAAGGCAGTAGTGGCACTGGGTGACTTTGCCACTGGGGGCTTCTCATAGTTGATCCTACAACTTTAGTGGCCAGTTCCTCAGTCACATACACTTACATTTTAAAATCAAATTAAGACTGTATGTGCCCAGGCACCTGCTTTACAGAGGAACAGAGAATACACATATTTAGGTTTAAGCAATGTCTTAACAGGAAGCGAAATTATCACCTAAGCAAAGTGCTTCAGTCGCCAGTTTTCCTAAACCCAATTTTGCAGGCTTTCTGTTAAATTTTTGTAATGCAAATAATGGACATGAACGCAAGAGAGATGAAGAATTTCCCAAACAGCCTGAGAGAATTCAGGCCCTGCCATTCACCTCAGCCAGCAGAGCCCAGACCAGGCGAGCTAGGAGGATTTCGATCAGCTGGGCCTGTGTTTAGGTTGGTGCTTACATAAGAGCCTGTGCACTCACACCCGTGCGCCCTATGCGGCTGCGGGCGCAACGGGACGCGCAGGGAACACAGCAAGAGCTCCCGGTGAGCGGGGCCGGTGACACGGGCTGGGGACAGACCCTTCTCTGCATGGAGCAGCCCCTGCCAAGCAGGACAGCACGGGGGAGAGGTCTGTGTCACAAACCACATCTTCATAGTGGGAAGAGAAGGACAAAGGCAGAAAAAAGTAGCTGGAGGCTCAATAATGTGGCCAGTTTCGCTGGCAGCTGCGAGGGGCTGCCTAAGGAACCTCCAGCTGCCAGGCTCGGAGAGGGGATCAGCCATTTCTGCTTTGGGAAACAACTGGAGAGACTCAAATGCTCCATCCTGGCTGTCGAACTCGGCTGAATGGGTGATGATCCCTTCAGCGCAAACATATTTCTCCCTTGTAATAAGAGGTCACTTCAGGCAACGTGTCCGCCTTCCCTGCCGCGAATCCCGGTTACGCTGTGTCGCAACGTGATGTTTGCTGCTTTCTGAAGGGTAAGAGGAGCCTAGGGACACCTTAAAGAGCCTCTGCAATGAAGTTAAAGTCTGTCTGAAAGAGATGAGGGGGAGAGCTCTGAAATCCACAGTGGCCAAAGCAGAGGTGCACGTCCGTGAGCAGGAATTAGCAGTGCAGAGCGGTACATAAGGTGAGACAGGATATTCTTGGTGTCTGCAGAGCCACGGGAGAAACCCACAGTCAGGCCAGGGGGTCACTCAAAGATTTACCTGAAAGGGTTTTACAGGCAATAAGCACTGTGCTATTTTCGTGCCTGCAAACACCGTAGCTGTGCTCATTTCCTTCAGCTGGGGTTTCAGACAGTGTCCTGCTGCACAACCCTGAAATCTGGAGTCTTGATTCAAAAGACCCACTGTTTGTACTGAATGTGAAGTGTCCTAAAAATTGCAGGGGAAGGAGGGCATTTTCCTTTGAACTCCATCTGTCATTTAGTTTGAACTTTACCACTGGAACAAGGCAGGCGAGGCAGTCGGCTTGCTGAAACACTATCATCCTTTTTGATTTTTGTGCTGTTAGAGAACCAGTAAAAGATTTGACTTTCGGCAAAGTCACCCAACTCAGCAACCCAGGGAACACGTCTGCGCCGTCCATTCTGCCCAGAGCTCTCGGCTGCGCTGGCAGGAAGGAGCCTCCCCGTGTCGGGACGCGGAGACCTCATTTCCCAGGGCGGCAGCGAAGGCGCGAGACCCTCCGCGCACCCAGGAGGCACCAGTCAAGGGGCTGACCCAGCCCTGCTGCCGCTGGGGCCTCCACAGCCATCCAGTCTGGGGCAAAATCCGCTTCTGAATCAGAGCACCCTGTGGGCTGCTGGCGAGGCGAGGAGGGACCCCCTGTGCAGAGCAGAGCCCGGCTGCAGGCCGCACCAGGTTGTGTGGACGGCGGAGTCGCTGCGAGCTGCTGCGCACACCCGGAACAAGGACGGTGGTTGTTCATCCTCGCTTGCTCTCCGCGGGGCTGATCCCCTTCCCGGCATCACTCTGCACCACTGCACAAGGGACGCAGGTTTGCACCTTCGCAGCACTTGTCGCCCTCCTCTCTTCACGGGTCACAGCAGTTCATGGCCTTCCACTTTTTCCTTCTAAAAATCTCCCAAATGATGAATCTAACCCTTAGATTCCCCTGAAGTGCCCCTGCTAGGAACAACCTGTCAAGGCAGAGCCGTTCTGGTTAACCAGCACCGGAGGGACCGGCTGGGGGACATCAGCACTTCTTTAGGGACCACAGCCTTGCTCCTTGCCCACAGCTATTCCGGGTTTGTATCCACAGACTGCGAGTAAATATAAAACCATGATGATGAAATTTGCAGATGACAGGATGATAAATAAGAACAACTTGGGCAGCCTCACCCTCTCCTGGCTCACTTCATAAGTGAAACCTGTACAAAGAGCCTTTTAAACATCCGTGCAAAGTCACAAAACAAAAAAGAATACAAAAAATAGGAAGGAAAAGTAGTAACACAGTCTTCACAAACAGGGAAGACGACTCTGCTCTGGAGAATTGGGATCCATGGAACGGGATGAGGGAAATTATTTTACACTGTGTTGGAGAGACCAATGCTCCTGCAGTTGTGGCATCCACTTTTGAAAGAGATGCTGAAAACCCAGACTGGATGCAGAAAACCGACAAAACGTTCAAGGACTATGGAAAATGCCCTATAACACCACCCTTCCAGAGTCCTTCCTGTTTAATTTACCAAAAGGGAGACCAAGTTGTGATCTGTTTACTGCCTATGAAGACCTTTGCAAACAGGAAATTGCAGGTTCTAAAGGACTCTCTAGTCGAGCAGAGAAGAGCCATAAAGAACCATTAGCTGCAAATTAAAACTAAATAAACTCGATTTAGAAGTATAGCTCAAATTTCTCTTAGTGCGTGCGTTTACCCACCAGATCAGGAGGAGGAACTGGTGGATTTGCTATTGTTTGAGGTATTTTGACAAAACAACTGGATGTACCTGTCAGATCTGCACAGCGTGGGGGTTAGAGCTCTGCGCTCACTGCCGCAGGACGCGCCACAGAGAGCCCCGGGGTCTCCCCGGGCCCAGCTCTTGAGCCCGTGCCCCTGGCACGTCTGCAGCGCTCCGAATGCCGAGGGCAGCAGCGGAGCCTGCCCTGCCAGGCTGTTCTGGCCACTGCGCACTGTAAATAATTCATGTCACTGCAAACAGCATCATGAATTTCCATCAGCTGCTCTCTGGTCCCCAGCCATGCAGGAACATACATCATTGCTGAGAACCGTGGCTTTGAATTTGCCTCAGTTTTGATTCAAGCATCAGTCACTTTCCCCCGGTGCTTTATCAGCAGACTTCAAGCCTGCAGGCCGGCTTGCCTGCAAGGCTGCTCTAAGTGGGAACTACTGCCTCAATTTCTGCTTTAACCGGGACATGCAGTTCACCAACAGGAAGGCAGGTCTTGGGATAGTAGCCTAACTGAGGTAAGGAAACTGTTGAGACATCTTGGCTTTGACTTGGAGTAAATTACTACATCAGTCGAATTCATAACCTACTAGTGGCTCCAATGCAAAAACCTGACTTTAAGGGAGTCCATTCACTGTCTTTCCTGGGTTTGGCATCGAGCCCTGAAAGGACACGGAGTTCCATCTCCTTCTAAACATGAACTGGGTCCATGGGGCCTCAGTCCAAGTGGATAAAACACCCATCAATGACCCAGATGGAGAAAATTATTACATAATGCTGCTGCATTTTGCTGATTGTGTGAAACATCCCAATGAATTATAACCCCACTGTAGCAACGAGGTGGTTTTGGAGGCGTTGCAGGTGGTTGAGCACGTTCAAAGGCAAGGAAATGCTTGCAGTGCTCATGTGTTATTAATGCCCAGCTCCCTGGAATGGAGCTCAGCTCGTGACGCGGGAGCAGCGCGGATGTGCGGCGTGGACGGGAGGCTCCCTAAAGAGGAGCTTTGCAGCGCTGTCCAGAAGCGAGCGGGAGGATGGCAGGACAGCAAAGAGCCTCTTCCCACCCCGCGGGAGCCACGTTGGCCACAGTGACAGGATCAAGGCCACAGCTCCTGGCGGGAGGGCTGATAGCCTCGATGGGAGAGGCAGCTGCTGGGAAGGGGAGGGTTCCCAGAGCGACAGCGCGATGAGGGACAGGCTACTGCTTTTTATTATCTCCTGACAGCAAAACATGGAGTCTACAGTACTGCACAGAGAGAACACATTAGGGACAGATTTGTTTAACACATTTCTAATATGGAAATAAGCTATTAAGAGAACATAATACTCCATGAGCGTTGGTAAATGTGCACTTGTGGCAGGAATGCAAGTAGTGCCAAGAAAATTGATGCTATGACTTGTCTTCCTGTTCTCCATTGAGAAATCATCTGCAGTTTTTACAATACATGATGACACAAACCTAATTTGGAATAGCAACAAATATAATTCTTGATATATTAAATACTCAGGTTTTGCAATTAACATTCTTGAATTTCAACCACAGCAGAGACTCAGAAGTTATTAGGTCCAGGAGTCACTTCTTACACCACATACCTCACTAGCTCATCTCTCCACTTACCAGCCTGACCCAATGTGGAGAAGTATCACTGTGTCCTCTTGTGAGAAAGTGGGATGAAAATGAATAAAACTTGGGACTCTGGAAGCTTTCAGAGCCTCCTCAGAGTGCACATCCCCAAGAAGCTGCTCCCAGCTACATAAACTACATCCCATCTGCATCATCTCCATCCCATCTGCAATTCAGGACCACTGAAATCCTGGAGAGTTTTTCCTCCGCCATCTACACCTCTGCATCAGGCCACCAGGGCACATCAGGGTAAAGGTACCCACTGCTCACATGGATGACATCATTAGGGCAGTATTTTCTGGTTTATTTTGTCCCTTCTAATACAATGCAGCAGCAGGCAATGAGCAGACACCATAGCCATACGAGTAACACCTCTCAAGAGGCTCCTGCACCATCCACTATTCCACATGTGGGAATCTCTCATCTCAAGCTACTTAAACAAACCTGATCTGAGCAGGAGTCTGTTTCCCTCCTCCTCGCTGCTCTAGTGTTGCAAAACAAGGCACTCGGCTGGGCCTCCCGATCTTAAAACAGTCTGTGGGGAATCCCACGTAGTCTGCAACGCCACGGGAACCGGCGGCAACGCTGACAACACGCCAGAGCCATCTGCTCGCGCTGCTGGCATTTTTCTTTTCTTGTATTGCTCTGGAAATAAGGGGTTAATGTGCTGAATCACTTTCCTAAAACCACTAAAATCAGCAGGGTCGCATTGTCACCTTCTCCTCCACTTCTTGCAGAGCTGAAGCCAAGGCTCCCTGCAAAATAAGGCCAAGGCTGTGACAAGCTGCAATGGGGACCAGCCCGTTATCCTTCATTCATTAGTGGGAGTCAAACATAGCATTAAACGGCCAGATCTCAAGAGACGCGGCAGGTAATTAGTCACATGGCCACTGCATGATTTGCCCTTAAACAATGAGCAGGAAAACAGTCAGGTTGCATCAGGTTTATCTAAAGTGGTGCAGCACGGATTTGTTATGGGAGAACACATTCCTCCCCTCCGCAGCGCGGGCTGCGTGTGCTCACGCTTGTCAGTGCATAAAGGGAATGTACACGGAATAACGCGCAGGGCTCCCGGTCACAAGGCGCCAGCCACGCGGGATCTGCTCCAGGGTTAATTATCACTTTCAAAGTAAAAGGGGAGAGAGGTGGGGGGCACACAGAGCCAGGTGATCCCAGCTCCCTCCTTGCTGCCACCGTCACAGAGCTGCTGTCATAGGCAAAGGACGAGCACAGCGCCTAGCAGCAGCAGAGGCGGCTGGAGAGGGTGCCGAGTGTCCCCACCGCAGTCCCCAGCTTCCCCATGGGTTGGGCTTCTAGCCTCACACACAAAGCAGGTATTAAACTCAGCCACTTCACCGTGCACTTTCACGGCCGCTTTCTCTCTCCGCTGCACAAACAGGGCTGGCCGAACACCACGCGACCCAGACAGGTCTCCTGAAGCCACGTTTAAACCCAGTGCTAAAAGGGAACACGCGTGGCCTTGGGCAAGCCCGCAGGTGCCGAGCTTGAAACGCAGGCCCTGAGATCTGCTCTCAAACACAAACGTCTGAACAGCAGCCCTGAAATTAAACTGAATGGAAGAAATTGCATGGCAAATTAATGCTTTGGTGAAAATCCTGGAAGGAAAGAGTTATCAGGGAATCCAGCCCAGGGAGTTTTCGGGGAATCCAGCCATTAGCTAAGACAACAAACATCAGGCAGGAAGATGCAATCAGAGGGACACTCCTCCGCTGAGCCGAGAGGAAGATGCTGAAGATGCTTCACCTTTCCGGGAAGCGGAGCCGGGAGACGACGTCCTTCCCAGAGGGACAGAGGAGGCCACGTGCTGTAAGCACCCCGGGCCACAGAAGGACGATCCCGACGAGGTGCCAAGGGGAGCAGGGGGGAGCTGTGCTCCAGGGGGGATGCCAGCTCCATGCAATGCCACAGCCCAGGCTCCCCCAGATCCTCCTCCTCCAAAACCCCGAGAGCGACTCCCCCACACAGAAAGGCATCATTAAAACCAGAAAACGCTCACTGTACAGTGACATGCGCAAGCCACATCTCCCTTTGATCCACACTGGGAAAGACACTAGAAGGGATGATAATTAGACTTTTTTTTTAATGTAAACATGGCTCAATGAAACACGCAGCTCGTGTGCATGGAAAACACACACGTGTCGCAGCCTCACAGGCTGTACAGGCGAGCTGTATGTCACAGCTCCCCATCCCTATTAGCCGTTCTGGCCTTGCTCATATTCATATTCCTTAACGTCTGGAGACTACAAGGAAGCAAAAGGCAAAGCAGAATATAAAGAGAAAAGCAATAAACGTGCACAGCTGTAACGGAATTGTACTTCTCTGTTTTAAGGAAGCACCCAATTCAGCTATTTTCAGTTAGCCCGGGTATTGTAAGAAGCACAGTGAGAGGCTGGACCCGCTGCCCTCAGCTCACTGCACACACTATTGAAAAGACAATATCTGACCCAAAGAAAATTCTCTCTGCTGGCCTGTGATTTTATCTCTTCTTATCCTAGACTGTGGAGAGGGCAGGACCCAGGGACGGAGCACGAATGGCAGATTGTGCAGCAGCCGTTCAGCTCAGGGGGAGCGGGTGCTCTCGTGAGCAGGGTGCGGAGCTGCCCCGCAGCTCCTTGGGGGTGTCCTGCCAACACGCAGCGCTACCCCGTCCACGCGCAGGCCGCCCAGCAACAACACCCGGGGCTACAGTGCTGCCGCCTGTGCAACCACCTTTAAAGGGACGTAACGCAGCGGTTTAACCTCTGGCTTAAAGTGCATATATTAATCATGTCTCAGTGGTACACACTGGTTTATTTTAGTGTATCTATTGATACTTTGACACTGTTGTATCAGTGTGTTAATTTATCCCCACTAAAATCAGACCAGCGACTTCACCAAAACCTGTTTGATTTTTCTAGCTAATGTGTGTTATCTGTAGGGATTGCAACAATAAATAAGCAGAGAGACCATACAAAGAAAATGATCTGCTCAGAAAGCTACACCAACCAACCATTTTGTTGTAAAACTGGAATAGGCAGGGCTCCCCGTGAACCAGAAGAGCTTTTCCTGAGACAACCCACCCAGAAATGAGATACAAATTGCCCATGGGAGCCCAAATCCTGCAACCATCACCTCCGTACAGAGCATGAGCTGCTCTGCTTCAGAGTCCCCGCACAAGCAGAGAGAGGACCCACAGAAGGGTTGAGATTGGAAGTTGTTTATCCTTTTCCCCATGTTCTCACCCCACCTCCAGGTACAACATGTATTGTACAATATTTTTGCTAAGTTGGCTACATTTCCTCAAAAAAAAATACAGCTGACAATGCAACCTCTTCCCGGCCTTTCAGTTCACAGCCTTTTCTTTTCTACACAGTTATTAGTTTAAAAGCTCCTGATAATTTATTGATCCCCTGTGAAATCTCTAAACAGACAAAAGCTGATTCCTGTGTGCGCGTGCCAGACCTTTCCCATCGTGCAGCTTCTCGCGGAGACTCAGCGCTGCTGCTGCCTTCTCCTAACCTGCTATAAACGGCGCTTGTATTTTCCTGCAGCATAAAGCTGTCCTGCAGGAGTTACAACCAGGAGTTGGGAGCATGCAGAAATCACAACAGTTTTACACTGCCAGGCCCATGCCCAGCCACATTTCACTGCACCACGCTGGATCAGGAAGGCTGGTGCCTGCAAATCCACGGAGACGTATCGGCCCCGAGGAACCCCTGGTTACTCTTCACGCGTTACGAAGGAGATGGTTTGGGCACACGGTATCTGCAAGTTCTCAGCAGACAGCTCAGCAATGAGGATGCAATTCACTCTTTGGGAATAAGGACGAGCAAAGTTCTGTATCAAAGGTACACGCGTGAAAGGCGACGCGAGGCCGGATGCTGGGCGCCTGAAGGAAAAGAAGTCTTAGATCCCGTCTCATCAGGCAAATTTAATAGGGAATCATCACTGGGCAACATGTTACAGTTTCCCCACTATGGAACAGAGCAGGTAGTTTCAAGGGTTGTAACCATCTCGGGTTTAAAATCCGACATTTTTGCACCTGTGTGGCAACTGCAGCATCTAGCTGCTGCTGCTGGTTGCCTGGCTAGGAGGCAGGTCTATGAAGACTACTCAAAGGGAGGGCTAACAGGCCGATTCTGGCTAACTTGTTGATGGACTGGCCATCTTTTGGTTCTTATTTTCTTAAATGGGACCTAAAACCTGTAGGAAGGATTAATTCTAGGAAACAGGGAACCTCAGGGCTGAAGCTTGGTCAGTATCTAAGGGAAATCGCCAAAGAAAAACTAAGCTGAAATGGATTAACAGATGGTGCTGGTGACTCAGTAACAGGCATCGTGTCTCTCGGCAGCGGGTGGTCTCTTATCCCCCATCTACAGTTCCTCACACCACAGCCCGGCCTATTAAACCGCTCGCAGCTCCACACTCCTGAACGGAACTGGCTTTTGGCCAGGCTCCCATGCACTTTTTGTAAGAGTAGAAATAACAACGCTGGAGACAAGGTGTGCAGATTTTACAGACAGGCACCCTGCCAACACTGACTCTTGGAGGGAGCGGAGAGAAACACAACATCCTGGACAAACTGCAAGGTGGCTCCCACCACCTGGATGCTCCTCACTTGTCCTGTGCAACTGCTGCTGCCAGCTGCGGGAAGCGGCGAGCAGCTCTCAGGTGCAAGGGGGTGTTTCGGGAGCAGTTTGGACAAAAGATGGTCTAGAAGAGGGCAATATTATGGCCGTTTAAGTGCATACATCTACACTGAGCCACAAGGAACAGCTGCACCCAACGGCAGCTTAGCCTTGCCATTCACCCTAGATTTTTTCCAAGTTAAGACTGAATGTATTTTTATTAAACAACCAACTGCTTGCGTAGAACAGCAGTGGGGAAGATGCCATGCAGCCAGGGAGCCTTTCCCCATGAAACGTTCCAGGGACATCACCCCAGCCTGGGCTATCGAGGGGAGGGAACCAGGGCAGCAGCTCCCCGAGCTCCACACTCAATCCGACCTCCAACAAAGCCAGAAGCAACGGGCTTGACGCACGAACCACTTGCCCTACATTATGCGATGAAAGTCATGCTAGGCAAACTTAATAGTCTTAAAAATCTATAAATCACACACAACATAGGGAGTTATTTAACTCCAAAATGTGCTTTTGCAATAATTTTCTAAGCATTGGCAAATAACACTTAGCCCCTTACTAGAGAGATGCTGGAAGTTATCATTATGATGTAGGACTTAAATTTGTCTCATACCAGGACTTTTGTCCTCTCTGGATACTGCTTTTCAGTGACCGCTGCCACCTGGGCACACAGATGGCTCAGGTGATGGCAGACCCAGGAGCCAGAGTCTCCTGCTGAACCATCTCCGTTAAAGAGGGACTTCTCTCTGGAACAGCATCAGCACAGCCTTGATGCAGCCTGGGTCCAGCGTGTGACTGGGGGAAGCACCAAGACTCTGTGAAAAGAAGCATTTTGTCAAACGAAAAACAGGGCACCAACCTTCCAACAAAGGAGACAGTTCCCCTGACCTGGGGTGTTTTGTCTCTTGATGATAAACTGGTGGCTAAATTGCTTCTGGCTTCCATCATGTGTCTCACTGCTCCCTGTTTACTTACGCTGGTGAGAATTACAGAACTGCAATAACCAAATTACCCCATGCTCGCACATAGCAATGGCAACACTGCATCTCCTAGTGGCTGCTGCCCAGGCACTTGTTTTGTCTGGGCTATCAATGAACAAAAAGCCATTACACAAAGGAAGAATCTTAGCAGCAGCATGGAGCACATGGGAGTACTGGAGGGTTCCTGGCACTGGCCGGAGGTCATCTTGATGCCAACAAAATAGAAGGTAACATGCATAAAAAAGGAAGAGATATTGGAAAGTAATATTTGTGTCCTAACTACTATCAGTTTTATAGAATCAGGGAGCACAGGATTCAGGAAGATGAATTACAAGTGCTGAGCTCAAGCAAACTGCAGTTTTTCTCTTGAAAACCCCTCCACCATTGAACCCCACTAGGTCCTGCCTGCCCAGCTGGGGACACTGGGCACACAGGCCACATCCATGGGGTCTGAGAGCAGCAAAGGGCCAGGAGAGGCAGGGCGAACACGCAGGGACACAAGCACTGTCCCCGCAGGGCAGTGTGGCGTGGGGTTGACGCTCCAGGAGGTCCATGGGAACCTCTGTGCTGACCCAGCTCCTCCCGGTGAGCGTGCGGGATCAGCAGCTCTAACAAAACCGGCAGCCGCAAACGCTCCCACTGCAGCCGAGCTTCTCGCAAGCAGCAGCGCTCAGCAGGAGGTGAGACCCGAGCTCAGCTCAGCGCTCAGCAGGAGAGGTGAGACTTGCTAAGGGGCTTCACAGAGACCAGCAGCTCCAGGGAGCTCTGCCAGGAGCTTTGCCCTGTACCAGGGAGAAGCTGCAACCTGCAGACGCGCTCGTTCAGTGTCTGACTCCAAGAATCTGTTTCTTTGCTCATGATTTTGTGCTGTTTCTCTTAGCACTGGAAAAATCTTTCACTATCAATGTGGAGAACTCCATTCTTAGGATGTTTTGTTCCTGCTTTAGCTCTGTATGTATTTTTTTCTTTCCAATGTACCTGACTTTTTGGCGTAAACTGCCTGAAATCCAGATGAGAAGGGTTACTCTCCTGTGCCTGCCTTCCAGACTAAAACACTCGGCTGTATCAAACAGGAATGCGGCCACTTGCTGCAAAAGACCCCACCATGTGGGCCAATAATATTTTGCTGTTTGTACTACATGGACTTTTAATTTAAAGCTATACATGTAGCGCTAATGCAAGGTGCTGAATTCAAGCCTCACAGACTTCAAGCCTTAGGAGCATCCGTGGATCAATTGCAGACATCAGCAAGGTTTCCTGGCTGGGCTGGGAACAGCCCCTCCAAGATGTGCTCTGATGGTTTATTTTATGCATGGACACTGCACATATTGACAGCAAGGGGAATCCGCAACAGCCACAGCTAGACCCGAGTTGCAGGCTAGTGCCTCAGACAGACTAGACAATCTGTCACTCCTTGAATAAATTATCTACTTGGAAAAGAACATAATATGATGCTATTCTCCAAAAAAATTACCACCTTCCTGTTGCCCTTTGCTGACAGCTGAAGCTGCACATAGTGAGCACCGTCTGTGGACGTGTGCGACTGCAGTGGGGCCTTTCCTGCCTCAGGCTCTTGCCCTTTACCATCCATGCTGCAGTGACAGCAGCAGCTCCTCTTCAGCAGGGCCCATAGTGTTGCTGAGGTCCCTAATGCCCAAGAGCTGCCGCGGAGGCAGCAGCAGACTCTGGAGCTCTTGGAGCAAAGGGATGGGAGGCAGGTGGGGACAGCTCTTCCCAAGACACACAGGAACGCGGAGGGCAGCGCAGCCGGACCTCATCTGTGCCAGCATGGCCGCTGTGACACAGAGGAGCAGCCCCACAGCAGGGTGAGCCAGCTCCAAGTATGTGACACCGGGACAGACTCTCCAGAGCGGAGCAGTTTCCTATGCAAATGCTGATGTTTTTCCTTGTCCAAGCTGGATTCACCAACAAACCTCCATTATATACTGAAAGAGGCTATTTTTCCAGAATGCTGCTGCTACCCATGATGTAGATGGCAAGGAAAAAAAAAAAAAAAAAAAAAAAAAAAAAAAAAAAAAAAAAAAAAAAAGAGGAGCTGTATTTATATGTATGGTGTAAAACTCTTCCCCCATTTGAAGTGGGAGAATTTTGGGGGACTCAACAAATCATAGATGGTTCCTTTCTCTGGGAGAGGAAAAGCAGAGCTGGACTGCGGTCTCAGAACCCCCAGCTTGGAAAGCCTCTGTTCCTAATGCTTTTCTGTGGCCTGGAACAGTCCCTTGGGATCCCATAGCAAAACTCACAAACTGCAAGTGAAATGTCTAATGACAAGGCTGGAAAAACAAAATATCTGCTTCTTGTCTACCAGGCCAGGGTTTAGCCTGGATAGGAGCTGCTGGCCCTGCTCCAGTGCACATACAGCAAGTACAAAGGGAATTCTGCCTGAATAAAGAGCTGCGGATTGAACTCCAAGGGGAACTCTCAGTGTATGAGTACATCAAAGAAGGTCAGATGTTAGGTAAATACTCAATTAAGAAAGGAAGACAGGTAATTAGGAAGGCTAATTCTGTGCTAAAACAGTCTGGGATGGTGCATGCATAAACATACACACATAAACACACACATACAGCACCTCCTTCCTCCAAGCAGAATGAGCCAAAATGAGCTCTTGGAAGAGTGGTTCAGCTTGCAGAAGACCTGGGTGAAATGTGTCCACTCCCCAGATCCCTACAACAGTGAACACAAATACACAGGGACTGAGGTGCTTAGACACTATGGCAATGGATCCATATGTGTGTGCACATATGGATTTGCATCTATTAAAATAAGTACTTGTGGCGATTCCTGCAAGCCAAGAACCTCTGAGCAATCAAGCAGGTCTTTCTCTGCCCCTCGATCTATCCTTAAAACAGGTTCACACCGAGAAACTCATTACTGAAAAAACAGATCAAATCTTATTCTGCTCCAGGGCCTGGAATAATACTACAGCGGGTAGCTGGCACATGCCACAGACATATGAAAAGAAATGAGTGCCTTATACAGTGTTATATAAAACCTATTAGAAGCACCAAGCCTGGCTGGTTTCTACCTATTCGGCCTGCGTTCTCATCTGCTGCGGCACTGACAGCTCTAACAACCGACATGTCTGCATAGAGAGACTCTAAAAATAACCAGCACAGGGGGAGAGAAGGATGCAGAAATAATTCTTTCAGCCTGGCCAAGAGACTGGGTAGCAGCTCCCAGGGAACACTTGGTTATAACCCGCTCCGCCAGCCACCCTGAGCTCCCTGACATATTGGTGAGAATCCATCTTCAGAAATTTAACATGGCCTAAATACACACATGGCACGCACAGAGTGATTATTTCGGTCTAAGGACAGGCCAGGAAGGAATGAATCAGCCTAAAAAAAATCTCTGACACTGGACAAAATCCAGCTGCCAGTTAACCAATATAGGACATCTCCCTGCCATCAGGTCACACTTACACAGCTGCTAATTCAGTAGCAAGAATCCAGTCCCCTGTCCATTTAGACAGAAACGTCTCTTACATGAGCTGAAAAATTGGATTAAAAATAAATCTTGCATGTTGTCCTCTGTCTTCGCCAGGACAGACCCCTCTGCTCACACTGATGCTAAATCACATTCCTGTATGCCAGCTGTCTCTGCTGGTCTGTTATCCCAGGGCTCACATCTGGGTCAAGTCCATGGTCCGCCGGCAAGAACATTTATCCCCACTCCCCATTCCCAGTCAGCAACAGCACATTCCAGATCCTGAAAAAGAGGTGCTGCGTAACGGCAAAAAGCTTCCCATAAAACTTTAGGCGAAGTGATGAAAGCACTATAATTAGTCTGTTTAGATTAATGGTCCCAGCACATACAGCATATTTTGCTAAGTCACAGAGCTAAGTGTATATGGTACGTGAGAACAACCTGCAAGCCGACATAACACTCTGATTTCACCTGATGATTTCAGCTGCCTCACACTGTAACACTCACGTTGGCTTCAGGTTACCACACAGAGACAGACAGACGTGGCAAGAATCCATTAAGCATGAGAATTCGTTCGAGCTGGCACAGACATATTTTTCACCCCAATCCTCCTCTTGCATCTGATGGAGCAATGCAGCACAGCGAGCAGTGAGGCCGCACAGGCAGATCTCCTGCAACCAGTCGCTGCACCGAGGTGCAGAACACAACAGCACAGCTCCATGTGCAGTTGCATCGAATGCTGGAGGTAACACTAGGCCAGTTAGGAGAAGAAAGAGCAGGAAAAAATAAATGTATTTCCTCCCCTTCTACCAGAGGTTTGCCTTGACTCCCAGTGTTACTTCCCTGCCATGAAAGTACTCAGAGCTATGCTGGGGTAGCAGAGGTTAGGCTGCCTGTAGCTCTTTCGTATAATTACCAGTTGTCATCTCATCGGAAGGACAGCGCAGAAAGGCTCCTGCTTCGTCACACGTACAATTAACTGGTTCTTCCCTAGCAAGGGCACTGCACAAGAGGAGCATTTCAGGGGCTTTTCTTTCTGCTCCAGCACACAACACAAAGCTGTGCCCTCAGGCCTAAATGGGGCAAGGTCTGATTGTTTTTGTCTTAGTCTCAGTCCTTCAGCATTACTTACATGATACAGCAGGCACCATCGCTGCTCTTGCAGCTGATCAGATCTATGTTGTCGTTTCACAGGCCCCTGAAAATCCCTGTGAGCTTTGGGCCCATCGGGGCTCAGAAGAGGCTCTCTGGAGGATCATA
This sequence comes from Nothocercus julius, assembly GCA_013398735.1. NCBI lineage: Eukaryota > Metazoa > Chordata > Aves > Tinamiformes > Tinamidae > Nothocercus > Nothocercus julius. The sequence continues at coordinate 2,891,214 of VZSV01000047.1, forward strand.
TCGTGTGGTAGAGCTCATGGCTAGTCCAGGTTTCGTAAGAAAACTGTAAATATTAAAAAAGGTGTTTATTAATCACCTCCTTGTTTCTCCTGCATGAATGTTACATAACTGCATTGGCAATAGGGCTCCCGAGCTTTAAGCATAACCTGGCACCTCTCCTTTCACTTGAATGGAACCACTACAGGCCCAGTTCCAACCCCGGAGTGGCATCAATCAGGTTTTCATTACAGCTCAGACAGTTAGACCAGCACTACAGCAATGCAGAACAGAGACAGACACTTGAAGGACAGACCTAAGGGAATAAAAATCCTAAATAGAATTTGCTCAACTAATGATATACCGAAAGAAACAGTAATTTTTTTCCAGACACTTTTCCACTAGGTCATAAAATCCTCTGTTTTCCTTTGTTTGCATTTCTAGCATCCTCAGAAGCGTCAGGGGAGAGACAGGTTCTCCCCATCGTTCTCTCTTTCATGCCAACAAAAGAACATTATGAAGCTTCGGGGATTTTCAGCAACAAAGACCAAAGCCAGTCAGCCTAAGATGAAACGTCTTTGGCTTCTGTTTGAAAAGATGAGTGAAATCCTACTGCAAGGACACAGACGCGGAGGAGAGTTAAACAAGTGCTGTTTGCATTTAAAAGTTTTGATTTAGTGCTCACAGGCATTTTGGTCCAGGTTTGGCCAAACCCAATGCAGACAATTATAAGTTTCATATAAGATCAGACTTGTATCTCCACTGCCACAGACAACACTGCATCTACTCTTTCTGAAAAGACACAAACCCGAGCAAGGGGTAAGGTTTTGTTCTTCATCCCGAGTAAGAAATTAAAGGAGGAACAAGACGGCCTGTCTGTAAGCACTTCCTGGAGTTTACAAATCACCCTTGTCATCAGTACAAACCAAAAGCTCCTCAGAAAGACATCTACAATACGCACAGCAGTCGCATGCGTGCTCAGCCCCTGCTCATTAGCCTGTCGCATTCAGCATTTTGGAGAAGCTTGACAATCTCCTTCCAGGCAGCGCTTCCACTCGTCCCCTTTCTGTGCTCAGGGCATCTCCCCCATCAGCATTTCTGCTCACTGCCCGTTAGCTGATTTGGAAGTGTCAGGACCGATGGCCGTCACCAGCTGTCTCACACTTTTAAAATCAAAGTCAAAGTCACATACTGAACAGGTCCTGGGAAAGAAACCTTATTCTCTTCCAGCCTACCCAATGATTCTGACACTTATTAATTCCCCTTACATATATTTTTAGCTCTGTTCTGCTCATTGTGGCCCTGCTAAAGATTTTCCTCTAAATAACTGCTTGATAACCTCTCTCTGCTTCTCAGAAAGGTACTTGTAGCAATTATATTGGGCTTTGACCTGGTCCATTCCATGTCCTTCCAAAGCCAAGGGAGGTCCAAAAATGCTACAAATCGATATGGGGTTTTGCAACTTTATAGTCATCGCCATTTGTCTGAGAAAACGTTATTTTACGGGACTGAAACGCAAAGGGCCCCTTTGTTCCAGCTGCTAAAGAATGGAAAATAAAATAAATCAGAAAGCTGGAAGCTTTTCTATATACTGCATGGCAAACGACCAGCATTGCAAGGCTGCTTCTAGGCACTTAACCCGGGTTAAGCTCAGTTCACCAACACTTACATCAGGCATTGAAATGGAAAAAAAAAAAAAAAAAAAAAAAAAAAAGCCATTTTTCTGGCTGCTTCAGCATTGTATGTTACGTCTGTTTTTATCAGGAGAAAATGAGATGCCACAAGCCAGACTCTACCTTCTAAAAACACCCTGTCTTTGATTTAGAAGAGAATGAGGTGGGGAAACTGCTTAGAAGAAAAAGCTATTTAAAAAGACAATAAGGGTCATGAGAGTAATGGGTAACTTGGCCAATTTCCTGGCAGAGATATGACATTTTTCATATAATACTTGCTGTTGTGCCGACTAATACGTCACTGCGACACAATGTCAAAATATGTTGACAGACCTTCAGGCAGTGAATAGGAACCTGTTGATTTTATTGTTAATCCTCCTACTATAACCCGTTTCAACAGAAATGCAAATGCTCTTTTCCCCCAACCTACAGATGATCCAACAGGCAGATAAGATCCAAATTCAAGAGAATGTTTTGTAGATGATAGATTTTTAATAGATATATATTTTTAAAAAGGTCTGGATGTTTATCCTACCGCATCCCAGGTCCTGCCTCCACTCTCACAACTCGTCCTTAGCCCTGCTGAGAGGTAACGTGGCTAATTTTGGGACACCAGACTTGAAAGATTTAGGGCCAGAAGGGAGCATGACAGCAGCCACTGCAAAGCCTGCTATCCTACAAGAAAGACAGCACATAAATCCTACCTAAGGTCTCAAAGCAAGGCTGCAAGTAGCAAAGGAGAAAGAAGAGACTGAAATACGAGCAGAAAAATAGACATGAAGGAAAATATCAGCAACGGGTTTAGCACATGCTTCTCATTAAGAATGTTAACAGTTGCACAGACACCATAAAATTATTCAGGGTCTCAGGTCTCAGACTGCCCACATCACTTTCTTAGTCGAGTCCTGTGGACTTTAAGGGCGATCTGTACACTTGGGTGAGCCAGCAGAAAATTCACACTGCGTCTTCCTTTCCCTCAGTGGTTTTGATTACCCTGATTGCTCTCTGCTGTAAAGAGCAGAGCTCTCAGGGATCCAGGAAGGGTGCACGAAGCTCCTTGTACTCAAGCATCTTTTCTGCACCTGGGTTATTTTATAAGATCAGATTTAACTGCAAACTGTAGGTGGAGGGTACCTGTATCAAAACGCTTCTTTTACATATTTTATTCTGCGGTATACCAGCATTCTCATTTCTAGCAGTGAATTAGGTGGATTTTAAATATCCTTGGTAAAGTAAAAGAGCAATTTAAACTTTTTTTTTTTTCAAAAAAGATATGACTCCTAACTTTTTACACCTGTGTTTATTTTATTTACATATTTGAATGTTTTAAGCCAAACGAAGGAGTCTATGGCTCAAGTCATTGGCCAGCAGCGGGCAGCAGGCAATAGGAGCTCCCAGTCTATCAGAAATCTCTGCCAAGTAGCAGACAGTGTTTGCTTCTAGACCAAGTAGGTTGTCAGAATATTTTGTCTAATCGTTTAGTCTGCCTTATCTCAAAGTGGTGACTCAGAGCTGCTTTGAAAATATAACTGTGGAACGTCTTGATCTGCGAGATAATTTCCCTCCCAACGCTGCTCTGCCATTCAGCGGGGCCCAGCCCGGCGCAGCGCAGAGGATGAGCCTGTGCATGAGGTTTCACCTATTCCCAGCTCCTGCAGGGAACAGTCTAGCAGAGCCCTAAATACGTTAAAATTTTTACAACTACCCTCAACAGCTTCTTCTACTCCTTATGTCTTCTTACAGATAGTAAAACAGAATCAAACAATAAATTAACCTCCCTTCTGGAAAAGCCCTATGGCAGAGAACGGAAATGATAAATTTTTACTCTGCTTGTAGAATTTAGTAATGAATTGCATTTCAGCTGCAAAATTCCATAGCGCAGTTAAAGCATTTGGCGTCTGTCTTTTTTACATCCCTCATGCTTTCAGAATAGTTTTTAGAGAATCCTGTTAAAATGGATATTGAATGCCACCAGATCATATGGGACTTCTTGAAAAAATATATACATTAATGCTTAAATTCCACAAATCTTCTCAACTCCTTCTCTCAACTCCGCTCCTGTTCAGCAGAACAGATCAGTGCTTTTATCTTCATACACACAGTTCGAACAAACTTCACCGGAATCCAAGCACTGCCTGTGTGGTTGGCGCAGCTGAAGCCCAGTGTTTTTCATCCCTTTGCCTTTATCACTGGTGTAAATTCTGCTCTAAGCCAGGCCATGGGCAGCAGTGCCTGACTTTACTTGAGCACGGCTGGAGCTATTGCACCTGACTTTCAGTACTGTTACAGAAGAGATTTGTGCTCTCCCTTGAGGACCCTAACATCTTCTTGGTTTTACCTTAGATTGGCTCATTTACAGCACCAGTAATCTAGCTTCTTACTGTACTTACCAGCAGCATCAGGCACCCTTGAATTGCTGGCAAGACATCTGAAATTCCTGGCTGTGCAGGTAGCAGCTTCGCTTTGATAATAAATAATGTGTTTCTCCTTTTTCCTCACTCTAGAAAATGTTGACCATTATCAGCATTCCCGGGGCCACATACTAAGGTGCAGCAGCAAGTTAACGCCCTTTGCAGCTAAGTGGGGCATATCCCTGTCGTCTCTGCCTTCATCAGCTACAGCTCAGTCCTGGCATGCGCGAAGCAGGGCACGGCTGTGCTGGGGAAAATTGCCGGGGGGCTCTAAAGGCCCTTTTTGATTAGAGATTTGCACAGGGCTGCCAAATCCTTTTCTCTTATGCAGCTACCTTGAACTCAGACTTTCAAATTAATTTCACAGCTGATGTTGGCAAGAAATCTCTACTGCAAGCAAAAAAAACCCCAACATACTTGAAAAATCTTCTCAGCCAAAATATGGGCTATTCTTAACTCAGGTATCCTTATACCAGCATCTTCTCTCTCCTCCCTGCCACTGTTGTGAACAGTATAGTAAAAAGCAGCAACAAACTAGAGAATAATGCAGTCTCCTGAGTCATACAGAAGAGGTCAGGAAAGTTTGCTAAAATCCTGGCATCTTGGTGCCTAAAGCTGTGCCACTGAGCCAGGCTGCACAACCACAGAGCAAGGCTGCCCTCACTGTGAACAGCAGCACAGAACGAGCACCTCCCCTGAGAGGAAATAGGACCTGGGTGCAAAACAGCTCCTTCCCTTGGGAGGGCCACAGGGAGAGGCCAGATCCCCTCCGTGGACACCTGGGTGGCTATTTAATGTCTATAAACAGACCTAAGAGGACGGCACACTGCAAGCATTAGTGCAGCAAGATGAACTGTCTTCCAGAAGCAGCAGTTAGTGCATCCTCACGCACCTCTGCATTCCTACTAGCAACAGGAAAGACAAAAAAAAAAAATCACAGCAGCCTGGCTGTCTTCGCCTCCAAGACACTGCTTTTGTAACAAACATTTGCTGAGTGAGAGCCAAGGCTGCACAAATCCAAGCCTCCATTTCAGATCTCTTAGCATGTGGCAGACCCTGAATATTCATTATCCATTAAAAGCTTTGGAAGTGTAAATTCATCCCACAATCAAGGGAACTGATTTATTCACACAGATGAGTCACACTCATTTACAGCCTCTGACCTAAATCTACTAATCCAGCTCTAAAAACCTGGTGGGTTTTATTTTGATAATACTGATTGAACAGAGATGAATATTTAAGAACTGTGCGTGGCATTTCCTTGAAGCAGGAGCTGACACACAGCTCAGCACCACGTAATCCTGACTTCCCTACTCTTCCCAAGAAGAGATGCTGAGCGTATTTGATACGTTGTGACCCATTTAACGGAGATTTCTCAAAAATCTTCACAGGAATCAAGTTAGCTCTTTAATAACTGCCTCTAAAGTGCCAAGCAGGAAATATCACGGAAATGGCACCTAAAGGGAACAACAGCTCCCTCATTAATAAAAGAAATCACAACAGCCATTTCTGGCAGTGAGGAAAATTGCTCTAGTGAGAACAATGTGTTATTGGGTGTGAGATCTCCTGAGTTTTCTCCTAGAGCCAAAGCAAATTTTTCATGAGTCTCTCCCGTAGTTGGAAAATAAAAACCCACTTTTTAGAATGACCGGGGCTTTTTGGAGACACTGACTCTCAGTGAAACTAGATAAGCATCTGATACAGCAATCAACTTGGGAATTTATATTTAAATTACAATCAATCAAAATTTAATCTTCTGATAGCTTCTGCCCTTCTCCAAAGTGATGTCCTATGACATTCCCTGCGTTCACAGCTGATGTCATAAATAGTCCCACAAGCTCCTGAAAGAGGAATTACTTCTTGAAAGATTAGTTAAAACCTGTTCCTGTGCTGGATCACCATCACAGTCTAATTACCCTGGGCACTGAGAACACACTTCTGGTCCTAAAATCGATTTTCATTCCAGTCTAGCAGTGCAATCTTAGAAATCACTTATTGCATGTCGGCACTATTAAGGCACACACACATGCATATTCACGCAGTGCAAACACCAGCAGCCCATTTCACAGGTAGGTTTCCAAAGAACCTTCTCCTCCTCCTGCTTAATTTGTCAGAGAAACCACAGCTGGAGCTGATGATGGCACATAGCAGTACTGACCACAGACCCTCCAAGTTAAGCAGGTGCAATGACTAACTGCTTGTAGAAGGGAGGAATTTCGATTGGTAGCAAGAGCAGGAGAGAAAACGGAGAAAAACAACAACAACAAAGAGAAATTAAAGTTGAAATAGGATTTTGTTAACTAGAGAAATACCTCCCATGACCGCCACACTGGCTGTCGGAGACATGGCGTATTCATGTGACACATGCTCTTCTAACACTGCAAGCTTTGAAGTAATTACACAGTGAGAAAAGGGAAAGGTAACCAGCTCTATTAGGTCTTCAAAGGACTCCAAACTTCCTCTTCTGGAGTCTCACTTCTTTACATAAGATCTCTCAAATAACAGGCCAGTTCTGTATCTTTGCACCCGCAGAAAGTGCTCCAGAGGCCGCTCAGTGTGGTGTCCTTGGTGGGTCTCAGCCACAGGGGATGCCAAAGGGAGGGAACACAGGTCTCCCTTGCAGGTATCCTGCACCATACAGAAGTCTACAAGATGAACCAGGTTTTCATATCTCATCACACAGCATGTAAAGACAGAAGGAAAAAAAAAAAAATCAGACTCAAGGCATCACAGCTACTACTCATGGCAGCCCATCCTTCTGTATACAGAAGTCACAGCAGACAAATTTGAGATTTGTCTCTTCACACTCCTTTCCCTAAATACAGACACTACAGCAATTTCCTTCTATGTGAGAAGAGTCTACAGTCCTACTCTTTTCACCCTACACTGTAAATCCATAGAAACACTGCCACAAAATAGTGCAACATCTTCTAAAAAGTGCAACCAATGACAAGCTCTGAATTAGGAGAGGCGCCGCTGAACAGAACATATTGCTAAAGAGCTAATGGCATTAATAAAGAGAGGAAAAAAATCAACACGCAGTTGCAGTAAGCCCAGGGGTAATTTATAGCCACATTATTCCGCTAACTGAGCTCAGTCAAGCAGACTTTCCACCTGAAATGTTGTATAAATCATTCATGTTTATAACCACTTCGACCAACTCCTCTAAAGCACCATTCTCTTCCAAAAAAGGCAATAATTTGCTATACCACAACAAACGCTAAGTGACCACGCTCGCTTACATTACCCGGAGCCACCCATCACAAAGCACATGCAAGCATGAATCCCAAACTAAAGCTATCCCTGAAGAAGGAAGGAGTAAACAGGGAAAATAGTACAGCTAGAACATAGTGCACTATTTTAAACAGTCTTCAGCAATAACAGGCAGTCCAGACAGGGCTGGAGAGCCGAGATGTAGAATGAAGCTGATGATTAAAGTCCCTTCAGTCATGTTGTGCGCCCTGAGGCAACATTGATTTCTATGTGCTAACTCTCCCCACTGCCCATGCCCTGCAGCTCCTGCTTCTCCTCATTAGCACTACATGTCCCTGGACAGGAGATGGAGAGCAGTAATTTGGCCCAGCACATGCCAAAGCAGAGGGTCCCCAAAGAGAGCACCCCAAAGGAATGGCTCATGAGGAAGAATCAGAAGTTCTACCAGCCGCTCCACCTGCTTGGAGAGGAGCACCAGCCAGAAGTGCCAAAGGGTTGTCCCTGGAGATTGAGAAATCATTCAGAAAAGCAGCCTATTGTTGAAAATTTTATTTTGCAGAATTACAAGAGAAACAGGATAAGCAAAATTACACGGGCCTACTTACAAAGAAAAAACAAGCCAGAAGTACAGGGCACAGATAAGTAATTCACAAATATTTTACCTTTTGCTGAGGTCAGTTGGACAATTGCCTAAAGTAAAAAAAAAAATTGATCCGCATATCTGCCAGCATTTGCACAAGGCCATCAGCCTGATACATACCAAATTCATGGCACAATCTTTGCAGTGATGTGCCATTTGAAAGCCACTGGTGAGCTTGGTTAGAGCCACTCTTCCAATCTGGCCGACAGATATCCAGAAATCCTTTAGTTTAACAGGAAAGTCAGCTGTCAAGTTGACTATCAGAAAAGATGTGTGTTGCAGATTGCTGATAAAGATGGTGATCTGTCATCCCAATGACGGAGTTGTCAGATAGGGACATTCGCCTGAATTAACTTCCAGCAAGTGCCACACTGACTTGTTAGTGCATCCTCAGTGCACTAACTTGTTATAGTTCGGTACAGTATCGGGGTGGGTATGAATGGTGTTTGAGAGGGGGAGAATAAAAACACATTGCTCAAGGTGGCAGGATTCCCATAAACTCCAACAGCAACTTCACCACCTAAGTTTTTTCCAGCTATTTCAAAACAGTGGATCATTGTGCTTTCTCTTTTCAATCCTCCCTGAAGTTGGTCCTTCTCATAGAACACGTTTGTTATTTGCTAATTACTTTTCTGGTTACATCTGTCCATGGCCTTCACTGCAAGAGTTGGATTTTACATTCTAGTGCCTGACATACATAATTTATGACACATACCACTTACCTGCTTCACACACCACTGCCAACAAGAGGCAAAAAACAAATTTAGACTTTCACAAATGATGGTTTTCAACAACAGCCTGTTCAAACCAATCTCATTCTCTAAACAAGACACTTTGGACTGTCTGATCGAGAGCAAATGTCACAGCACTTCCCGGGAAATGCAGCCAACCAGAGAGCTTGTGCTTGGCGAAGGACACGCGCGTCCCAGGTGAGAAGGCATGATGCAGCTTTACGCAGTGGAAACTTCCAGGCCTTCTAATTGCTCAGTAAGAGGGGCAAAACTGCCACTTTCAAAACTCCTTTCAAGGTATCCCAAATCACTCTTCAATTTTCTATTTTCAAAAAATTCTGCAGAGAATTGAAGGATGAAACATCCAATTCACTCCTCACACGAGGCTAAAATTCACAAGTTACTCTAGTGCCTGACCGCAGTCAGAAATTTCATTTGCTCAAGACGAGGCACTAAGGGAATGATCAGGCAACTCTCACGCCAGACTCTGGAAGCAATAGTCAAAGAAACAAATACTCATGAGACAAAATCCTACGGTTCTTGTGTTCTTTCTTTCTTATGCTGCTGCTGAAAGCTATTCCAGCTTTCTGCACAGATTCACAAAAAACAAACAAACAAACAAAAACTTTCTACCATAAAGTGTTTTGGGTTTTTTTTGTTTGTTTTGTTTTGTTTTTTTCAACAACAGGAGTGGACACAGAAGTTTGGGGTTGTGAAATGAGTTGCCAAAGTTTACAGAGCCCATCTGTGGCAGACCCAGGATACTCTAATTTGGAATGGCTCGATCTGCAGTGGGTTTTTACAATGAAAGTAGTGGCAAAGCTCCTGCTGTCAGGCATTCAAAAAAAGAAGAAACACAATCAAACTTTGCAGTTCTTTTCTAGATCAAGCTAAGCATAGTGCTCCAGAGCACTTTCAGCACCATATTAGCTCTCCCAGCAGCACTAGGTTTCCCCCAATTTAAGTACCTTAACAAAACCAGTAGGCCAGAGTAACAGTTCTTCAGTGTCGTAATTCCTCGAGAACTCCTCTAATAACATATGCAAAACTCCTCTTCTGTTCCACAAAGCTATCCAAGCTGCTGACAAACATTAATTTACTCCACCACGGGAGCATGTGTATTCAGTTAAAGTTGTTGTGTACACATCTGAAGAACAACGTATGTCCAGGATGCAGTTGTTATTACACACATGCTTCAGACTGAACACTCAGCCCAGTGCCTGTGCTCAGCACAGCCCCTCCATCCACCTCTGAAGCCCAGGGACCTCTGTGGAAATCACTGCCCACGAACGGCCCTCAATTCCCTGAGAACAACTCTGCTTTGGGCAGAGTGGGCCTATCAGATTCACAGTCTGTGCCCAGGCACAACTGGAGACAGCGGTGCCTGCATCTGGAAGAAGGCACAGGGTTGTTCGTCGACTGTGATGGCGGCTGCAGAAAACCTGAAATAGCACCCTATAAAAATCATGCTCCCGTAAAACATGTTTTTATGTGAGACAAGGCTGCTTGGCTCCTGCTCCCACACCTCAGCCTCATGACCCTGACCCTCAAACGAACTGGCCCAGGAGGCCAATGGGGGGCACATGGACGAGGCTGTCAGCAAGCCCGTGGCCGCATCGCGTGCCCAGATGTATCACTGAGCACAACTGTCAGCTTGGCCAGTCCGCCCTGCCACCAAACCGGGGACTCCCACAGCAAAATGCCTGGACGGAGCTATTATAGGTCCTGTCTTCTCCAGGCTGGATGCAGAGACGGTCTGTTCCACACTACTGACCACCAGGCAGCACTTGGCAATTGGGAAGTGGCAAATCCTACAGGCCAATCTCAATCTCCCGCAATGATCGCATCCCCGATTTCAATGCCATTGGGACTGTCTGGGCCAAATGCCACCAAACTGACTCTCGCTGATGCATCTAGAAGTCCCAGCGAGGGACAACAGCAAAACTTCTCTCCCCAAACACCCCTTTTCCTTCTCTTAGCACCTCCCTCCTCGGGAGCACCCTGCATTGCTCAGCCGCCTGCAGACTGCTCCTGAGCAGACGCTATTGTATTTGGACACAAAACCACACAAATCTAGCACACGAGAGGCTCCTGCACTGAAATTCTTACAATGAGAGTCCTGCAGCTGCCTGCTGCTTCACGTAGTTGATAACACTGAAAAATGTGGCCCTAGTGCCATTATGAGAAGCATCTATATTGCTTTATGGCAACAGAATACACTATTGCACAGGCAGAAAAGGCCAAGTACCAACAACTGCAAATTGCCTCAGTGCTGACATCTTTGTGACATTTCACCTTCTGACTTAATATTTGCTACTGTGTTCTAACATCATATGGTTTCCTGGGGTAAAACATGTTCTACGGGTTGTGTAGTCACTTGCTACACAAACCGTGAAATCAACAATATTTGGGGTAGTTTCTCAAATCTATTAATACCCCAGAAACATATGGACAAAGCTGTTCGTATCTGCATATTTATTTAGTTTTTTTTATCATAACAACAGAAGTGCCATTGAGAAAGAATATCCCATGTTCCCAAAGCCATCTGGATCCCACCAGGGGGTCAGTTCATCAGGAGGCGGAGGGAACAACACCAGAATATATGGGTTGAAACCCCTCATCCCAGCAGGCTACCAGTCTATCTACTCCAGAACAGACACTTTGGGCGCCTTTCCTTCACATTTCAGGAAATCTAAAAGCAACAGTCTCTAGCATCCCCAGGCTTTTCACTTCATCCCATACCACCATAACGCCACCTGTGCTATACCGAAGGTAAATTAAAGCAGTTTTAAAATATAAAGAATATCCGATTTTTTCCAGGTGTTTGTCCCGTTCTTTGATCCCATCTCCCTGCAATATTTTGGCCTCACAGCTGTCACTCAGTTTAAGGCAGAACACGCTGCAGAACCAAACAGGTCTCAAGACTTAGGCAGAAGCCCTTATATTTTTGGTTTTAACTGCACTCAAAACACAAAAACATTATTTACAGTTACATGGAAATACTTGCATTCTCTCCAAGTAAGGCCCTTTAATTATATCTTAAGTAGAAAGGAACTAAGATGTATTACATGGTGCTTTGCTTACACTCACTCTGCTGCTGTAAAACCATATGTCACTGTACTAGTGACTGTCTGACGCGTCCTGTTATCTTTCATCTTCTTAGTCACACCCTGCTCTGAGTTAACTGTTTTCAGTGCACCAAGGGGTATTTATTCAACAGGACATCCAGGTATCTAGGTCTGAGATCACACACGCCTCCCAAAGCACTGCGCATTTTAAGAAGGATTAAAATTCATTTCTAGCTCTTGAGCAGACAGTCTGATTTAGTTTGGTTAACTTAAAGTAAAAATCCAGGATTATGAAATGCTTGTGAATGCTTAGCATTAGGAGGACATAAAATTAACAGGAAACAATATTGCCAATTGCACAGAGAATAACAAAATCCTATTTACTTATCTAAACATTATAAGGCAATTGATTTTGTATCCACTTTGTTGCTATAAAAATGCTGTTGCATAATATCAGTGAATTGTGCTAAGCTCATGGTAGCAATGCAATTTAGAAACCAGGAGTAATCATATCGGGGACCATCTCCAAAAATACCATAAGCACTGGCTTGTCTCCCGCTTCCAAAATTTACCCTTCCTTGCAGCAGTTTTGCATAACTCACTTCTGAGCTTAATCATATTAGAGAAAGAAAATCAGTATGTGCTAGATATCTGAAATCCTCCCCAGGATTTGCAAGAGCAAATTTCTGCAGAACATGCAGGCATGTCACAGCCAAAGAATACCGATTTTACAACTTAACAGCATGGAGAATCAGGCATGGAGGAGAAAAAAAAAAAAAGGAGAAAAATTTACATAGAAGATATCCAGTCCTGCTAGGCAGCCGAATGCTTTAACTTCACTAATCACCTTCAACGCTGTACAGAACAGATGCAGTACTGTCTTTATGCCCGATCCATATACTAACTTTTTTCCTTTACTTTGCATTTAATTGTAAGACAACACAAGACCACTCTAGCTATACTAAAAGCAAACTCTGAAGCAGTTCGAAAACACAGGTCATTTAAATACAAACATCAAGAATTGATATTAAAATTGTTTTGTCTTTCCTTTAGCCCTTAACAAGAACTCACTATTTCTCACTGGCTTGTAGCCCAAAATACAGCAAAAATCAACTCTTAACCATGCACATAACCCCCTCCCAGAGCTCTTACCATTGAAACTCAAGCCTCTTACATAACAAACCTACAGCTTCGCTGTTCATTTAAGAGTGCCACAGAAAATGTTTGATTAACAGTGAGTAACAAGCTTGCTTAATGTCAGGTGTTGGGAAATATCTGCTTCATTTCAGGATATACCAAGAGACTATTTTAAACATACTGCACTGCTAGTTTGTACTGTATTAGGAAGGCTACAGCAACTGCACCTTGACTAATCCACAATCTATTAAGTACCCCACCGTACCATTTCAGAACTGCAATTTTTCCAAGTCATTCTAAATAATATGAAATAAGTGGGTCATTAGCAAATTGGAGTATAAATGTGCAGCAGCCTTGCTGTTTCCCAGAGCACACTGTTACATAGCAATGCTCTTTGTAGCCTCATTATACCTAGGCTATTATTTTATTTGTTCTTACAGCAATTATTTCCAGGAAAAGTAAAGAGAAAAGAGAAGCCATAACTCTCTTCTGCCTCCATCCCAAGGATAACATATCATTTGACATGGCCAAATACTCCTCCTCTAACATTGCAGCGCCAAAGATTTTTTTGTAAGGCCAGGGTACATCACACATTAGCAAGAGGCAATGAACTCTGCCAACTTGCACCCTTCAGCTCTGCAGTGCCCCTCTGAACTGTGCCGCTGCAGCTGGGAGAAGGTGAAGTTCACCCAGACCTTCAGAAAGCCTCTAGACCGCTGCACAGTGAATTTACACTGTTCCTGCTCCTCACAGGGGAAGCCGGTAACGGAGCAGTTCCAACAGGAGGGCTGTGGTTAGAGCCAGGCTCCATCACCTGGCCCTGGGTGGCATCTGAGAGCAGGCTGCAGGGAGCACAGTTGTCAGGACTGTCTTTAAATGCAGCAGCCCCCATGTACTATTCAGGCAATGCCAAAGGATGATGCCTTCATTGCAGCCCAGGATGTGGATAATCATCAAATGTAAGCAATTAAAAATCTAACATTTTCTTTCAGCCAGAAATTTTTGATTGTTCACACAAAATGTGTGCACCAATTTTCAGCAAGTTCTGTTCTACAAAATTAGCAAAATTGACTTTGAGTCTTCACTCATAAGAATAATTAGCAATGGGCTATAGGGAGAGGAAAACTGCCTCAAGCTGATGAGTATTTGTTGATCTTACCACAACAAAGAGCTCTGACTAAGCACCTGTATGATCTGTAGCCATCCAAAAGGTGATTACATCTCTCAAAAAGCAGGAAGCCTGCTTAGCATATTTTACATGTTGCTGAAAATGAAACGTAGCATTTAAATAGACCCTGGCATAATGAAACATGAACTGGCACCACCGAAACACACTTTCACGCAGTCACTGCCAGCATGGGGCATGTCGCTCACAACGCTCCCAGACACACAGGCTGCAAGCACAGCTATCTTCCCAGTGAAAGGGAACCAGATGGCGAGCGACTCCTGGCATTTCCCAGCACAATGTGAAGTGTTTCTTCAGCTACATGCCACCCAGCCATGTCGCTTAGGAAACAGGCCTCCTCATTCCCCCACAAAGAGCAGGGCCCAAGCCAGCCCGAAAACGTCTCGTTTGGCAGCTCCTGTTGTGAGCAGAGGTGAAGAGGCACCTTGGAAGACAAGACACGAGGCACCTGGACAGACAAGAAGATCACGACTCCAAGTTCTTTAGCAATAGCAGGCAAAAAGTTGGTCTAATGTAAAAAACACAACAACAACGAAATTCTACAGTAGCATAAAGGCAAGATCACTAGAAGTGTTTCCACAGCTAAAGCAACAGACCTGAACAGCTGCTCCGAGACAACCGCTATCCTGTGTGAGAGGAGTTCAGCATGCAGGAGAAAGGCAGATAGCAACAGGATACAAGGGTAATGATGGAGTCTTAAAAAAAGAGCAAAGCAGTCATCTCTCTAGAGACCAAAGCCCACTGCAGCCGCAGGAAGAAAAAAAAAAAAGGGTTGTTTTGCTCAGACAGAAAGCTGCTGCCTTGCTGCAACATTTTGCCTTGGGGCAGTTTTCAGACAGTTGCTAATCTTTCAGGAATGATAAGTTTCATCACAGTGACCACATATGTGCATAAACACACACACAAAAAAAAAAAAAAAAAAAAAAAAAAGAAAAAAGGAAATGGAAAGAAAATCAGAAAGGGCCAAATGCACTACACAACCCAAGCAAAGTCAGTATTTATAGACACTAAACTCTGGATGGCTCTGGCTACAGGATGATAGACAAGAGGTCAAAGACTGTGGGCACCAGACTGGCACGAATGCATTGACAAATACTCTCTCCTCTCATAAACGGGACCCAGGGCTACTGTGAAAAAGCATTGAAATTATTCAGGCCACAATGCTGCAAAATAGATCTATCCTGTAGCCAGGTGAACAATATAAACAGAAGGGGGCAAAAAAAGTGGCACATAAGGGTCAATCAGTCTTTCACTGATGCCAAAGAAAAGATTTCTCTTGAAGGCAAACGGAGTTGAGCTGGATCAGGACCAGAAAGCATTGCATGCCTTAATGTACGGTTAGTTTTCAATGAAATAAAATATGTTCTAACATGAAAATACCTTGTTGCGACACTGTTGGTTACAACTGAAGAAAATGCAAAAGGATGAATTTCTTGTCGCTGGTCACTGCCTGGTAGCTGCCCAGTAGCCAAGCCCCTCCTGAAGCCTAGACACCCACTCCGGATCACAGAGCTGACTCTTCTATTGCCATCGTTACCGAGGCTACGTTTGCTCCTCTCCCGCATTCCATTTAAGCACTTTCCAGTACACTCCAATCCACTCTCAGTTTAGGAGAGCACCACTTGAACCCTTGTGTAGATCTTCCAAAGCCTGCCCTTCTCTCAAAACCTTACGGACTTGTAGGACCCAAAAGCATTACCAGGATCATCAAAGCCATCCCACTGCAAAACAGCCCAAGGAATTTCACTAACCCTTCCCAGGGCGGCCAGAGAAACCCACTGATCTGCCTCCAAAACATGCAGGAGTGCAAAGCAATCCTGATGCAAATACCCTCTGTGAGTTTACACAAAATCATACAACTTACCAAGAGACAAATAAAAACAGAAATCAAGAAAGCTTTCTGCTATTACTCATTTCTCCTCCTTGCTGGTTGAAGGAAGTAACTCTAGCTTCTCATTAAGAAAATGCTTAACAGACCTGCGAGTATCTGCAAGCAATAAGCCTTCTGCCTCCTGGTCTTCTGACTTCATTCACAAGCTGTGTTTCATTACCAGTGGTAAGCCAAAAATGAGTAATTTGCTCTGACAATTACTGTGAATTCAGCCTGGTGCTGCTGCCTGCTCGGCACCCTTTCATGAATGTCTCTTTACAACCCCCCCCACACACACATTAGTTTATTTTATGGCACTGTACGAGGTCTGAACTTTTAATCCGCAGGTCCCCCATGTCCAGACCCCTCAAGGGCTGGGGCATTTTGTGATGCATCTAACAGTTAAGTGCAATATCCTGAAAGGTCTTCCCGGGAAAGCGAGTGCTTCACTCGGTCGGAGCTACAACCCTTTTTGGACCGTTTAAGGGAACTGCTTCACACCAAATGCACGTCAGAGACATCGGCCGGAGCTCCGCTCTCATTCACCCTGACACAGGGGACCTAGAGCGGTCGCGGCTCCAGCCCGGATTTACGCTGTGTCACGGATGGGCTGGATGGGCTCCTCGCTCCCCACCGATCGCCTGGGCGTTTGGCTACGCACCCGGAGCGGTGCCGGGGGGAACGCGGCTGCCGCGCTGCTCCCGGTGCCGATGGCGCCCGGCAACACCGCCACGCAACCCACTATCCCGCTAAGGACGCCGTGCTCGGCGATGCAGGAAACAACGGGCCTCGGCCACGGTGGAAACACCCCAGCGAAAAGCCGAAAGCAACCTCAGGGGCTGGGGGGAACCGGACCTGGAGGGGGCACAGGCCGGGAGCCGGAGCAGCACGGGGGCCCCAAAGGAAAAGAGGGGGGTGTTGGGGCCACCTCTGGGTGTCTGGGCACCCTTGGGGGAGGGAAATCTGGGACACCTCGGGGGCGGACCCTAATTAAAAGGGTGTCTGGGCAGCCCTAAGGGGGGATTCAGGGGGCCCTGAGGGAAAAATGGTGTCAGGGCCAATTTAGGGAGCTCCAGGGGGTCCCTGGGTGAAATATGGGGGTCAGGACCACCTTGGGGGGCTCTGGGATGCCTTGGTGGGGGATCAGGGCCGTCCCGGGGGGACCCTGGAGGGTCGAGGCTAATCTGGGGTATTCCAAGAGAAAGGGGGGATCGAGGCCACCTTAGGGGTCTCTGCGGGGCCCTGAGGGGGGTCGGGACCACCCTGAGGGGCTGCAGAGCAGCCTGCGGGGCCTCCGGAGCGGCCGAGGGATGGGGAAGGGGGTCCAGGGGAAGGGGCCCCGCGGCAGGTGGCGCCAGGACCGGGGGGGCTTCGCTCACCTCCTCGCCCTGGCCGAACTGCAGCCCCAGCGCCACGAAGTGCTCCACGCGGATGAAGCCGTCCGCATCCTCGTCGCACACGTCGAAGACCTCCTTGAGCCTCCGCAGGAAGCGCAGCAGGCTGCCCGGCTCCATGGCGGCGTCAGCGCGGGGCCGGCGCGGCGCCGGCAGCCGCGGCCATGATCGCCCGCGCCTCCCTCAGCGGGTGCGTGACATCAGCGCGGGGATGGAGAGGACACGGGTGTGGGGGATGGAGACGGGTGGGGGGTGACGACACGGGTGGGCAGCAGGAAGGAGGGTCCCTGACGAGGACGGTGCTCAAGGGGGACAGAGATGGCCAGTGGGAGATGCGAGCGCAGAGGCGGCCACAGGGGACGGGGACACAGCGGGCAGCACTGAGGGCCTGTTGCCAGTTCCTCAGGTGCAGAGAAGGGAATGGGGCAGGGATGGAGCAGGCAGCGAGGGGACCCCGGGGCCTGATCCCCATCCTGCCACCATGACACGAGCGGGTCCTCCTCCCCAGCACTGCAAACAATACACAGGTGACACCACAGTCCCTCCTGAGAAGGACTGTCCCCCACAGGCCCAGGCTAAGGGGAGAAGGGTGACGGGGAACGGGACAAGCTCCCGGCACGCGTGTGGATGTTGTGATGTTGCGTGGCTGCGTGGTGAAGGCGTCCACCCAGAATGGCAGTGAAAGTCTCCAGAGAGCCTGTTTTGCACTGAGACTGTGTCCATCCATTTGCTTCTGGTAATGACCGGTCAATTTGATCTTTAACACCCCTGAAATTCCCCTAATTAAAGCCAGACACTCAAATTCTTCCCTTTCCTAGGAATCAGAAGTAGTGTTTTCCTCAGGAAGTTGAGTTTCTTTGAATACACATTTTTCATCCCTTTTATGTGCAAATCCTGTGTTCAGGAAGAGGCCAACTTGACAGCCCTGCAGGCTGTGCGCTGGTTGTCAATCCACAGCACAGTGGCCGTGCACGCTGCACTAGCAGTACAGGCTCCTCACATTCCCACCCTTGGACACAGACACACAGAGTTGGTTCCAGAGCCCCAGCCACCTTGACCTTCCTTTAATTTTATAGCAAATACGGAAGAGCTCTCCTGTTCCCTTAGTGATGTACGAGAGGGTCTTTCCAGTCTGGAAGAAACTCAGAAAGTACAGAGATCAGATCAGACCCTTGGGAAGCAAAGAATTTGTGAAGATGAAGGATATCTGAAAGAGAAAAAGGCAGCAAAGTATTTGATCAGCAAACCTCTGTGAAGTTGTTGAGTTAGAGCAGGATTCTCAGATGTGGGAACATTTAGCTTTTATCTCAGGACAGGTGAACATATCTTCAGGTTATATGGGAATTGAGCTTAGGAGATCCCTCAGTGGCACCCATTAAAAATACTCAAAAATTTATATTGTGGTAGCACTCAGAGCTGTGAAAAGCATCCCTACATGGAACCAGATACTGCTAGTCTGCTCCTCTGAAGTAGAATTTAAACTCTTCAAAGCTTCAGGGCACGTGTCCTTGTTCACTCAGATTGTCTTAGACTGTGCCATTGCACTGACTCACCCTTCTGCATTCGGATGGGTGGCCATACAGTCCCAGGTGGGGAGTCACATTTAATATTCTGAAGAAAAAAGGGACAAAAAGGAACAAACTTTTTTTCTGTTTGTCATGACTCGAGGAAAAATTCCTGTATCTGAGGTGTGCACCTGTCTTTGCTGGAGGAAGAACTTGAACTGTAAGTAGAAGTAAGTGACAATGTAAGTTTAGACCAAGCCTACCAGCATTACAATCTGTCCCCTGCATTATTTGTAAGAAAAAGAGGGAAAAAAAAAAAAATAGAGCTTCAGGAACAAATAAAACAGTTTGGGGAGCTAGTACAGAAATCTGAGAACTGCCACACACAGCTTGAGTGCCAGGGGCCTCTGGAATAAAGCTGATAAGAGAGCTGAAGAGGCTGTAGAAGCTGTCGTTGTAGACGGCTGAGTATTATGAGCAAAGATTTGACAGCAGGAAATGATATGACAGTGCTGAGCATGGGAGAACAGGAATGCGAGATGCTGTCACTGAAGGTCTAGGATCTGAAAGCTGAGCGTGCCCGAAACGTGCCAGCGTTGGGACCCTGAGCTGGACACGGGCCACGCTCGCTGGGCAGGCGCGCTGGCGAGTACAGAGGCTGAACCAAGGAGAGGCCAACACTGGCAGCCGTTGCTGATCTCTGCCTCTCCAGTTCTCGGTGGGATGTCCACTAGTACAGGTGGTATATTATTTCTTTACCAGTATATCAAAACTGTTGTTTAATAAATCAGAGATGTTTGACAATTTTGTTTCAGTTGTACACTATGTGGAGAAAATATTTTACATGCTGCAAATCCTATTTCTGAACTTGAAATATGATTTGTGGTGGTGCCACAAATTTTTGCCTATTCAGGGTAGTTTGAGAGGAAATATTTTGCAGCGAGCCACAGGCCAAGGATGGCATTTGCAGGATTTCATTACAATCAGCTCCTTTTCCATCAATGTCACTTCCACTTATTTAACAAATTGTAATCTGGTGTCAGAAACAGCACATAAGGACTGCATTCCCCAAGGCTCATGACCTTATCTACAATTCTGGTTGCCTTCCAACACACAGTAGCAGCATCTTGAGACAGCCTCTCAGAACAGTTTCATAGCATAAATTCTCTTTCCAATACACATAGTGTCATCCTCACTGAGTATTTGCCTTCTAATAATTACTTTATATATATATATACACACCACATATAATAGTAACTATTAATATATTTTTAATAAAGTCCTGTTTCTGGTGAACAAATGTAACAACTGTAACTTTTCATTAGTTGAATTTTTTCTTTAAGTGTCATGATTAACAAGTAACAGGCAACAAGAACTTATTACTAGTTCTATCCTGGCTGTAAATTTAAACTATTGCTTAAAGGTGATGATGTTTTCTCAGCTTAAATAGCTATGGCACCGAAGGAAGATAGTTAATTTTACTGCCAATTTCTCCCTTTTTTTTTTTTTTTTTTTTAATAAATTAACTTCAATTAAAAAAAAAAAAAAAAAAAAAAAAAATTTGGGGGAAATGTTTCAACAAATGGGAGTCTTCCATGGAGATTTTCTTACCACTAAAGGACCCAGCCTTGTACTGACTGAGTTTTAAACAGTATGTATGAATTGCCTTGTTTGATATCAACAGCACCCTTACCAGATTCTGACTTGAAGCACATGCATGAATCTCTGCAGGACCAAAGGCTGGCTAGGCTCAGCTGGCAGCTAGCTGCCCTCACCCCAGCAAACATAGCAATGCCTTACACATTTCTTCTTAAAACACATGTAATACTTTCAGAGACACTAATGAAAAAAGTTAAGCATAGACAGAGGATATTTCATTTGAAATAGAAGAGTGGGTCCAAATACATATGGCAATAGGGAATTATATGGTCTGATTAAATCAACAAGTTAATTTAGCTGTGTTTTGCAACTGTGAGGCCTCATTACATTGGGGGACCAAATCTCTGTTCCCAAGAAGTTACCGAAAAAAAATAATCTTCAGTTCTGGTTCACATCAAACCATTTCCACTGTAAATTTACAAACTCAAACTTACTTTTCCAAGCACTGACCAGGTATTTCCAGGGAGCGGACGGGCAGGTAGAGGCTGTTGCCAACGTGCTCCCATGGTATTTGAAGGTCTCCTTACTCCACCAAGTGGTCACGCACTTCACTGCACTCCTGTCACCAGACAGGGGAAGACAGGTGCTGGACAGCTGCCATGGGGGAGCAGGCTGAGGCCGCTGCGCTTGGTACCAGATTCATCTGCAAAATAGAGGTGAATGAGCAGTGCGGGATAAAGCAAGCTTCCCTCCTGTCCCTGGGACAAAGCTCTCTGCTTTTGGTATATCCCTGCAGCATCCACGCTGCCTTCTTTCAGAGAGGGCTATCAGCTTCTTTGTAAGAGCTCTGAGATTTCAATTTGCTTCAGTTATGATGTGTGATGGCATCCAGCAACCTCCTGAAGTCATTAAGCATGCCAGAAGTCACCAAAAGTGACTTCCATCCAGTTTTGAGGCCTAGGGTTCTTGCTACAATTATTTTTTTTTCTC
The DNA here is from genome assembly GCA_013398735.1 of Nothocercus julius. Classification (NCBI taxonomy): domain Eukaryota; kingdom Metazoa; phylum Chordata; class Aves; order Tinamiformes; family Tinamidae; genus Nothocercus; species Nothocercus julius. The sequence goes on from VZSV01000047.1 coordinate 2,912,607, forward strand.
TCTTTCAAATTCTACCCTCAAAAGACACGCAACTATTCTTTCTAGCTCTCACAAGTAAAGAATATTAACAGAGCTCAGCCCTGACTCTCGAGCTGAAAGACCCCTATGTTACAGAGTTGAACTCTGTAACCTTTTGTCTGCACAATTACAGGATTTATTAAAACACAAGGCTGATATTTGGAAAGTCACCTACCACCGAGCACACCAGCCAGCATATTTTGCTTAAGGTAACCCACCCATAGAACTCACACACTATGTGAACTGTTCAAGTTGTGCCTAACTCTAAGGTGCTTTGAATAAGACCAGTCTCTAAAGTTTCACTCATTTTACCCTTTTCAAAGTAGACTGCACAACTAAGTAGGTAACTTCCATCTGTGATTATAGTACATTTGACCACAAGGAATGCAATTCCCACTTCCTGCGGGATTTAGCACAGACATCTGAGACATAACAACAAAATCAGAACATAATACTGATGCTAAAGCCAAACAGTGATTACTTGTTGTGTCTCAAAACAGACTGTATGAACTGAGTCCAAATCTGCTGATTAACAGGAGATAAAGGACAGCACAAAAATATTTATGCAACAGAGTGTAGGTGCAACATCGTTACTGCTACAACCATCAATGGGCCAAATTAGCTCTAGGGCTAATGGCAATGAGCACAGTTTGTTTCAATGACTGTGCAGCTCTCTCGCTTACAGAGAAACAGTCCGGAAAAGGACATTTTAGGAGCAGAGAAGCTCTTAGAAAAGCTGCTCAGTCAGGCTGGTCATAACAGTCTTTATAATTGCCTCAAAAAATGATTGTTGAAGGAATTATCCAATCTATTGACTGCAACTTGCACAGGGAATTATTCCAGCTGTCTCTTATGCTTGATATTGGTTATGAATATGCTTATGATTTATGGCACTTTAAAACCTGCATTGCTGTATTCATCATGGTGTCTACCTGTGAATTTTGATATGGAAAATGAGAACAAAATAAGGGGAGTGGAGATAAATGAGCTGCTGGATTTGAATCAGTTTCACTGGAACATGTCAGCAATACTGCGGTTTTTGCCTCCCTGCGATACAGACACGCTGGTCTTGTTCAGTTCTTCTGTGAACCTGCACTTGCCTTTGCCTAAATGACATCAAAAAGACTGTTTAGGATGAGCAAGTTTTATGTCTGCAAGCCCAGCCAGGCTGAAAGGGCACTTTGGGTTCAGATCTGTACAGTGAGGTAGCTGGAGGTAGAGCAGCAAAGCCATAGGGAGACATTTGGTATTCGGCTGCTTTTAACCTTCAGAGACCCCGACCCTCCTACAGCTTTTGTAGCCACAGCATAAACAAAAGACCAACACAGAGTGGCCAGAAAGTACATTCAGTCCTCAAGAAGAGCTAAGGCTACTCATTAACTATCAAATCTATCATACAGTAAAATACCGAACAGTTTGCATAGAAACTTTGCAAGCACAAACTGCGTACTACTCAAATTATTACTATTCTTTCCCCCATTGTCTCTAGGTCAGATAAATTGCTACTCCTCTCACCAAATCCCCTTGAACACACCCCAGAGTTCAGAAGTGACACACAAATTACACTGCCACGCAGCAGAACGGTTACAGGGTAACAGACATAACATGGCAATGAAGGAGTGCACCAAGATTTCCGTCCTGCCTCAGTAACACAGATGCGGTTCTTTTGCTATGGCTTTGAATCGCAAGATAAGCAGATGTTGCAACATTTCAGAACTTAAATCTTAAAAAAAAAAAATAAAAATGCACAACATACATCTATCTGCTCACTATTAAGCTTCAAACTTCACAGGCATGAAATTAATGAGCATTATGTGCCAAGCTGACTTTGGAAACACCTCATGTGATTCACTCTGCCCAGAGTAAAAACTTCCCATGCCAAACAAGGGGCATTAGCTGTAGGAACGGTGCCCGTGACACCCCTGTGGTGGCAAACATGCCACATCCCCTGCCTCCTGTGTCCAGCTGTCCCCACCAGCCTCTCCAGCTGTATGGCGTGGGCACAGCCGCAACAGCCAGACCAGGGGACCAATATGCCCTGTGCACCAGGGGCTGTGAAAGCAGACGGAGTTTGCATCAAGGGACCCTTCCCCATTGTATCTTCTCAGATCCAGCAAAGCAGTGGGTAAAAAGACAGACAGGACACCTATTATGTGACTTTTAGGTTTCTTTCCCAGGTTTGAAAAATTGTGCCAAGAACTACACAGAATCAAAATTGCTTATGCAGGCAGTGCTGAATTACTGATTTTTAGCACAGTTAGATTTGTTTCTATGGAAATTATCCTCAGCTGATGGTGAGCAAAATAAGCCAGTGTTTCCCAGGCTACCTAGGCAATCAAAGCCTGCAGCTGTAGAGAGCAAGATGTTGGACTATTTTTGGCTTTCCCTGCATCTGTAAAAAATCTTATTAATATTTAGCATGATTTAGTCTAACAGATTTGCCAAGTGACAGCCCTTATCTGCAAACAGCATGCTGCATGAAATCAAAACGGACAAAGTACGTCACTGCTAATCAGGTACGCAGCAGGGCTCACACTCCTTTCAAAGCAACATATTTGCTCAGCATCTGCCGGACATGAAGGTGACCTACCTTCGGGGTGATCTAGAGCTGTGATGCACCAGTTAGACAGCCTTGGTGAAATAAAAAGAATTTTCCTGAATAGTAAAGAACTGCTGCATATTTGGTATCTGCATTTAAATGAACACTGTCCCCACAGGCCAATTCTTCGTTGATTTATTTTAAAATTCTCCCATGAATTCATGTTTCCCTACTTCTAGAGCCCTTCTCATTCTTCTTCATCTAATATTCAACCAGAAAGAACAAACAAGTGCTGCTTTGATCCTGCCTGGCCCTTCCAGGGTGCCCCTCACCCTGTGGAGAAGCATATTCTGTGAGGACAATGAGACAGGCTCCAGTCCCCAGTGCTCGTGCTGCTCATCATGCCACACAGTCACACAGCAGAGCACAATCCTGGACCGTTCCTCTCTTCTAAGTGCGGCTGCATCTGTTCCCATTGGCAGGGGCTCTTCATTGCAAAGCCAAGGCAGAAGAAAAGATATTTTCAGGTGGTAAAGTCAACATGATATCCAAGAGAGAAGAATTAAACAAGACCTATTGCATTTATTTAAAATTTTGTCTTAAAAAAAAAAAAAAATCTGGATTTGCATTGCAAAAGTTCACACGAGTACAGTTCAAGCAGAGAAAAGGGAAGATAATTATTAGGTACCGATACTCCAGCTGATGGGTGATTGCATGTGTTTACACAGCACTGTGACTCAGTCCTTACTAAGCCAATGCTATTAAACACTTCGTGACAGTTTCAGATGGTGGAGAAATTGGAAGGTTTGCTATTTATTTATGATTCTGACAATCGGAACAAGCTGTTGTGCCTCCTACGGACACAGATAAAGACCAGTCATTTTGCGCTCCACAGAAGAGGTCAAATGATGTCTGAGTCAGTCTTCTCTTGACACTATATAATTAAAAAAGAAACTGTTGTAAAGTTACACATCTCTGCAGGATTTACATGTCTAGAAAAATATGGATAAGGATACCGGTTTTAGCTTATATATCTTTTTAAATATGGCTATGGTCTTGGAGAACAATGCTATTATTGCTTAAGTAATACTCTTCTTTCCACTCTTAAGTTCAGAAACTTGTTAAAGGTTTTTATCCACTAGGACCCTCTTCTGCTCAAGGAGAGGGTGTTACAGGGCTTCTGCTTCAGTATAGGGTAAGGCAGGAGTTCCTGCTGGATATGCTGTTAGGTGTTAAGGTTAAAGGCAAAAGAAGAAATGATTGGTCAAAATAAAAAAGGTCAAACCTGCCCCTAGGGAGTGTTTATCTCTCTTCACAGCCCAGAAAACCTGAAATACTTGGATCCTAACTCAGGCACTTCACTGAGATAGGATTGACTGTAAATCCTCTAGGGCAGGTCATCTATCCTGGCAGTTCCATGTCTTCAGCTTCTGATCCAGCCCGATGACTCAAGCAGAGGCCTGAGAATGAAGGAAGGAATGTTCTGTGGCCTAATGAAACCAACTTGTTCTCCAACAGGAAAAACAGCAGCTCTATCAGGAAGCTGATCAGCTCTAGTCAAGAGGCTTTAGACAAGAGAGCATTCAGGCAAGGGTAGCATTTTACAAAAATACAAAAATCCTTCCAGACAAGGGCAAAGGCTCTGAGAGCAAGTTGTTTATGACAGTGGAGATTCCACTGCAAGAGTCATTATGAGAAATATGAAGGTAGCAAATCACAGCTTACAAATTCAAAAGCAACAAATCAACAAATCATTCAAGAAGAAATCGGCCTTTCCATAAATGCTCACACACGCTATCAGCAAGACCAGGGAGGATACATGTTCGAATAGCAATTGCTCCTCCTGATTCATTCTGGACTCACATTCTGCAGAAACACCAACATTGAGCAAGAAGCCAGTGAGCTGGCCCCCCCCTTCCCTAGTGCTTCTGTTGGGTCACCATCCTGACCATTTTCAGCGCCATCTCTCCTTGATCAGATGGTACCTAGCACAGAAATGAGAGCATGTGGTAAACAGCTGCTATGAAGAAGCAAACAGCAAGAACTAATACATGTATTTTTAGTGTTCTTAAGCTACCTTTCTTACTGATAACAGTAACAGTTTTACTCCAATAAACTTATTACTTACCATGTGCCCAGCCTTAAGAATCCAGAAGAAAGCAAAGTTCTCATAGGCCTTGTGGAAAGCTGCTGTCTCGGTGGACTCTGGAGACACGTAGAGAGGCTTCCACCTTTGCTGGCTGAACTTCTCCAAATTAGGCCACTTCAGTTTCCGGATCCATGCTTCCTGGCCTAAGTTAACAGAGTTATGTTTGATACTTATATTCATGTAACAACATGGGAGTCCCAAGTCAGTCGTATCTCAATTGCATTAGACCCATGTGCTACGTGGGCCACTGTTGCTCTGTTTGTTTGGTCACTCAGCACAAAGAGCCTGGAAAGGTTCTGTTTTCAGGTGCCTGCCAGAGAGAGAGGCAGCCAAGACAGAAAAAGATACCAATCCAGGACACTAAGGTGGGGGGGAGGGGGGGGGGAAAGTTATCTTTAGCTCTGAGCTACTAGAGGAATTTACATATTAACTGCAGCTCAGTTTTAGTGCAAAATATGATAAATTGGAGCACCACTAGCTGCTAATCTGTTTTGACAGCTTAAATACACTGTTTCCTAAATTATTGATTGCTATGTTGTTCATGAAGGGCATTTGAATATATAAGTGGGGGATGAGATCCAAAGGATAAGGCCTTTCACAACATAAAGATGTTTGTGCTGCCTGTGTGTATAGGTTATTAAATAACAAGAAAAGGCAAACAGAGAAGAGTGCAGCAGTCTCACAGCACAAGGAGTTCCAGCAGCACTCAGCGGTGCCCTCAGGTGCCATTTGCTCAAGTCTGCACCTTTCAAGCAGCAGCGAACAAACAAAGCCCAAGAGTGGCCCAGTTGCGCAGGCCCCTATGCTATTTCTGAGCAGCAGGCGTGGTTGCTCTTCAAGGGCACCCTGCCCAGCTAATTACTGGCTCCCTGTTGCTCTTCTGGGTGCCTTGGCTTCTGCTTGGGCCACTCAGGGAAGACTAAACTGTGTTCTGCACAAATCTATAGCAGAATATGGACTTTGCCCCCGAGAACAGGGATTTCAAGACATGGCAGGAGAAGAGAAGGCAATCTTGACATTTATCTATCCTCTCTCTTCATTTATGAATGAATGTACACACACATTTATCTGTCCTGAAGAATTAGGGGAATTAGTTACCTAATTACTTATGGGCTTCACTGAAACAAAGCAATTACTGATGTTGTAGATCCATTCCCCAGCTCTATAATGGAGGTAAAGAAACTGCCTCTCTCAGAGGGATGTAAAGATAACACATTAAAAGCTATTCAGTAATGACACAAGTATTTAAGGATTGGTGGTTGGACAGCAGATTTGCCCGAGACATCCTGGTATAAGTGTTATTGGAGACTGCATGTTCTGCTCTTCGCATGTCCTGTTCCTAAACCAAGTCAAAAGCCCCTTACCCATGGTGTCCACAATGAGATCTAGCTGCCCATTATAGACTGTAACGTTGACATTAGCCGCCAAAAGCTCATCAACAATATCAATGACGGGCCTCATGAAGTCCTCAGCCATGTTTGTGAAGACTTGTTTGGACTGTCCTAGCCAGAAAAAAAAAAAAAAAAAAAAAAAAAAAAAAAAAAAAAAAAAAAAAAAAAAAAAAAACAAGATAAAAAGATTAACTGGTAAAGAATGTCAATGTCATACCTAAGGCGGGACACAAGCAACCAGCTAAAGGTCCTGGTTTATGGCTGCATAAGAACGAGTCCTAGCACAGAGCAACAGACGACAATTCATGAGTCTGAGAGAGGAACTAGACAGCCAGGAACCAGCCATGCTCCCAGTGCAACTCACACATTGCACTGTCCCGTTACACACAGAATTGTTTGCCCCAGTCTCTTAACCCTTCTCCACACACCACAGCACTACATGATACCAACTTTCCAGCAGAGAACTGACAGGAATTCTTTCAACAAAGTTGAGCAATGGACAGAAATCAGCTGCGGAAACAAAGGGGAACATCATCCTCCCCTGACATTTTTTTAGCTACTGGGCTAAAAAGAGATACAAACACTACAGTGAGAAGCAGAACCGTGTCTGCTCCTACAGGCCTGCCCTGTTAAATGTTCATTTCTGAGAGCACATCCTCCTCTTGGGCCCCAAAATAATGACAATTTAATGTGACTGCTTACTACAGACATAAAAGTATCTTCCTACAGATCACAACACCATGGAAGCAATACAGCACTTAGGAAAGTACCTCCCCATTTCACACAGTCTGGAATAACTTTTAGCTTCTTTCTGATAGGTCCATTCATCAAATCGTTTAGGCTGTTCTTGTGCGTGTTTTTGACATGACGTTGATAAAGTCTAACTGAAAAGAAAGAAAATTCTTTGATTAGTGGCACACTTAATATAACCATCAAGCCTAGATAACTTTTAGTGTTAGTCGCATCCAACAAACTCTTTCTAATGGAAATGCAATGCCACACAGGAAGATTTGCTTATTTTATAATGTAAGCAGTGGAAACCACTGGTGTCAGCCCTTATTTAGGTTAGAAGATAATATGGGAAGGGACCAACTATCCATTTCTAGCTTTGGCTAATAACGTGCTTTTTTCAGTGGATCAACTTCTGCTTTAGCTGCTTGGCACAGGTAAGTTCTTCTCCTCAGCAGACTAATTTGTAGCTGCAACATTTTTTTTGTTTTGGGTAGTAAACTGTGCTGTTCACCTTCTCTGTTGAAGCCAATGTAAACAGAACAAGAATTCAAAAGAAACAGTGTAATTTGTTTATTTTCAAGTTGATACATAAATATCACGGAGCAAAAGAGTCTAATGAGACTCCTTTCATGGCTGAGACATTCATGTGTCCTAACTTGAAGACAGAAATGAAAGACATTAAAAGGAAGCAACTAAGAAGTAAAAAAAAATACGAAGCAATTATATTAATTACTTCCTCAGAGTACTGCATGCAGGATGTAAAGGTGGAGGCATAATCTACAGAAGGGTTGTTCCACATTCCTACTTACCCCTGTTTATGCAAATGCAAGAAAATTCTGTTCAAGAGAGTATCGACATCCTTTAGATTTGAAGGCCCCATTTTAAGGATGTGCTAAATTGAGGCTGTATCAGAGTTGAAGGTGCAGGGTGCAAACATAGAGCTCTCTAACTCAAGTACTTAAACAAAACTTACTGAGATGGAGATTTTCTTGTTCATTTGCTTTCATTTCAGGAACATCCTTAGTCATGATGTTATAAAAGTTCACATTGTCTGTGTTCTGAAAGCACAAGATATTTTCAGTAGAACTGTAATAAAAATGTTTCGCAGCTCAGAAGAACAGATTCCTTTACGAAAAGAGTAAGGATCCTGTGACCTGCCTCTGCCTACATCTCAGGAAGATATTTATGCAAAAATTTTGTTTATATATTTGCTTTGGAAAACAGGAAAGTGTTTTCTCAGCCTTCACTGTTCACATGCTGGCAGTGTCACAGGTGACCCTTGCTTCTGTGAACCGGGCATGAAGCTACAGGGAGTTCTACACCCTGCAAATGGCTGCAGAATCTCACTACTCATTACAGGGAGCGCGTGGTGCCAGGTGATGATCTGAGATGCTATGTTGTGGTAGATCTAGCCTGATAAAGCTTGTTGCTCAACATCCTCCCAACCTACAGCTTTCAACAATCCAAACACTTCCTCAAGAGAGTGGTGACTGGCAACAGTCATCCCTCTGATGGAACTGGGACATCCGCACAAGACCAGGACTTGCAGGCTGGCAGCTCTGACGCGGACAGCAGACTGCCTGCACCCAAAGGAACGAACACCATCGGTCTTGCCATTAGAGGAGTTATGCAGCTTTCTGGATCTTTAATGTTCCGATGCAGAGGTCAGAAATCAACTTGCAATAGCTGAAGGAACCCAAGTGCCTGCACCCTTATAGCTGTACCACAGCTGGGAAAGGCAGATAAACAGACTTGAAGAGAAGACAAAACAGGAACCACAAGTTCCTTCCAAAGGTCAACAGTAAAAAATGAAAACAAGTACATACAAAGCAAAAATAAAAGCAAAAAGGAAGTTGAGAATGAGAAAAAGGAAGCAGATTTGAGAACAGTTTTATAGTTCTACGGAAGCAGAGTCTTACTTGTACTAAAGCAGAGAAAGAGTGAGATTTTGAAGCAACGCTCCAATAGGAAAAATAGAAGTAAAGGTATACTGAATCTTAAGCTGGGACTTGGTAACAAGATGCAGTTATGTACAATAGCAGGACATTACCTGAGCTTCCTTCTGTCCTATGCTCCTGTTATACTAGGGAAATCTATGTTATTTGAAATGTATGTCTTGCTGGTTGCAGTTTCCAACATTCAGAACACACAACTTTAAAGAAGAGATGCCCCTTTAAGTTGAAACTTTTACTCAGGCAGAGGTGTGCAGTGAACCAACAGCTCTTTGGCATAAACCAATCCTGGCAGAGATGAGTAGGCAGGGGGACCAGGGACACATGCCCATCCAGTGCTCAGAGCAAAGTGTAACCTACAGTTGTGTACCTCCACAAGCACTAATTACCTACTAACATTGATTGAGGAAGATCTCACCTCTTCAATGACACCTTCAGCCTTGCTCCAGAGCTCAGTGGCCAGTCCATATTGATTTTTGTTTATTGCAACCATTACTTCTTTGGCAACAGCAGTCACCTCTGCCAGACCTTGATCATCAAGGAGAGACTGGAAGGCAAGCACAGAAGAGGACAGTTTCAACTGTAATGCAAGAGTGATGTTAACTTCCCACTAACAATCCCATGCATGAAGGTTTTTATTCTGGCTAGGAGGTGACCTTAAAAATCAACATCCATTTATACTGCTTGGCAGTACAAGTTCTAAGGTGAAGACTAGAGAACCAGAACAATGAATGCAAATAGGAGAATTTAAGAAGGTACTTACAGTGCTATAAAGGTAAGGTCCCCAAGACAGCACAGAATCTAGAGAAACACAACAAAATTCAAACACTTAAATTTCTGCAGGACAGTTTTCCTTTCCTTTTATTGTAGCAAGAATGTACGTGACAAAAGTTTATGAACTACCCAATGAAAAGGTACTGTCAGCTCAGTTTAGCCCAAAATTCATATACCCCAGAGCAAGTTTTTTTTTCAAATCCTGAGAACCGATAAAACAGCCACAATGTCATTAACTCTTTGTACATCAGTCAGTTAGAAACAGTTTTAAGACAGTATATAAAGTTATAAAGCAATTTTTAAAGATAATTCATAAAATCTGGAGGATCAGCAGATCCTTCTAAGTCAAGCAGGAGTTAGCCTGATGCTCTCCCCTGCCCCAGAGTGTCTGTCGGTGCTGCCCTTGCAAATCGCACCGTAGTACTGAGAATCCTTTGTTTTGGTGCCCTTCACCCGTCACACACACTATCTCCTCCAGGCCAGGGAGCGCATCAGTTCCCGGCACAAGGCCTTCCTGTGAAAATAAACACTTCACTTGCAACGTTTGGTGGCCACATTTTGAGAGAAGTGCTCTCATATCAAATACTTCAGAGGCCAGAGAGATTTGCAGGAACATTTCGCCACCACCCCACTTCAAACATGAATATGGTCCTTGCTGACTTTGCTCTCAGAGCTTTTGCAATCTGGATGTGTTCTAAAGGTAGGCATTTTTTGTCACAGCTTGAAATGTTTAAATATTTCCTTTTGGTGATTTCATTTACTGGAATCACTAGAGATATAATTCATGACTGGCACTGATATACACATGAAATGATTAAAACAAAACAAAAACAAAACAGTCTGGGGATTTTGAACATACCTAGAGGAGAAATCCATGAGTCTCCAAGAGCAACACCAGCAAAATTGCACTTTATGCTCCCCTTTTGAATCGCCTTAGTGAATCAGAGAAAAGAAACAAAAAGCGGCTTTTACTTAGATATTCACAACACTAGAAGTTAGTTCTCTTTTGGTACTTGTAGAACCATATTTTTAAGTGAAAAGTGAACTACATCCTCCAGCTACTTACCTCGTGCAACTCTAAAGCAATGCCAGCAGCCATTTTACCTCCATAAGATTCAGAGAATATGTAGAATGGGACGGTCTGGAGACAGAAGACAATAAATCTGCTAGGCCTGGGGCACAACATACCCATCCACCTCCCACAGACCCTGGGCTCTGGCTCTTTACCTCCCAGTATGAAAAGCTGGATATTTTGTGATTTTGACCGGCACACAGAATTTCCATAACTTCCTGGCATAATTACTGGGTTAGTTTTGAAGCAGGGGCTTCAGTATTTTGGAACTAAAACCACTGCTGCTCCTACATGTTCCTCCAATCGCAAAGGAGGCAATAATCCACCTCTTTGCTCCTCTGCCACGCAAGATGTCAATTTAAGACATGACTTCTGAATTGTGGAAAAGAGAAGGCTCTAGTTACACTTGCAGTGTCCTCCTTGACCTGGATTCTACCTCATAGCAAACACTGCGGATCTAGAAGGCTGTTAACCCTCTTCCTAGAGCTTCACAAATCCCTTTTGAATCTGCTTAAAAGACAAGCAAAATATGAGAGTAACCAGGAATTCAAATCACTTACCTGGAATTCTGTCCTTGACTTGAAGAATTCTCCAAGAAAAACCATCATATCAGAGACTACTGTGCTAAGGTTTTTGGCAAACAAGCTGCAGTCATCTACATAACTGAATCCAGTACCCACAGGATTATCCACAAACAGGACACTGGCTGCCTGTAGCTGTACAAGCAGAGAGAAGGTCTGCATGAAGCCTCAGTTCAGCTACCAACAGCAGAATGCATGTACAAATGTTGGTTTTGATGGCAAAAGTGTCTAACTGAACGGTTAAATCTCTGATTGTGAAACAACTTGCAGAAAAGGGAGGTGAATGTCTAACACCAGAAAATGCTACAGGTGAGACTTTTGCCTGTTAGAATGTGAAGATATTAACAATGTCTTTTTCATTATTTTGTCAAATTGCTATAGCAAACGTCTAGCTATACTATTACAAACACACAAAATCAAACTATCAGCGCAGAGAGCACTAACATGGCTCAAAGCACAAATGCTCATAAATGAAGGAGTACAATATAACATTTTCTGATTTGCCTCATCTCCAAAAGAAAGACCTCCAAAACATCAAAATGTCATCGGGAAACATATAACCTATATGACCCAGGAACCACAGATCAATACAGGCATTATAGAACTGGTTGTTCAGAGTACACAAGTGTTCCGGTGATCAAACCTCTAACTTCCCTGTAATTTGGTGCCCCCTGAAGATCATACTGGACTCATAACTGAGAGCCTACGGTGACACAGTTGTATGCAGTGAAGCTAAGATCTGAAATAACATCTTTCTAGAATTTATCTATATTCAGTTTTGCAGCCATTTGCAATTCACAAACTTATGCAAGTCCAGACATTTTCAGAATGAAATCAACATGTTTATTCTTCAGTTCTTAGCAAGACTATTCATTTAAGCTCTTTTACTAGTCACGGTATTTCAAGGCGAAATATCGTTGTTCTACTGAATTTAAAATGAAAGCTGTTCTGTGAACACTCTCGCTTAGCATTTACTTCCATAAGCAACAAGCACAGCTTTCACTCAGTAACGAGAAGCTCAACTTTTTGCCGTACCCAGGTTGTATTTCTTGGTTTCAGATCTTTGTCCAATGGACCAATCTCTTCAAAGTTCCCGAATCCACAGCCTGAAGATCCTGGGCCTCCCTATGGGGAAATACCAAACGAGAAGTAAGCTAGTTAAGAAGGCAGCATTATATGGATATGAGAAATAAGAAAATAATAAAAGCAAGGTGGTAGAATGAGGTATTTTAAATTTTAAAATCATCTTTGGTGTTACATGCCAGTTTCCGTTTCCTCTCAACACGCACACACGCCGTTTCTGAAGCAGAGATTTAAGAGGGAAGCAATGGCCCGTTTGCGACAGCAGCTGGTTCCCCACATTACCCAGGAGCGGTTTGGAAACCTTCCCCCCACACTCCTCACCTGCAGCCACAGCAGCAGCGGCAGCTCCGCGAAGCCGCCGGCGGGGCCGTTGCCGTAGTAGAGCCACCAGAACATGTGCGCCTTGGGCCGCACCTCCACGTACCCCCACAGCTCCCGCGGCTGCTCGACGGCTGCGCCTGGGCCGGGCGGGACGAGACGTGAGCGGCC
>VZSV01000047.1:2926391-2947056 GCA_013398735.1 Nothocercus julius
GGCCGGCACCAAGGCGGCCGCGGCGCGGGAGCGCGACGGCCTCCCGCCGAGCCCCGCGAAAAGTGACGCCAAGAGAGCGGCGGCGAGGAACGAGGATTCCGAGTCCTCCAGCACGTCCTCCAGCAGCGACAGCAGCGAAGGAAACGCAAAGCAAAATAAATCCCCCCATAAACCTGCGGTGGCGACGCTTCCCAAGAGTGCCTCCCAGGTTGCTGCAAATTCCAGTGTGAAAACTGGTGTTACTAGTAAAGTCACCGTAAAGTCTAAAGCTGCACACTCTGCTAAGACTGCAGTTAGTAAGAAATCGAACCAGACCCAGCCCTCTAGCTCCACTTCTGACTCAAGTGCAGAGGATGTCAAAGTAGCAACGGCACAAAACAGTGCCACAAAGAAAAAGCCGCTGCCTAATAACGTAGCCCCTGTAAAAACCAGCACCCCAAAAGCCCCCAACACAAAGACCTCCTCTTCTGAGTCTGACAGTTCAGATTCAGAAACACTTGTTACTAAAAAGCCCAAAGCAAATGCTGGACCGAGTAATTCTGTAGTAAGAAATGGTGATAAACAGTCACCAGCTGGTGTTCAAGGAGCGCTGCCCAGCCCTGCCCTCGGAAGGGGACGAGGAACTTCTGGAGATGGGAACTTCTGGAAAGGATTGAGGGGCCGTGGGTTTCAAGGGGCGACAAGAGGTCGTGGCCGAGGAGAAAACCAGGGGTTCTTCTATAACTACGACAGTGAAGGCCAGAAACAGAGGCAGTTAAATGAGGCAGTGACAAACACTTCTGTCCTTGTGCAGGTGAGTGACTTAGTCACCTTTCTCTTGCTGCTTGAACTATACAGAAATGATGTATAAGACGAGCATCGTTAGAGAAACACAGAGATCAACAGGATGAAGACTGATAGTTTCCTAACGTAATCTAAGAGTATTTCTGTTTAGCAGCCCAAGGAAGTGTTTACCAAGTAATATTTAAATGATTAAGTTATATTTCTTGTTAAAAATCACTTAAATATGTACCTTAGCTTTCTCAGAATTTTTTACTATTCATACAGCACAAACATTGTTTTCTGTTCTTACTAGTACGCTAGTTAAATCAGTGGGTTTACTGTTTCTTTTGCAGAATCCGGTGGAGGTCCCCAAGAGAAACTATAGTGTATTACCTCTTCTAGCTGCCCCACCACAAGTGGGAGAAAGAATTGCCTTTAAGGTAAAGTACTTGTGGAATCTAGAATGTTAGGATGTTAGTGGGATAAAAATCCTTCATTGGGACCATTGCATATTTTGCAGGGCGTTATATAGTTAGCATAGTCCTGACAGCCAGAAACTACGCTGAAGAGACTCAGCTTGCCTTGTTGTGGGACTGTTGTCCTGGAAGTATAAGAATTAGGAATTCATAAAGTCTGCTTTGTCCTAATTACTATTTTTTCAATGTTTTGTTCTAAATTTAAGTCGTTTAGAAGCTAAAACTTCTTACTGTGTCTAATGTTTACAGGCATCTTGAAAATTGTTCACAGCTTTCTTACTGTCTTTCTAATATAGTCATTTTCCATATATTAAAAAACTATTGCAGTTTCTGTTGTTGGTTTTAAAAGAAATTTGGTATTTCTCCACCACAGAAGTAATTATACTTCAGTGCATAATAAATGAGCAAGGGAAGACGAAGTCACTGCAGCTAAGGAGACTGAAACTGTTTCCCTGATCTCCTGTTCCAGCCTGACCTAACTGGCAGTCAGGGGGGCCTGGCTGGGACTGTGACTGGCCTCAGGATCCAGGCTCAGTTCTTCTCTCTCACAGAGGAAGCATGTCCGAGTATAGGTGGCATCATCAAAGATCTGGAGAAATTGTCACTTCTTTGTGTTTCTTTCAACAGCGCTTGGAACTAACTGATAATTACAGTCCTGAAGTTTCAGACTATAAGGTATTGTTGTTCTTTACCTTTTCTTTCTTTTTCTTAAAAGGGCAGTGCTGTCATAGACAAGAGAAAGCTTAAATGTTTTGAGGCTTTACATTATTTTTCATCTCCTCAGTTGACTCTGCAGACTGTTTGGTGCTGCAGCAACAATTCAAATTCTAAAAGACAAATTAATTAAAAAAAACTGAAAGCTGTGTTTTTTTGTTTTTTTTTTTTTTTTTAATGCAAATACTTCTACTGATGATTACTGTTTTAAAGAGAGGACAAAAAATACAGACCTTTAGGTAGAAAAATATAGTCATGCTAAAGTCTTCAGCTGTTTGTTTGAAGTCAAAGCAAATTCTTGAAACTGGTCGCAAGTAATTTTAGTAGCTCTTCAAGTAACTTGGTTTCCAGCTAAGTAATGATTCTAGCTACAAGGATTGAGGGAATTAAAATCTTCTGGTTTATGGGGCTGTTAAGTGAAGATTGAGCTCTAATACTTTCCAGATTTTTTTGTTTTTGTAACAAAGACATATTTACTCTAATTGTGCCTAGGTGTCATAATGGTTGTAATAGTTAACCTAAGCTGAAGTACACCATATCTGATTCTTTTCTTGTTTTATGAAGGAGGGGAAAATAATCAGTTGGAACGCTGATAAAAAACAGATAGAGCTTGAGATTCTTTCATCGCCTGCAGGCAAGTACGCATACCTTAGGATGCTGAATGCCTCTAGTCACGTACATCCCCTGGAGAATGATGGTTTGGAAACAAACTTCCTTTTTTTTTCAGGAATATTTCCAGTTTCCTCAGTTTCCTTTTCACTGTCTATCTTCCTCCCTCTCCATCTGTTTAAATAAAGAATATTTGACTAGTTTCCTTGAAGCTCTTCATTCGTATTTGCAAAATTCAGTTTGTTTTTGTGAACTCAGTGAAGCCAATGTGTTCACTGGATGTCAAAGAGTCTTTACAGTGACAAAGCGCACTTCAGAGACCTGAAATTATGCACACAAATACTGCAGCTGCCATTTAAACTAACAGCAATAAATCATCATCTCATGAGCATGAGCAAATTTATGTAGCAGATTGTTGATAATCTTCCATGCACTGAAGTGATACTAGGTAATTACCTTAATTTTGGTTTCTAATATTCAGTTCTGTCTCAAGATTTTTCTTCACCATTTTAAACATTATTGATTTTAATTATTATTTTAATTGATTATTTACCATTTTAAACATTATAAGATTTGAACTCAAAACTAAAGAGCAGTCCCAACCTGAATAAATTACTAAATTACTCATACAAGGAGTTGATGCCACATTGTGCGATATGATAAAGCATAAAGCAGATACAAAGTAACACAGTTCAGGTGATTCCCCGAACCACTGGGACATGATTTATTGCAGCTATTTGGAATAATCACTAAAAATTGTGCCTGGTAAGCTTTCTAAATATTGTGAAAACGTGTGGTTTTTTGTTTATGGTTAACTGGAGTATTTTTGTTTTGTTTCTGTTTTGTTTTGTTTATTTTTTCCACGTTTAAGTGGCTAAAGAGCCAGGGAAATTCGATCTGGTTTACCAGTCTGCAGATGGAGCCGAGCTGATAGAGTATGCTGTTTCTCAGGATACAAAGGTGTGTGGGGGTCTCATTTTAAAGTCTGTTGCAGTATTTCACACAGGTGATATGTTCCCTGGTTTATTACACTGTTCATTTCACTGAGATTTCTTTTATAGTGCATCTGATGAAAATACATAAAACTAAAAATAATTGCTCCTTTCTAGTGAGAATACATGTGATTAAAAGATAATAATCACATCTTCATAGTGTTCAAAAAGCAGTCAGCAAACCATGTAAGTTTTTGTTTTGGCTAATAAATAACATGTCTAGAGTATCAGTTTGTACAGGCTTCCTTGATGTTCTGGGTAAGGAAAGACACTGATAAGAAAACAATATGAGAGTTAAGAGTCATTGGGAAGATTCCTAAATTACAGAATCCGTGATCTTTGTTTAGTAGCACTGCTGGTTAAGTCTAGGCAAAACATAATGCAGAAGAAACTCCCATATACTTACATAGCTTATACACATTAATTATTTTCTTTTTTTTTTTTTTTCCAGATAACTGAAAGTTGGGATGCATTGATAGAGCCAAGGCTGATTGTTGAGCCTTCAGTTAATGGTTCGAGCCTTGAAAATGGAAAGATCTAAAATATCTAAAAAATGTAAATAACTTTATGGACTGTTTTGTGAAGTACTACCTTCTAGTTATGAAGACAGCAGATCCACTGGTGGATATTTTTAATAAATGGTTTTTAAATGAAAGTATGCCAAATGAAAAATAAATACTACTTTATTTTTTTTTCCCCCACCCGCATTGTTTAATATAGGATTTTTTTTTTTTGTATAGAAGCTTAATAACAATTTCTGTGACCTACGGCTCTGCGTTGCAAAACTGGAATGGTTTGTTCAAAGAGATAAGTAAGACTTTCTGATACTGTCAGTAGCTCCACTTTGTCTAGCCAAACTAGAGCATTGTAACTGCAGTACAGAGGTAACTTGCTGTGAGGATAATTAAAAAGAGCATTAAAAATTAAATGAAAATATTAGCAATATTCACTTCTCTCTCTCCACAGCTACAGAGCACAGTAAAAATGCTGTGGACTTGGCAGCTATACACTGGGTTCTTTTAAAAATGTCCAAAAAAGAGTTATTGATAAAAAGAGTTATTGATATTAAGCTTCTGTAATTTTGAGAGCTGATGCTTTGAATCTTTTCAGCAAACCCTTTTGCCCCTTCAGGGCTGAAGTGTCTGTCCTGACTCCCTTCTCTTTTTCTGAATACCAGAACAGGTTATCAGGTGGTGGCAGTGCCCTTCACTGACATCTTTGCCAACTAATGGCCTTAGTACTTAGAACACCTATCTGTGAGCGACTGTACTTTGCCAATATGTAATCTTACAGTTTAAGATAATCCTTGCCCCAGATAATTGATTCTAAAGCAGAAGATATGAAAAAATGTGTGGATACAAACTCCTGAAAAATTGTACATTACGGTTTAGCTAAAATATATGGCTAATACATGGTTATATTAAAATATAACCTTTGCAGACCTTTGCATTATTCCTGTTAAAATGTCTTGTTCATGTGAGTAAAAATTTAATTTCCATGCTGCATTTCTCTTTAGTTGCCATTATTTTATGTTAAAAAAATCATTTTAAAGTAATTGACAATTGGATTCATATATGGATGGATGTTCTTGCAAACTAGACAAAAAAATAAACCCCAGCCATTCCAGCACAATTGTGCTGAGGCAGGACCAGTAACGCTCCCCCCCCCCACCAAAAAAGTTACTTTCTAATTCTTAAAAAAAATGCAAATATTTTGTAGCATTTTAGAGGAGGACTTACCTCTTGCTCCATTGCCTACTGTGTGTTTTGTCTACAGATTGAAGTTCTCAAGTCCCTTGGGCTGCAAATACCAGATCATGGTTGAAAACAAATGACCCCAGAGAGAGGAGGTTTCAAAGATGAAACCTTGAGTTGTATTTGTTCACTGTTACCAAGCTAGTGTGAAATTGTACTGTTTCAAGGCACAGCTTAAATCAAGTAAAGTCAGTCTGTGCCAGAGGAGGCTGCCTGTCCTGCCTGTCACACAACTGTCCTCTGAGAGCGCTACACAGCAGGATCCGTGGGGACAGAACTGCCTGAAGTGCAAGCAGAGCCGGAGCAGCTCGATGGCTGTGCTGGCGGGAGGTCCTGTCACAGTAATAAAGTGTGGAGGGGTGTAAAGCAGCTTGGTGTGTGAAGGGGAATGGTGGAAGGTAATGGACTGCAGTGGAGCAAAATGTAGTGCAGTAAAGTGGAGTGACATGGACACGTAAAGCAGGTGTGTAAAATTGGCCCTGGTTGCGGGATGGGCCCAGAGAGCAGAGGTTGCTGCTGGACTGCAAGTCTTTCAAAAATATACTGTCAGATCCATAGGAAAGAAGAGAGATTTATAATTTTGATGGGTGAAATCGCAATTGCCTATGGCATTTTGAATGTTAAATCCAAAGAGGGCATCACAATGTCTGTGATGTTTGCGGAATGAAGTGTAGAAGATTATTTTGCTCTGCTTGAAACTTCATGCTCAAAGTCTGAATGCAGTTTCAATACACAATATGTGGGCAAAGGGTTAGATTTAACTATGAATCATATGAAGAAAGTCTCAAGTGATAGCAAGGAACTTCTATAGTTAAATGGTAATATTCTTCAGTATTTAATAATACTAAAACATTGCTTTTAGACAACAGAAGAGGCAGGACTTATTCAAAATATAATTTCAAGTCTCCTTTGACAAAAATGAACTTACATTGCTCATTTGAGCTCTAAACATCCCATGATTATGTTCCAATCCAGACAAAAGACGGTAAAGGTAGGTGTCTACCTTCCCGCTTTATAGCGTTAGTAGATATCAGATTAATAAAAGTGAAGGTGCAGAGCATTTGAAGTGTCCAGGACGAAGCCCATCTTTGACCTATAGGAAAAGCAGAAGTGAGAAGATTAACAGCTGCTCTCATCGCATCTCTGGTACATCTCTAACAATCTTTGACAATCACTGTCAACTCCTAACCATTGTCAACAGCGCTGCAGACAGCACTGGAGCACAGCACCATGTCTCAAGAAAGTCACCCTTGTGCAAATCACACACCCCGAGCTGGTGCTCCCCTGCGCAGCCCCGCGCGGTCCCGCTGCCCTTTCTGCCTCTGATCACGCGCGGCACGGCGAGAGCGGGCGGCACTCTGCCTTCGCCTGGTTTATCTTGTGTTGGGAAACTGTGGAGCAGCTTGGTTATGTAGGTAAAAGTCAAAACAAATCATGTGGGGTTACCAAGAGCATTCAGCTCTAATTCAGTCTCCCAAAATAGGTGGCCAGGAGTTTTCCTTAAGCACCAATTGCCACAGACGAAGCACCGCAGCCACTTTCTGGTGCTGGATAAGACTCCTGTCTGTTTGGAGAAGTTGTGGACCTGTTTGATGGCGCTGGAGGGGCAGCGCCAAACGAAAACCTGCAATTCTGCCTGCTGGTGCATTTTTAACCACATTAAATTACATTTGGCCATTGGAATTGCATGGAGGCCAGGCAACAACTTCAGCTGCTGCTGATCAGGCTCTCATTCAACTGCTAGGCTGGATAGGCCATTGCCGCTCTGCTCCCTGGTGCTCAGCTTCATCCATGCAGCCATGGAGAGCAGAGAGGAAAGGACCAAGAAAGCTGCAGGGGCAGGACAGAAGAGGGTGCAAGAACAATTGTAAGAATCTGGAGTGGAAATACTTAGTGGAAAAAAACCCAACACCTCAGCGCTGTTATTCAGCCTTCAATGTCTAACTTATAAATAGCTGTTATTCAGCAGTTACTGTGATAAAAATATATGAAAAACATGAGGAAGTATTTTCTGCTGGGGCGGTTTGGATGTGCACGGCACGGTAACTTCACAAATGCAAATGCTTTACAAATACAGCCACAGCTTCTTTGGTTCTTGAATCACCAGATGAAGCCCAGCCCAGGCTGTCAGCCCGCGCCGGGGTGTTAGCCGGGCAGCCGGTGAAGCGGCGGCGCTGGGAACCCTGTGGGAGCCTGCGTCCAAAACAACAGCGGTTTGTTCA
Source organism: Nothocercus julius (assembly GCA_013398735.1). Taxonomy (NCBI): domain Eukaryota; kingdom Metazoa; phylum Chordata; class Aves; order Tinamiformes; family Tinamidae; genus Nothocercus; species Nothocercus julius. Next base: position 2,933,921 of record VZSV01000047.1, read on the forward strand.
GTTCAGAAATCCGGCTGGGCAACTTAAGACCCTAAATCCTTCCGAAACACCAAGGCTTCAGGCGGACGGGTGACCCCGCAGCAGCAGCACCATCTTGGCAGCCGCTGCTCCGGACCCCGGGGCGCTGCCGGGGAGGTGCCGGCAGGATCACGGCTCCAGGGCAGGCGGCTTCGGCTGCTTCTCCAAGAAGGTCTGTGGCGTTAGCAAACACAGACACTGGGCTCCCGCCCGCGCCCGCCGCACAGCCTCAGCTGCCTGTCACTACTACCGAGTCCCCCGTTTCATGAGCAGCCCCTAAGCCTGGCGTTAGCACATCCACGCCACTCCTTGCTCTCCAAGGCGAGCCGGTCGCTATCTGCTGCCTCGTGACTCGGGCAAAGGCTCAGGTGACCCCAGGCGTGTGCTGGTCCCTGCGCGCCGCTCCGCTCCCCGCCACGGAGCTGCCTCACCCTGCGGGGCCGGACTGGGACTGGGCCCAGCCCCGGGCCAGCCCCACGTGATTTCCCAGAAATTGCCACTGCGAGTTGGAGTTTCGCTTCCCCTGCAGCAGTCTGAGGCAGCAGGATGGCGTCGCTGAGCCACGCCAAGTCTGAGCCGTCGCTGGCGGCGCTGGAGGACGAGCTGACCTGCTCCATCTGCCTCTGCCTCTTCAGCAGCCCCGTGACGGTGCCCTGCGGACACAACTTCTGCGCCTCCTGCCTGGAGCTCACCTGGGCCGGGGCAGAGCGGGACTTCAGCTGCCCGCAATGCCGCACCACGTTCGCGAGCCGCCCGCAGCTGCGCAAGAACACGGTGCTGTGCCGCGTGGTGCAGGAGCTGCAGGGCGGCCCGGCCGAGGCCACGGCTAAGGCGGGGGGCAGCGCGGCTGCCGCCGTCCCCTGCGACAGCTGCCTGCAGGCGCTCGCCGCCAAGACCTGCCTCACCTGCATGGCCTCCTTCTGCCCGGAGCACCTGCGGCCGCACCAGGAGAGCCCGGCCTTCCGCGACCACCAGCTGTGCCCGCCGCTGCCCGACCTGCAGCAGCGCAAGTGCGCGAGCCACAACAAGCTGCTGGAGCTCTTCTGCAGGGAGCACGGGACCTGCATCTGCTCCACCTGCATCCTCAGCCACAGGCTGTGCCACACCAGCCTGCTGCAGCAGGCCAAGGACGAGGCCGAGGTGAGCGAGGGGGAGGGTGTTTTCCGGCACTGATGAAGATCGGGGGATAGATGATCCGGGGCCTGGAACATCTGCCCTGTGAGGAAAGGCTGAGAGAGCTGGGCCTGTTCAGCCTGGAGAAGAGAAGGCTGAGAGGAGACCTCATTAGTGTCTATAAGGACCTCAAGGGAGGCAGTGAGGAGGATGGGGCAGCCTCTTTTCATTGGTGGCCGCTGATAGGACTAGAGGAAACGGCCACAAACTGAAGCACCAAAAGTTCCACAGGAACTTAGGGAAAAATTTCTTGACCGTGAGGGTGACAGAGCCCTGGCACAGGCTGCCCAGGGAGGCTGTGGAGTCTCCTTCTCTGGAGATCTTCCAAACCCGCTTGGACACAGTCCTGAGCCACCTGCTGTAGGTGACCCTGCGTGTGCAGGGGGGTTGGACGAGATGATCTCTAGAGGTCCCTTCCAACCTTAAGCATTCTGTGATTCTATGATAGATGGGTAAAGCACACTTGGAAACTCTAAACCAGAGGCACTGCTTGGGTTGGCCCATCCCTTCAGTTGATGGGTACAACCTAAGTGCGTAACCTATGGAGTCCAACCTGCTTTTGCTTAGCAGCATCCTGAACTAAAGGAATAGGTACATTTGTGAGCAATCAAACTCTTTACAAACGAGAGGGGTAAGAGGTAGCCCAAAGTCCAGTCTATGGTAAAGTTCACTCTTAGCACTGACCACTGCTGTGCTGATAAAAGTGTTTAGTCTCTATCAAGAGAGTGAGTCAACAGCACAGGCCTTGGTATGTGCAGCGTGCGGAGCGGGGGGAAGCGCTTGCTTCACCAGCTGCACGCAAACAGGGAATGTTTGTGTGTCCTGGGAGCTTAAAGGAGCAGCCTGTTTTGAATCTGTAGTACTTAATGCTTACAGCGGTTATTTAAAACCTTCTGTAAATTTGACTTGCTCTCCAAAAGCCATGACCTGACCAAGAATGTCCGCAGCAGATCCTTCACTGAAGTATTTTCTCATCTCTCCTACTGCAGGTAGCGCTGAAGAAGAAACTGATGCAGATCTACAACCAGAGCAGAACAGCCACTCAGGCGCTGACCCTTGTGAAGACAAACCAAAGCCACACCACTGTGAGTCAGCAGCTCTTGCTGTTCAAAGTGCTCTCTGGTGGCTGTGGGTACTTGTAGCCTTGTCACAGCAGCTGCAGTGTTCAGATCACGTTGTTGGGAGGAGGCCCCATGCCCCTAAATTTGCACAGCTGGTCTCTCCTTGAGCAGAAATCCTCGCTCTCACTTGATGATTAGGGCTTTTGTATGTGATGACTCCTAGACAGGGTAGATCTCACTTGTACCATCCTCTCTGGACTGAGTTGTGGAGACCAAGAAACTGAAGAGGTGTCAGAAGAGCATTTCCATGCTTGGGGACATCTCTCAGAGGACCAGGAAGAACTCTGTGTTAAGCAGGGCCTGTCTCAGAGCACATTCCTGGGGCAGAGGTAACTACTGTCATCCAGGCGGGTGTGTGGTCAAAGCTCCAGAGGGGCAGAACCTCATTCCAATCTGCAGATGATTTCTAGCACACTAGATGGCACAGCTTGCCTGGCTTCTGCCCAGGAGCAGGAGCCCTGCAAAATAGGAATTTGGAGATGGAAAACTGTCTTTGCTCAGGAGTAGATGAGTTTTCCTTCCAAACTGCACAACAGTACATAGCTCTTCTATCACCTGCTGCAAGTAACTGAAGTTCATGCGTTCCTCAAAGACTTGGTTTTCTCTTGCAGTTGTTGTACTTCTTTGCCCAGAGATTGTTGTTCTGAAATCAGCATCTGCTTTTTCTTGTCTGCTTCAGGAGACAGCTTCCAGAAAAAGAGATTTGATCATAACTGAGTTTTCAGAAATTAAAGCTTTACTTGGAGAAGAAGAAAATCGACTCTTAAAAATAATTGGCGATGAAGAAAGAAGAGTTTGCAATAAGTTTGATTATATTTTGGGTGTTCTGGGAAGCAAGAACAATGAAATACAGTCCATCAGAGATCAGATTGAGATGGCACTGACTGAACGTGACGACATTCTGTTTTTAAAGGTAACATGTTCCTTAGATGTTAATCTGATGCTTCATGTTCCTAGCATGCAGAGTTATGAAAAATTTGCTGTGGCAGTCCTGCTGTCCAGACACTTTTAATCAAGTAGTAATGCAGTTGTGTGCTAGAATTTTCTTTTAAATAACTTTTTTTTTTTTAATTTTTGTGTACGGATAAGTACACAAATATCAATGAAACAACAGTTGTCTGGTAATCTCTCCCCTCCAATTCAAACCCTACATCTGCCACAAGAAGAAGGGCAAGTTAGACAGCTCATCTCCACAGCAGATCTCTCTGAGTGCTCTGGGTATCATTGGCAAATAAGATATATTGGTTGCTGCAGAACTGTTCTCATGAGTTGCTTCTGAAAGTAGCCTTCACTCCTCTGAATCTGGGATAAATGCACAAAACCAACCCCACCCTTACATAACTTGACTGTATTTGTCTACTTCCATCTACAGAAGGTGGTCTGCATGAGATCTTCCATTTCTCATTACAGAGAGCAGCTGCATTGCAACAAGTAATTACAAAAGATGCGTTCACCCCCACAATTGAAATGGACCAAAACGTGATACATTCAGCTTATCAGTCTGCCATTAACATTAAAGAAACTGTGAAACTTCTAGTGACTCAGTCTAGAGAGAAAAGTGCAGAAGGTAATGTATCATTAGCAGAATTGGCACTTGTAGGACATGGATTTGAGGGAGGACGTAAAACTCTTTGAAGGGACAGGATAATGGATATCCAGTCTTAAATGGGCTGACAGTTCTTACTGGGTTAAGCAACAGTTTCTTTATGATTGGGGCATGGGTAACCTCTATGCAATTTCCACCTCTGCCAATTATCACTTAAGTTTTTATCATACAGCTGAAAAGTAAGACTGTCCTAGCTCTTGCACTACTGTTCCTGGTAATAAAAATCATAATGTAAAATATTATCATTGCAGCAAAAAACTTGATTAGACCTAAGCTTCCTGTAGCAGCATCCCTGAACAGAAACATTTATGGAAAAAAGCCTGTTGGACCGCGTAAGTACTAAGCAACAGCACCCACTTCTAACTATGGTTTTGCTACTAAGCAATAATTGAAGCCGTTACCCAAGAGTCTGCACTGCTGCTGATGCAGGGGTTATCTGTGACGAGTACTTTGGCATGGAAAGGACCTTTTGTGCTTTCTAGCAGTAGATGTTTTCTGAGCTGCACAGCAGCAAACTGCACAGCCAAGATGTGCATTAGCCTCAGGGTGTGCATGTGCTTTAGGGGGTGTCTGCAGGCTGCAAAGCTTCCCTACCCTTTGGGTCTCATAGTATTCCACTGCCTTTCTGTCTGTACATGCTGTGCAGTATTTCTGTTTCACTTGTAATAAACATCTATGTTTTCTTGTTTAATGGATTTGCATGTAACAAATCCTGCTTAAAAGCTGTTCACATTTTTTTTTCCCTCAGAAGAGGCTACCCAGAAAGAGAAAACCCCAAATCAGACTCAAGCCACCTTGAAAGAAAAGACAGATACCCGTAAGTGATCAGCAGCAGTGCGTGGCACCCTTACTCAAATATCTTGCTGGCTAAATCCTGCTTCAAATCTAAGGCTAGGATGATGGAGATGGTCTTTGTGGCACATTATACCGGGTCTTTCAGCACTGCTTTGGCAAGTTGCTGTGGTACTCCAACCTGAAATTTAAAGTTCTTCCATTATTTATTTTTCAAATAAGGCCAAATATTAAGAAACTCCTGTCACTTAACTTGTGAAGAGATATTCTAGGACAGACTAGACATGACCAGGTCTTTGAGACACTAGCATGATCCCCTGAACTCTCTGTACAAGGTTATTTCTCTTCCAAAGGAGCCCTGGGTAGGGAGCACTCACAAGGGGCTGTTCTGGATTGCAGGTGGTGAGTGGACTTGTAGGTGCCTAAAGATCTGCACCAGAACTTCTGCTGTAAAGAGAAACAGGGTAGTCTACATGCCCCGTGGGAACAGGCTTATTACCACTAGCCCTAGCACATTACCTGCTGGAATAGAGAGGATTCTTGAATCTCCTTCCAGACTTGTGAACTTACGAAACAAGCAGCAAACAGGTTGTGTGACTTTTCAAGATGGATGAATTTGTACTTAGCTTCAACATGCTGGACCCTCAGCCTTCTACTGCTGCAGCTTCAAAAAAGATATGCTGATGGGTTGCTGCTGGCATAAAATCTATGTCAGTAGCCTTTCTTAGTGGAACTAACAATTGACTTTATTTTTTCAGAGGACAAAAAGAAACCCGCTAAACCCGGTAAGTTCAAACTTTTAAAATACTTATTCTAATTTTCATTGACTGCTCTTAAATTGCAAAGTAGATGGTCACTGGTGTTTGCATATTAAACAAATTTCAGCTGTTGCTTCTAAGAAAGCTCTTACTAGTCACAGTGAGAGTGATCCAGCACTGAAAGGGGTTACCCCAAGACAAGAGAGTATTTTCAAAACTTGACAAGACCATAAGCAACCTAAGCTAATGGTGAAGTTAGCTGTGGTTGGAGCAGGAAGCTAGAATAGATAACCTCGGGATGTAAAGTCCAACCTGTATGTTTCTATGATTCTGTGCTAAACGTGCAGTGTCTTCCCAAATAGCCAAACTCTATCTCTTGTCTTCTATTGACACAACACCAAAACCAGGAGCACCAAATGCTGCATCTGCTGCAACAAAACAACTGATTGTCAACTTTCTGAAGAAGCCGAGAGAGGAGCTTTTGCAGTGTAAGAAACCCGAAACTTCTTCACATAGGACTTTCTGCCTTTATTGCACCAGTGTTATGTGACCTCTGTCATTACTTGACAAAGATACTTTTGTGGGGTTTAAGTAACTTACTAGGTAATCAAATAGTTGTTACAAGTCAAGGAGATTTTTTTGGAAAAGGGGGCACGTGGTTTAGCTTGTTAAGTAGTGGTTCTTTTGCCAGATGGATCAAATTCATCTTTAGGATTCTTGTATTTGTGACAAGGCTTTCTAAGCAATGGCTTTGGGTTCCCTTGCAAATTCCTCTGCAGTTCTCTGACTGCATTACAGGAGCCTAGAAATACAGTGAAATTCATTGGACTTTCCTTTGAAATTAAATGTAGGCTCCTACACTAACTCCTGACAACACTGTGTACTTTGCAGTGCCAGATCAGCAATTCCCTTCTGCTACAAACATTTATTTGGGTGGCGTAAGGAATCTTACAATTATGCAGGGAAGAAGTAAACTGGCCCACGTTGTTTGCCTGCTCTGTAACCCAGAGCATAGGAAACAAGAGCCTATGCAGACCTGTATAACTGAAAGTGCTGCTCTGCAGTCCCTTCAGACGATGTGTGTCCTTGCAGATGCTGCTCATATCACACTGGATTACAACACAGCTCATAACCAGCTGGTTCTGTCTGACAAATACACCAAGATGTCTGTCTCTGAAATCCCTCTGAATTACAGCGACCACCCCCAGCGCTTCACCTATTGCTCCCAAGTGCTGGGGTTCCAGTGCTTCAAGCAAGGTATCCACTACTGGGAGGTGGAACTGCAGAACAACAACTTCTGCGGCATCGGCATCTGCTACGGCAGCATGGAGCGGAAGGGGCCCGAGAGCCGCCTGGGCAGAAACGGCAGCTCTTGGTGCGTTGAGTGGTTTAATAACAAAATTTCAGCCTGGCATGATGATGTTGAGAAGTGCTTACCCAGCACGAAGGCCACCCGGATCGGCGTGCTGCTGCACTGCGACCAAGGCTTTGTGATTTTCCTGGCTGTTGGGGAAAAGCATAACTTGATCTACAAGTACAAAACCCAGTTTACTGAAGCGCTGTATCCTGCTTTCTGGGTCTTTTCCAGTGGCACTGTTCTCTCTCTCTGTCATCTGAAACCGTAAGGTCTCTTATCTTAACTTGGTGTGCCAGGGTATTTACACAAATAATCATTCCTGCAGCAGCTCATCTCTGTAGTTGTAACATGTGCTTTGAATTCAAGGAGAACTATTGGTTTGCTGGGTATATATGTAAAACTTTTCCATTTCAGTTCTGGGAGGAAGAAGGAAACAGAGACTTCTATTCCTAGCTTCCAGCTTCCCAGCTGAGTGTTGAATGAAGAAAACAGGAATTTTTGCAACATGGTAAAGTTAGAAGAAAAGGGCTACTTTGTTGTGTTGGTGGTCTTGTATTTTTTTTTTTCCTCCTCTATCTTTAGCAAGCTTTTAGTTTAATTGCAAGAGGGAGGGGAACTTTCTTTCAAGTCCAAAATATTTTTAACATATGCAAGATAGCCCTTTTTAATAGCAATTTTAAAAGAACAAAGTTGAAATAGTTGAAAGAAAAATCATACTGTATAGAATGCTACTAGACACACGGTCTTAGAGCAGCCTCACAGATCCTTTGAGAGAGAAAAAGTATCAACTCTTTAATGCATTTTTCTTTAGTTTGAGCTGTTACAGTGGTGATTAAAGTGCTGATGACAGTAATACCTGAGGTAAAGGTGTTTGTAAAGACCTTGATTGTCCTTCTGAAAGCAAAGTTATGATCACATTAAATGGCTTCAGTAGCTATCCTGACTTCTGCAGTTCCCCACAGAAGACTTCCAGAAGTCATTTTCTGTTCTAGACGTATTGCGCAGCAAGCAATAACCCCTTTGGGAAGGAAATAGGAGGAATCCCTTGAGAAATTTAGGTTCCAGGCTTTGAGATGGGTCTGTGTTACCTTATCTTTTTCTCTACCCTCAGACCGTTGTGCATAGTCAGGATTTGAAATATAAACGTTCTCAGTATGTAACTGAGGGCTGCGGAGTGAACTATTGAAATCAGTAAATTCAGATCTTATAACAATAAGCTATAAAAGCCAATATAAAAAATCTCATCAGAACAGAAATGCAGAGCCAAAGGATTTGAAATCCTATCACCAGAAACTCAGAGTCTGGGAACACATAGAAGTGTCCTGAGGAAGGCATCCTGCAGAGCAGCAGTGCAGGCTCTGCGCTCACCATCTCCTTGGGATGAAGCATTTTATCCTGTTCTAAACCAGAATATGTTCACATCTTCACAGCGAAGGCTCTTCACATGTCTTTGTAGTGAGGAGTTCAGGGAGCATATTTTGGGCTTGCATAGGAGCATAAATGTTTTGTTCACTTAAAGCAGAGTGTCCTGCCATAAAGCTTTTTCTCTTTATGAAGCAGGATATTCTCTGCAGGCTTATCTTCTGTTGTTCAGAACACAGAGACCAGATTTCCTGCATGCTGGCCATGCTACTGAAACTGGTTTCAAGGGTCTGCGAACAGAGCGCTCAGTAAGCAGGGGATGCTCTTCGCTCTGTGCATGAAGCAGGCAGGCAGTCAAGTGGGTCTTCTGAAACATACAGGAATGTAGCACACAGGAGAACACACGTCCACCTCTGCTGGGATGGATTTTTACTTCTGGAGTTCTTTACCTGGGTTTATGGTGTTCAGAAGTCTTCACCATGTGCAGAGGATTTTGTACTACTTATTCTCTGTTTCTTAGGAAAAGCTTTAAAACAATTAGTAGACAAGCGAGGTATTTGGATCTCATATTTATTGGGCCTGTATCTTGTTCATGCCTCCAGACGTATCCTGCTAGTTCTTATTTTTTGGACTAGCCCACAAAGAATGGGGAAGCTGAAAGAGCAACTTACTGGGCTTTGATGAGCAAGACTCTTGGCATGCTTTGTGAAATAAAATGCAAGGCCACCAGTGGCACTATGAAGAGAATTGTTAGAATGAATATTTTGAAAAGAACCTTTTGTGATAACACTTTACATTAGCTGAAGTGCTTTACAAAAGAAGCCAGGACTTAGTGCTTTTATTTTCATTTGATTTGTAAATCCACCAGCACATTATCAAGTATAGCACAAGTCAGATGAACTGCTTCAATTCTTCTGGCCAAAAAGAGATTTTTAATTGCAGTTGGGCCTAAAAATGGTGCAATGGTTGTCTTTGGGTCAGCTGTACCATATAAAGGGGCTCAGCTTTCCAAAGAACAGTCAGTACTAAAACTACCAAATTAAGCAAAACACTTTGAAAGGTGAGAAAGATGTGAGACTGTTTTTAGGAGCCAGCAGTGAATGCAAAACTTCGCTCTGCTTTTGTGTCTTTGGAGCAGACAGAGAAGGGAAGACCAGGCACAGAAACCAGATAAAGAACAGGGCAAAGCCATGGTGGCCATACTTGGGAGGTGAAATTATTGAGGAGAGTGGGGTTGAGCCAACGTGGAGATCCTGAAGCAGCACAGCGTGTTGAGCAAGCAGTGCAGACGGGTTCCTCTCCACGGCTGAGTCTCAGTATCTCTGCTCCACTGTCCAGGAGCTCTGAGATTAATCCCACCCCAAAGCCTCCCTTCCCACGTGTTTGGCTTCAAGAACACTTTACACAGGAGAGGCGCTGCAAATGTTCTGGCCTTGTGTTAGTGCTGGTTGCTCCGGGGTCTCTCTTTCTCTTTGTACACTCCCATTTGATAAAATGCTCTGCCTCCTTGCCAGGCATTTTCAAGTGGCCTTTTGCCTTTGGAAGTCCCATGCAGGTTTTGGGTGCTGGTTTCGGTTCTACAGTACTTTTGATTTTTCACTTAGTAAGATATAGGTTTAAACTCTTAATTCTTGACTTATGATCAGCTGTTCTGGTTACTCTCTTTTTCCACGAGACATTCCGGTTGTTCTGCTGTGGGGAACATGGGCATTTAACTAGCCAGCCTTCAAAATGTTCTTTAGGAGCAGTTTTCTGATTCAGTAATGGTTTAAAAGCCTCTTCAGGGCAACTGAAGTGTTTTTACCCTGTCAGTAATAATGCCAAAGCTGTGCTGGTTTTAGATAAAACGTGGCTATGAGCACGTTTTCCAGCTACCCTAGCCTTAATACTGCTGCTCTGACTGCAAGGCGGCCAAGAGAGGCTATCAGAGTATTAGTGTGCAAGAGAGGGTAACTGCAGAAACACCCACTGAAATATACTTACTATGTTATAATCCTCTGATTCTACTACTAGTAAAATACTGCAATTAGAAAAATATTCCTGTAATTATAGAGCTCTGTTGCTTATACTAAGCCATGGAGTATTTTAGTGTGATAATACTTGCTATTTCATATATGTTTCAGTTAGATATGCTTGTCAGGGGAATAAACATAGATTATTACCTGTTTTATGACTGTACCCAGAAGTTATTTATAAGTTGACTATTGCTGATGTTTTTTCCACTTGTCAACTGAATAACTTGTGGCATTTTTAACTCAATAAAAATACACAATAAACTAACTCTGTTTTGTTCAGTGCTCAAAGCTCAAAGTAACAAGGAATACAAAAATAAGATCCTACAGTGCACAAGTAACTGGCTTCCTCCCGTAGAGCTCATTGAGTCGCAAGAGGACGTGGGGCAGAGAGGAAAGCAGCACAGCTGCATGGTATGAAAATCCCCTCACAAACCACCTCCCTCATCAGTAGGGCTGCATCTCATCCAGGAACAAGAGGACCATCCTATCCAATAAACAAAACTTCTGGGGTAAGCACAAAGAAGCCATCACTTAGTAGTTAATAATAGTGCAGGTTCCTCCAAGTAGGTGCACCGAGATTGTTTAAAAAGGACCAAGAGGATCTCTAGCAGTTACCAGCTCCAGTTACGTCTGGAGGAAGCAAAGGATGCTGAGCGTCCATCTAGTGAAAGGGAGCTCACGAGAGCTGCTCTGGTGGTTCAAGAGGCTTTTGATAGTTAGCCAAAACAAAAGCACCCACAAAACAACTTACTGGTTTGACTTGGCCACTAACAATTCTTGGAAACACACATGAGAAGTTTTGTCAATATTTTTCCCAATGCTTGTTCCCCTTCCTAAAACAAAATGGTATTTGGCTAGTGTCTAAGACTGTGTTTCTGTGCCACTTTTCTCCGACGCCCTCCTATCGTTTCCGCCTTCCCAATTTCGAGTGGCTGCTATTTCTCAAATAATCAGTACTACATGTAAAACACGTCATCCTGTGGGCATTGTATAACTCCTATTCAGAGTCCATGTCATTTAGGCTTTTACTGGCAGCTCAAGGATTCTTCCCCCGCCCCGGCGGTCTATGCTCTAAAACAATGATTGTCACAGACTACCTCCCTCCATGGGAGGGTGAAATTTTCCATTGGCAGCAGCAACAGAAGTTGATTCAAGAAGAATTAGGGTGTGATTTGATTGGAAAAGAGCTTATTAAGTGTTTTCCATATAAAGGCTTCGGGATTTTTCTCAAAATGTCATCCATTTAGCAAAAGACACTCTAGGGATTGACAAACAAGATGCAGAACTCAAAGTACTTCTGTTGGAAGCCTCATTTAAAAATAATTAAAACCACATAACATGCCTGTGCCTCCTTCCCTCAAAGGAATCCTAGCTGTTTTTGGAAGTGAAGGTGCGATAAGACACAGCCTTTCCACACAAGGCATTTTTTTTTTTTCTGTCAGATGTACAAAGAACGAAGCTCTCATCTCACAGACCTGGCTGTCATGAGACAACAGTCCTTAAAAAAGAGCCTGATCTACACTCTGTTTTTGTAACAGTGCAACATCACGATATCATGATTAGAAGAAAAAACAAAACTGTTGAAGTATTACAGCCCCTAGTAGGAAAGAAGTCATTCAGCTTTCTTAGTATTTCTTAAGTATGCATACAGTTCAAAATTCTATTTCTTTTTGCAGGCACTGGAGAGCATGGAGATTCCATGATTTTAAGAACCAAATAAATGCAAACAATAAATGCATAAATAAAAACAAAATGATTTTTGTCAGCTTACCAAAAATCACTGCTGGCTGCAAGGGGCCATGAGAAGTTCCACGTTGGCACAGAGCTAGGAGAGAAGAGAGGGAGTTACTTACAGTGCAACTCCTGAGCGGCTGCCGAGAGGAAACACAGCAGACCGACAGGCTGGAGCAGCACCGTGATCAGATGCAAAACAAAACTTCGTAGGCAAGTGCAATGAAAGCAAGGGCAAGAGTCACTGAGTGACTGCATACAGTCCCTTTAATAACTGATTAAGCATAAAAAACACAGCAGAAACCTTTGGCACCTGCTGTGTATTTCCTCTCCCATCATCTTCAAATGTTTTCAAATTTTGTTCTGTTTGGACACAAAAGAGAGTAAAATCTCCCCCCGTATTTCTTCCGAATCCTAAAGGACAGGAATAAAGACAGGCACCTACGTGTGTGCTGGAGGGGACCTATGGCTCTGCTATTGCTTGCTGAAATAACACGAGTAATTCCACACGGACGTGCTCAAATTTTACTGCAGGGGCAGTGGCAGCACGAGCCCCTGGCCTCGTCTCGGTTGCGGGGGGATGCGCACGGGCAGGTCCCCGCGCTGCGCCCACGCACCGCTCGGCTTCCTGGCGGGGCCAGAGGGGCAGCCCCGGCCGCCAGAGGGGCTCAGCACGCCCGGAGGGCTCCGAGGGCAGCCCCGCTCTCACCTCCCGGCAGCGCCGTCTCCGCGCTGCGGCCGCGGGACCCGAGGCGGGGCTGGCGGGTGCCCTTGGGCCGCGCTCGGCGCCCAGGGCGGCTGCCTGGCGCTCTCCATGGAGACCCTCGTGCCGCTGGGGCGCCTGGCTGGCCCCATGTGACCAGGGCCGCACTTGGGGCGAGCGCAGGGAGCTCCACGGCGGAGGGAGCAGCTCCGCCGCATGGAAACGGGGCTCGCAGCTCAGACCCTGGCCCGAACAACACAAGCACCGAGAGGAAACCCAGCGCCCTCCCTGTCGAGGGGCTCTAAATCAGCTCCCTCGGGCCCTTCCGTTTGCAGCCCCACAGGTGCGGGGAGGGAACTGCTGCCACCTGAGGCGGCCCCGCAGTGGCTCCCCGCACCCTCCGTCCAACGCTCCCCGCCTCAGCCGCCGCTTCTCCCCCGCTCCCGGCGGGGGGCCCGGGCGCCCCTTTGCCCCCAGCGGCCCAAGGCGGCCGGGCCGAG